>ML782235.1:617976-637165 GCA_009831015.1 Picea engelmannii
CATTTTAAAGCTTTTTTTAAATGATTCTTTTGTAAAAAAAATCTATAATTATTTTTTAAATTATTGTTTTTTGGAGGAAAATTTTAATATTTTTTTGTTTCTTTTTAGTTATTTTTCTTTTTCACATTGTTTTTTTAATCTTTTTTTTTAATTGAATCTATAATATAATTTTTTAAATGTGTTTTTTGGTCATTTAAAAAAAAAGTTTATTTGTGAAGATTTTGTTCTTTCTATTTATTTGTTTTTTAATGTAAATTAAAAAAATAAAAAATAAAATTTGTAAATAAATTTTCAAGGGACCATTTGGAGTCCAGTTTTGGGTTGTTTATTTACATAGGGTTTTTTTGTCAATATCACAATTTCAATTATGTCGCAAATAACTCTGATTTTCACGTTTAGGAAAAAACATTTTTTTTTACGTAGCATCACTTTTTGATTTAGGTGTTGATTTTAAAGTTTTTCTGAGCTACTGTCTGAGTTTCGAAGGCCATGTTCGAAAAATGTTGTAATTTTGACCACATTTTAAAAAATGGTGCTACCGGTAACACCACTTTTTGATTTGGGGGTTGATTTTCATGGCTTTTACGCAAAAATATGGGTTTTAAAGGCTAGAGTTCTCGTTTTGAGGTCACAATTCTCGTTAAGTCGGTAACTATGTTTAACACATGGCACTCATTTCAAGCGTTTTAGACATGCCTTCAGCCTGTTTTCGAGTGACACATGTCACCTCTCCGTCCATGACACATCAGCATGGTGACGTCAGGACTTCACATCATATCATCCTCTGGGGGGCATTATTGTTCAACACCAAAAGTAGCGCCCCATCCCAAAGCACACTTTTGGCAACTCCTAAAGTTGGTGGGCGATTAAGCTTGGCAGTGGCGCTAAATCTAGCAGGTGCGCCCAGATATTAGATCGTGACCAAATCAACGGCCACAGTCCATTGCAGGGACGCAACATGCTCAGGTGATAATTTTCTTGAGCGGTCCCGCAATTAAAACCATGGTAAGGAAAAATTAATACATGGCGGAAGGTGGTGAATTGCGGATTCAAAAGCGGTGTGATTCTAAACCACTTTTGACGGCCCGACAATCACATGCTCATATAGTGTCCTATCCAAGTGAAACACGTGGCTACCCCCTGAGCATTAAGTCTCATTGTGATCTCAAGAGGAGGCAATTAATGAAAATAGAGTTGGTGGTTGAAACGTTGGCTCACTCCATAAATGGAAGGCATGGAAGGCTTGGATGTGGGGACTGAAATGTCAGCCCTTGGTTCCCCTGTGGATAGATTTTCCTACAGACCCATGCTAATATGAGCTCGCGTCTGACCGAGGGATACATGCATAGTTTGACAGAAGACTGCTCAAACGCAATGCTTTGAATGTAGTGATCAAATCACACTCCTGATAGTCGAGGACTGATATGAGTATAAATGTTTCAATTTGATATTTCGTTATGGTCGTCAACTGGTTGAGCGGAGCTCCCTATTTTTTGTAATGTTTTGATGCCAGAGCTTCTCTAGTTATGTATCAAATTTGAGACTTTCACATTAATAGAAGTCAACCTCTTTCATTTCTTTGTAAAAATTGTGCTAAAACACTCGGGCATAGAGGATCTAGTCGAGGGTCGTAGTTTTAATGTAATGTAGGTTTGATTACAGTATTGTTGTGACCGGTTTTAGTTAGCTTCTTTGTTGTCTTATTCCCTCTTACATTCAAAGGCTCAGGCATGGAAGATCCAGTCGAGTTGTCGTAGTTGCATTGTGATGTAGGTTTGATCATTATGTTGTTGTGACTGTGTTCTTGTGACATATTTCAGTGTCTGAAGCTTGAGTTCAATAGTGCTCTTGAGACTGTGTTTTTCTTCACGAAGTTGCTTGAAAGCCTGATGCCCATGGTAGACTTGTCCACTTTCTCACTAAGTCTTCCTTCTGCTCTCTCTTAAACTCAACTCACTGACTGAAGTTAATGAGGCCCTCACTTCCCTGTGCATTGCCTGCCCAGTTTCTGTGTTAGAATCATTTCTGTATTGATTTTTGTCCATTTGACCTCCACTCATAAAACCAGCATCCACCAAACATTTTGATGGGTACTAGGCTTATCCTCTCGCAATCTAAAGGTGACTCTCAGTGCTAACATTCGTGGTGTCGTTGTTGGGAAACTGATTGAAGAAATTTCCCTAGGTATCAACGACAAAGAAATTATGATTCTGAAGGTGCATCAGAAATCAGTACTATGAAGATTGCAACTTGCACCTGGTGACTCCATTGTTTCATTTGTGTCTCCGAAAGGCAGACACACGAGATCTACTCCTCAGCTGCCTCTAGAGACACCTGAATTCAACCCAGAGAAAATTATCAGAAAAGGAAAGACCCCTCAAGAGGGGATTGTGACTGTTGTAGCAGGCGATCCTGGTAAGTTGCATCAGGCGATCCTGGTAAGTTGCATGATTATTATTTGAAAGATCCAGTAGTTGCTTCTAATTCTCCTATTATACTGTTTGTTGGAGTTTCCAAAAGTTTAAATTTTGGGAGTTTTCCTGCTGATGTCCCTCCTCCTAGTCCTTGTTTGGAAGAAGAAAGTTTTGAAACTCCTGTCACCCCTGATATTATACAGTGGTTTAGACCCAGGACCTCAGAAGGTTTTCCCACTCTGGGATTTACTACCCCTCCTCCTATTAAGGTTTCTACTTTTAAAGAAGGGGAAACCTATGTTCCCTTGAACCTCATATCTCTCTCCCCCAACACCCAGTCGTTTCCTCTTTCTCCCAGAAGCGTAGCTACATTCGTACCTGTCCAAGCTCCATCTTCCTTTGTTTCTCCCCCAGTTCACAACCCAATGGCAGGTGCTAATCCTTCTAGGAACAGGATGGCTGACATATTGGCTGCTAGATACGCCCCTCTGGTGTTACCTCAGCCTATGAATGCAATCCCAACCACAGACTACCTTAAGTACATGCCCTAGTTCACAGGGGAGGGGGTCATAACTGTAGAAGAGAACCTTTCAACTTTTTATAGATTCGCAGAGATTTAGGGCATCGAAAATGAAGATGTGTGGATGAGATTTTTCGTACAGAGCCTTGATGGTGATGTTAGGATTTGGTTTAAGGACTTTCCTCCTAGATGTATTGACGGTATTGATGCTCTGGATGACTCATTCTTAAAACATTGGGGGGATAAAAAAGATTTTTTTTATTATATTACAAAATTTGGGGGACTTAAGAGAGAGGAGGGGCAATCTGTTTCAGACTTCTCAAAGAGATTTAATAAGGTCTATAAAAATATTCCCACTGAAATTAAGCCTACATAAACCTCTGCCAAGATTACTTATGTTGGTGCTTTTGACCCTGAGTTTTGCCTCTTGTTGAGAGAAAGAAGGGCTACCTCGTTGGCTCATATGCAAGATGAAGCCCTTGAAGTAGAATCTAATATATTGGCAGTAGGAAAACTCAGGAGAAAATCTGATAAAGACAGAAGAAAAGGTAGGTCTGAAACCTCAACCTATGATTCCTCTGCTACCCACCCTCAAAAGGATGAATTGACTAAGCTAGTAAAATCATTTTCTACTAAAGTGGAAAGGTTGGAATTGGAAGGAAAACAGAGTTATAGGAGTCCCCGAAATGTTGATAATAGGGGTAACTTCAAAAGACCAAATAATGCCCCTCAGATCATCCAAAGAGATCAAAGAAACAGGGATAGGGATGATCAAATAATTCAAGCTACTCTCCAAAATAACCTTTTTATTGATGAAGAAGAAGAGGAAGAAGATGTTGATCCTGAAATCCATTGTCTCGATGACACCTCCTTATTTCCTCATCTAACACAATCTGCATATGAAGACTCTCTCATGGATAGCCAACTAAATGAAATGAGCAAGGGGGAAATGACCAGCAACAATCCAAATAGATATAACTTGAGGTCAAAGAAGAAAGAAGGGAATCTTGATATTTCTGATCAGCCTACTAGAGCAGAGAATCCTACTAAAGATGTGGTAGACAGCAGTAAAGAAAATTAGGCACAAACCCCCCCACCAGTGGTTAAAATACCTATACTAGAAGTGAAGGAGGTTTTGAAGCCTCCCTCCTCTTTTAGGTTTGACCATGAAATTCAAAAGATTAGGATCCATGTGCCTCTGTTAGAGTTAATCAAGCATGAGGACTTCAAAAGGTGCCTCTCCAAAGTGTTGCAGCCTGAACCTTCATCTCATCCCACAGACTCATTCAACCTCCAAGATGAAAAGCTAGCTATCATACTAGGGCCTTTGGTTGAGGATAGAGATGATTCCTCCCCCCCCTTTCTATACATCATTGAATATTCATGATAAAGTGTTGCACAAGTGCTTGATGGATTTAGGGGCATCTCACAATCTCATGCCTAAGATTTTCATGGATGAGCTCGGGTTGGAGGTTACAAAAACCTACCACGACCTATATAAATTTGATTCGAAGAAGGTGAAATGCCTTGGGTTTATTAAGGACCTAGTTTTCTCCTTGTTCCAATTTCCAATGAAGAGTGTGGTCATGGATATAGTGGTAGTTGATGTCCCCCCTAAGTTTTGGATGCTCTTGTCTAGATCCTGGATCAAAAGACTAGGTGGAACTTTGCAGATGGATATTTCATATGCCACCATTCCTGTGTTTGGGGGGAACATAGAAGGCTTTATAGAGAAGCACAACTTGCTTACATTATCAGTGATGAAGCCAATCCCATCAACCACCCCATTTTTTCAGTTGATAATGACTTAGGAACCAGTATATTATAGCTCACTAATACTCCTCAAGCACCTATTGAAATAAGAAAGCAACCTGTTACTTTTTGTGAAGATCCTCCCCCCAATACCTCTATTTGGAAAATGTTTTTTGATGTAGCCTCTTCTAGGGAACGTGTTGATGTTGGAGTAGTTTTTATTTCCCCCTCCCAAGAGACCATATCTCTGTCTTGCAAGATGGAATTTGAAACAACAAACAACTTGGAAGAATATGAGGCTCTTCTCTTAGGTTTGAGAGCTACCAAATACATGAAGATTGAGGAGCTAGCAGTGTTTGGGGATGTTGAGTTGATTGCTCATCAAGTCATAAATATGTACCAAGCTGAGCACCCAAGGTTAAGGGCCTATAGAAATGAAGTTCGGGATATGATTGACAGTTTCTTCCTGGCTTTTAATATCTCATTTGTTCTAAGGGAGGAGAACTTTGTGGCAAATTCCTTGGCAGTCTCAGCAAGTAATTTCAAGGTCCCTTTACCCCCCAAACTCAAGTATGAGGTGGAGATAAAATACAAACCCTCTATTCTTGATAATGTCAATAATTGGAAGGTCTTTGAACATGACATTGAGATTAAAAAATTTCTTGAGACCGTGGACAATTTTTTTGATTTGTGTATTGATCAGGATCGGGATGCTGAAGAAAGTCCTCATGCTGATGTTTTTCTCAATAAAATTGATGACCATCATATTGTCCAGTTGCCTAGTAACCATATTCCAAAGGGGCTCGTCCCTTTAGAGATATTGTTTGAAAGAATTGATGTTGTCGTAAAGGTTGAAGGATCAACTAAAGAAGTTGATGTGACTGAATGCAATCTAGGAATAGAGGAGGATCCCAAATGGGTCAAACTGTCTAGCAGCTTATCAAAGGAGCAAAGGGCTGAGTATGTCAGGCTTCTCCATGAGTTTTTTGATGTGTTTTCCTAGAAATATGAGGATTTGAGAGCATATGACACCAGCATCATTGAACACAAAATCCCTTTGAAAGAAGATGCCAAACCTTTCAAGCAGAAGCTCAGACAGATAAATCCCATGTTACTGCCGATTATGGAAAAAGAATTCAAAAAGTTGTTGGATGCACATATCATCATCCCCTTGAGATTTTCAGAGTGGGTAGCTAATTTGAAGCCTATGAGGAAGAAGAATGGGGAAATTCGATTGTGTATCGATTTCAGAAATTTGAACAGAAGCTCCAAAAAGGATAATTACCCCTTGCCGCAAATGGAGCACATTTTGCAGAGAGTGATTGGTTCGTCCAGGATGTCTACGGTTGATGGTTTCTCAAGGTACAACCAGATCTTTGTCTTGCCTGGAGATAGAGAGAAAATGACTTTCACTACTCCTTGGGGCACGTTCATGTATGCTAAAATGCACTTTGGATTGATGAATGTAGAAGCGACCTTCCAGCGAGCCATGGAAATCGCCTTCATTGGAGATAAGGACAAATTTGTAGTCATATATTTGGATGACGTTACAGTATTTTCAAGGTCTGATAAAGAGGATTGTCATCATTTGAAGAAAGTCTTCTTGAAGTGCAAAAAGTTCGGTCTCTCTCTGAATCCTAAGAAATCTTTATTTGTGGTGCAAGAGGGAAAATTGTTGGGGCATATTGTGTTAGCTAAAGGGGTGAAGATTGATCCAAGCATAGTAGAGGCCATCCAATCCTTATATTTTCCCAGATCCAGGAAATAGGTTTAGTCTTTCTTGGGTAAGATCAACTTTCATAGGAGGTTCATTTCTAATTGCGTTGAGTTGGTTAAATAGATTACAGCCATGCTGAGAAAGGGAATGAAGTGAAATGGACTGCTGAGTCCAGGAATTCTTTCAACCAAATCAAGAGGGCTTTGACTGAAGCGTCTGTGCTCATCAACCCTGACTATTCTAAGGAATTTATGATATTTTCTTTTGCTTCATCTGATACATTGGTTGTTGTTTTGCTACAAAGAAATGCAGAAGGTTTGGAACAACCTATTTCCTTTTTCAACAGAGCATTGAGGGATGCAGAAATGTGATACGATATCATGGAGAAGCAAGCCTATGCTTTGGTAAAATCCCTCAAGGCTTTCATAATCTATGTTCTACATTCAAAAATTATCGCATATGTCCCCTCGCTCGCAGTAAAGGAGAAATTGATCTAGCCTGATATAGATGGGAAGAGAAGCAAGTGGATTGCCAATATTCTAGATTTTGACCTGGAAATAAAACCCACCAAATTGGTGAATGGCCAAGGTTTAGCCAGGTTACTGGCTAAATCAAATTGCAAATCATTGGGGGTTAATTTCATGAATGTAGACTCAAAAAATCAGCAAACTGGGATTGTTGTTGAAGACTCTCATGTCAACCCCAACTTAGCAAGATTCCCCTGGTACAAAGATATCATATATTTCCTACAGAAGTTGAGGCCTCCTAATGGTTTGGACAAAAACAAGGTGAGAGCTTTGAAACTCAAAGCAATCAAATATTGTATCATTGATCTGGTTTTGTACTGGAAGGATCCTCTAGGAGTCTTGTTGAGGTATCTAGACCCACAAGAAGCCCAAAGAGCTATGACTAATTTTCATGACAACTCATGTGGGGGACATCATTTTTGGAGGACCATGGCTTATAAGATCCTCGGAGTTGGGTATTTTTGGCCCAGCCTTTTTACTGATGATTGTGCAAAGATTAGAGCTTGCACCAAGTGTCAAAAGTTTGTTGGAAAGCAACAACTCAAATATTTTCCTTTGAAACCTATAGTGGTTTCTGGACCTTTTCAGCAGTGGGGTCTCGACTTCATTGGAGACATCCACCCAGCCGCAAGTCACCAGCACAGGTGGATTTTGACCGCCACTGACTATTTTACCAAATGGATAGAATCCATTCCTACAAGGAGTGTCTCTCACAAGGTGATCATAAGTTTCCTTGAAGACATCATGGCCAAATTTGGCTATCCAAATAGGATTGTTACAGACAATGTTGCCTCTTTCAGAGCTGATACATTAATTAATTTAAGTGAGCATTATGGGATCACACTAGTCCATTCTACTCCCTACTACCCTGATGGAAATGGTTTAGCAAAGTATTCTAACAAGAGCCTCATAAAGATCATCAATAAGTTGTTAGAAGACAACAAGAAAGCCTGGGATTCGAAGATAAAATTTGCATAATGGGCTGACAAAGTTACAACCAAGAGATCACTGGGCATTTATCCTATTCAACTAGTGTATGGGGTTGAGGATATTTGGAAAAATTCTTCCAGGACTATCAAGGGGAACTGATGATATGATCAAGAGGATACTACAGCCAGTAGAAGTGCAGCAGACCATGGAGCAGTTGTTGGATAAGGCACGGGATTATCAACAAAAGATAAAGCAAGCCTTTAACAAAAATACAAGCTATGGGGATTTCCAGCTGGGGGATCTGGTTCTCAAATGGGATGCACCCAAGCAAGACAAAGGAAAACATGGTAAATTTGAAGCCTTGTGGATCGGTCCCTTCAAGATTTCGGAGGTATTTCCAAACAACACTTATAAATTGCAGAAGTTGGAGGATTCTGAAGTTTTAAGTGGCCCTGTCAATGGGAATTTTCTGAAGAAATATTTTGTTTAAGCCATGATTGGCTTCCCACCATTGTAAATACCAATTTATTTTCATTTTTTAATAAGAGACTCCATAACCCAAAGCTAAGGCACTGGAGCTGCACGTTCATGGCAACTCGCAGAGAGCATGCCATCCCATGTGGAGCCAAATGTTATCACATATAGTTGTCAAGATTTTTGTGTGTGTTTTATGAATACTCAGGCATGTATCCTTGCCCTGTCTCTCTCTCCTTCTCACAGGCCAAGTCTTAAAAAAAATTCCCTTTCGACTGTTAAAATCGATTTTTTGTTTGCACCTTTTCATTTTAAGCAACTTGGTTTCTCCTGATGTCTTACCCGAAATAAGTTTTGGCTCTAAGCCTTTATGTTTTTCCCTGAGGATGAACACTCGCCTAATTTGTTTCAGTCTCTAGTCCTTTTGTTTTCCCAGCCCACAACAAGTCACCCAAGTCCTTGTTCACATAGGCCGAAGCCATGTACATCAAGCGCAACTTTCATAACAGTCCATTTTGGGCTCGAAACGTAAGCAACAGGGGAGTTCATTTTTTAGCGGTGGGGATCCCTCGTGGAGTTCAGATCAGTGGCTTGTGGGTATTCGAAATCTCAAAATTGCACCAAGTATAGCACCAGAGAAAAAGTTTGAATTCCCGGAGCATGAAGTGGGCATGAGTCGTAGATCTTAAAGGGGGACAGGTGGCAACCGATTCGAGGGTTCATGGAAATGGGATTCGAAAGATTTGAAGTGAGAAGTGTGCAAAGTTCCTGAAGATATGAAGCCTGGACTATCGAAGTCCCGAAGTGTCGAAGTTTCGAAGTTCCGAAGCCCAGATTGCCAAAGTTCTGATGTTCCGAAGCGTCAAAGTGTCGAAGTCCCGAAGCGTCAAAGTGTCAAAGTCCTGAAGAGTCGAAGTGCCAAAGTCCCGAAGTAAATCTGGACCATCCATCAGCAGAGACATGCGACAGAAATCCGTGAACTTCAAAGGAAATTGAGGTTTGAGATTTGATTTTCCCGGAGTCCGGAGACCCGAAAGCATCTCATTCGTTGATCTCAGGAGGACACGCATCAGCAGATCGCCAACTACGGGTAAAATTACTTGGAGGAAATTGAGGTTTGAGATTTGATTTTACTGGAGTCCAGAGACCTGAAAGAATCTTAGTCGTCAATCTCAGGAGGACACGCATCAGCGGATCGCCAGCTCTGGGTAAAATCACTTGGAGGAAATTGAGGTTTGAGATTTGATTTTCCCGGAGTCCAAAGACCCGAAAGGATATCAGTCGATGATATGAGAAGGGAAGATCTGAGCCGTTAATTAAGAAGCTTCATCAGAGATCACAATATCAATGGTCATGCTCGATTGCGAGCTTGGAAGAAGCTTGGGTTTTAAAATATTGAGGGCAGGCCGCAATCGGAACCACTGTTTTGATAAAGGGACACATGGTGTCTCTTAGTGAATTGCGGGGAGAAAAGTGGTTTGGTTCCAAACCACTATTGGCCACACCCGTAATCATGTGATTGGCATAAGGTCATATCCCTAGGTCACATCTAGGAAGGAGCCAAAGGAAAAGGAGCTAACGTCTGAGCTCTGGAGCGCCAAGTGCGTGGCATCCGTCCAGTGCTGACACATGGCACTCATTTCAAGCATTTTAGACATGCCTTCATCTTGTTTTCGAGTGACACATGTCACCTCACCGTCCATGACACATCAGCATGATGACATCAGGCCTCCACATCATATCATCCTCCAGGGGGGCTTATTATTCAACACAAAAAGTAGTGCCCCATCCCAAAGCAAACTTTCGGCAACTCCTAAAGTTGGTGGGTAATTAAATTTGGCAGTGGTTTTAAGTCTAGCAGGTGTTCCCAGATCTTAGATCGTGACCACATCAATGGCCACAGTCCATTACGGGGACAAAACATGCTCGGGAAATAATTTTCTTGAGCAGTCCCGCAATTGAAACCATGTTAAGGAAAAAGTAATACGTGGCGAAAGGTGGTGAATTGCAGGCTCAAAAGCAGTGTGATTCCAAACCGCTTTTGACGGCCCCGCAATCACGTGCTTTTATAGTGATGTGGCCGCCCCCTGAGCATTAAGTCTCATTTCGATTTCGAGAGGAGGTAGTTAATGAAAATAGAGCTGGTGGTTGAAACCCTGGCTCACTCCATAAATGGAAGGCCCGGCCGTGGGGACTGAAACGTCAACCCGTGGTTCCCCTATGGACAGATTTTCCTGCAGACCCATGCCGATCAAAGCTCGTGTCTAACAGAGGGATACATGCACAGTTTGACAGAAGACTTCTCAGATGCAATGCTTTGAATGTAGTGATTGTATCACACTCCTGATAGTCGGGGAATCATATTATTATAAATGTTTCAATTTCATATTTTGTTATGGTCATCAACTGGTTGAGCAGAGCTCCCTATCTTTTGTAATGTTTTGATGCCAAAGTTGTTCTTTGGTTATGTATCAAATTTGAGACTTCCGCATTAATAGAAGTCATCTTCTTTCATTTCTCTGTAAAAACTGTGCTAAAACACTCGGGCATGTAGGTTTGATTACAGTATTGTTGTGACTAGTTTTAGTCAGCTTCTTTGTTGTCTTATTCCCTCTTACGCTGAAAGGATCGGGCATGGAGGATCCAGTTGAGTTGTCGTAGTTGCATTGTGATGTAGGTTTTATCATTATGCTGCTATGGCTGTGCTCCTATGACATATTTCAGTGTCTAGAGCTTGATTTCAAGAGTGTTGTTGAGCCTGTGTTTTTATTCACCAAGTTGCTTGAAAGCCTGATGCCCATGGAAAACTTGTCCACTTTATCACTAAGTCTTCCTTCTGCTTGCCCTTGAACTCAATTCACTAACTGAAGTTAATGAGGCCCTCACTTCCCTGTGCATTGCCTGCCCAGTTTTTGTGTTAGAATCATTTATGTATTGAGTTTTGTCCATTTGACCTCCACTCATAAAACCAACATCCACCAAACATTCTGATGGGTACTGGGCTTATCCTCTTGCAATCTGAGGGTGACTCTCAGTGCTAACACATACAAAGTTTGAAGCACTCTGGATTGGACCACACATTGTCGAAAAGATATTGGGTTTCAATTCCTATATGCTCCAAGACATGAAGGGTAAAAGACTAATGTTGCCTATCAACGAGCAACATTTGAAAGGTTTCTTGTCCTAAAAAACTTTCTCATTTTCCTTGTAAACAAATTTATTTTTCAGTTTGTATATTCTTACCTTTCACTCCATAGGCCAATGGACAGAAGCACCTAGTCATAAAGATTCTATATTCTTGACAACCCACAGGGGGTTATCATCCCACAGTTGGATCCAGTTGTTGAGATCAACTCCCGCTTCCAAAATTTCCCTCCCCTTTTCTATTTTCCTAATTTATTTTGTCCATTTCTTTTCCCTCTTCTATACTTACCCGAATTCCCCTTTTCTTTTCTCCCTTCCATTCTCCCTTTCTAGTTACTATACTTAATCATTTTTTTCGAAAACGAGGGGTTCGTGGGTTGGTAGACTCGCAGATTCTCATCTCCATCCACACTCCCATATCATGATTCTGACCTATCGCCACATTATCCTATACTTAGTCATTTTTGCAGTTGCGGGTTCGCAGGTTCAAGCTTTCATATCCCATGTTACGCGATATACATTTTTCACCCAATAGATCCACGATCTACAATTTGACCATCAGACTTCCTGAGCTCCTAAGTATCTCATCTCTCCTATATTGAATCCAACCGACCACATGAAAACACTTAGCCAATTTTTGACCTTTCGAAACAGCGGGTTCGCAGGCCCCTGGATTGGCGAGTTCATAAAATTCCCAAATCCTAATTACTCTCCTATGTCCCTTCCACCTTCACGCTTTTCCCAATATGCATTTAGTATGGTTTAATTCTAATAACTCATCATGCAGGCTCCTTAAATATTGTCATTAATAAGCGAAGGGTTCGAGGAGATTTCTTATTAAACCACATTAAAGCACGATTTGTGGAAGATTATATTATCTCTCTCAAGCGCTCATTTCAAATATTATCTGGATTAAAAGAACACTTTCATCAATTTATGGCAGCAGCAGCTCGACAGCAGTTCTGCGGAGATACTTTGAACATTTTTGGATGTGAGGACCATAAATTTTAGTGGTCTAGAGCGTATTCTTACTATTCATCCCCGTATGCTCAGAAGGAAGTGATCTGGACATCCGAAATTGCTCTTGCATTCTGTGTTCCTGAGGTTTTTGACTGCAAGGAACTAGTTTCCTGGTGCACTGAGAAATATTTACCAAGTCAGCGGATTATTCAACTTCAATACCATCCTCCCATCTCTCTTTCACCTCAATTTTTCTGTAAAATGTTGAATCTCTCTGAGCCGACACTTACTTTCAAAGGAGAGGATTGCAAGGATTTCATGAAAAATCACGATAACGGCCTGGACCTCTTGCCTGAGTTCTTGGAGAATCCTGCGGCCATCCCTGAAGATATTTCCAGGTTACAAGTCAACTCATTCAAAAACCCCTTTCAGGAAATTGCTTGGTTATTCACCAGAGTGACAGGCCAAGAAAATACCACCAGCATTTCCCGTATGATTCTTTATATATTATGTTTTACTATCAAGGAGCAGGCCATTTTCAGTTGGGGAAATTTGGTTTCCATCAAAATCTCTTCCCAATTGCCACAATATAAAAAAGATAATAAATTCTGTATGGATTCTTATTTGGTGTTTGTGATGGCATATTGTTGTCAAATTCCTAAATTGTCTATCTGCGAGAAGTTGAATTGTGAATTTGACCTAGTGACCTTTTTGTACCAAACATTGTGGAGACACAAAGATTCTTTGCACTTTTATGAAGTTTTCAATGATTTTGTCTCGGTTTTTAAAGGATTGTTGTTTGGAAAAGATACCCCCAAAATATCCACCCAGGCAAGTAAACTCTTGGATAAAAAGGGGACGTTGGAGCAAATGGAAAATTACAATGTTTTCAGGATTTTCGGTTCTAAGGAAAATCCCTCCTTTCTACCATGTCATATATCCGGAAAAAAAAAAAAATTATTATAAAAGTTGCAAGGAAATATAATTTGAGGCTGCATGTTTTTCATGAGAAACGAAAAAAGTAATTCATACCCTTGCCTTGGAAAATTGGGGACTTTGTATTCAGAAATATGAACAAAATCGATGAATTTTCAAACCAGTACCACAATCTAAATCTCAAGTACATTGAAAGGATAAAAGGGTTTGACCCTAATGGATTTTTTGGGGAACATATGTTAGCATTTGGATTTAGAAATTCATGTACCCATATTGTTCTAGGAGAAGAAGAAGATAATAACTTGGGCACTCCTACTCACAATGTTGGAGACTTGGAAATGGTACTCAATACCAATGAATTTTACAAACACAAAGGAAAGGGTCCCAACAATAAGAGTGCCCAGTCCCCAATTGTTACTCCTAAGACTACAAAATATCGGAGTAGTGCTCCAGCGGCCCACCCATCTAGAAAAGTAATCAACAATAGTTCAGGTGGAGGAGGAGAAAACAATCCCCCTCCGGGAAAAATTGAAAACTCGCACAAACTTCCACTGAGAAAAAAGAGGGAAAATGTAGTGCAAAAGGAAGAAGACCAGCACTTGGAGAGTGATATCAATAGCTTCTCCCTAAAAGATATGGAACTCAAAGCAGACATGGAGAAAATGTTTCCCAACATTAATCAATCGAGAAGCATGGCCCACCAGAATCTATCTTTGGAAATCAGTGAGAATGAGACCTTCGACAAAGAAGAGTCATTTGTTTTGCAGAGCATTGTTTTTTAAAAGGAATCCAAAAAATTGACTATTGAGAAAATTGATGTAAAGAATAAGAAAGGAAAATCTCATTCAAAGGTTGACTTAAGAGATATGCAGCCTTCCTAGATTTCTATAATTCATAGAGCAACCCGTGATGGATTGGACGACTCCATTGGTGGTCTCGAAGGGGAAAATGCAAAGTTAAAGTAGAGGATTAAGGAATTGGAAGAGACCTCAATGCCTCTTCCACTCCTTTCCGTCCCTTTGGAAATTTTTGGACCCACCACACCCACTGCTAAATTAAAATGATCATCAATCTTACTTACATCATCCAAGAGCTTTGTGGAGAATAATATCAACAAAATAATGGCGTTGATCACAGAAGCTTGGGAAATTTCAAAAAACACGATTTCTTTTGGCTCGACGGCGCATGCCTTTCATGAGAATTTGCAAGCTGACCTAAAAAATGAAGAAGGTTTTTACCTTGATGTTGTGGTACCCTTTGGTGTTAAAGTTTCCAACATGACAGAACTGAGGAGAAGAGAGGAGGATCTTCCCTCTCCAAATTGGATTAAACAGTTGAACGCATGCTGGAAAGAAAAGATGAAAAACTTGAATAACATTTTTCAAACGTTCAGCCAAGCCATATTAAGGAGGGAAGAACTATTCAAAAGACTCGTGGAAGTAGACTTAGCCAGAATCACTAACGAAGTCCAAGATCCCAAGTTGATCCTCAACTTGTTGTTCCAAACAAAGCAATAGT
Source organism: Picea engelmannii (assembly GCA_009831015.1). Lineage (NCBI taxonomy): Eukaryota > Viridiplantae > Streptophyta > Pinopsida > Pinales > Pinaceae > Picea > Picea engelmannii. The sequence goes on from ML782235.1 coordinate 632,869, forward strand.
TTGATGAGCAAGTTGAGATCTTTAAAGGGTTCTCAATTGAAAATTCATATGGTATACTTGAATATAATGAGGATGACATAGACAATTGGCTAGTGGAATACTCCATGAAAAATAGGGATATTGAAGAAGCATTACATGGAATTTCCCTTGATCTAAGAGACTTGGAGGGCGAGTTGTTCAACATCAAAATTCGACATGAAATCAATGTGGCAGCAATGAAAAGTTACATCGAAGAATGGTTCAAGAAAGTTATCGATAAACTGACCAGTGAAGGGCAAGAAGCAGTTGAGACGGTTCCCATAACCATTGAGGAAAACAATAAAAGGACATCAGCAAGAAAGTGAAAGCAGGAGAGACCATCATAATAAGTTTATGTTGATCATATACTTATTTTTCTTTATCAAGTCCTTCATCTAGTTATTCCACTTCTTTCACTAGAAGGGTTTAACCGAAGACTTATAACTCCTATTTTCTTCTTACCAGATCTTGTTGTTCTTCTACCACCCATCGTCTTCCTTCTAAAAGCTTATTTCTTGTATTTATTTGTTGTATGGTATGTGGGAGCCACAATCCAAGTCTTTAAGACAAATGCATTTAAAATTTTCAAAGAATAAGTAACAGACTGTATATTTTTTAGAAATTTCAAGAGAGCTATTTTGGGAACAACCTCGACTATGATTTGTAACCCTGTTTGCAAAATATAAAGTATTTGAGGTTGATCTATTATTATCTTTTTTTGAGCTTCCCATGTGTCCACTATGTTAAAGTTCTCTTATGCACGCAAATCATCTTCTTTTTATTTTATGTGATCAGAAATTTGTATCTTAAACTATGATGGATGTGAGGATTTTTTGCTTATTTACTTTAAATGTATGAAGTGTGTGATTCCTGGTCCTTTCTCAGGAACTTTCTTTAAAAAGAAAACAAAAACATTTTCATTGTATTTTCTCGCAATATTTATGTTTCCTTGAATTACTGTGATGGACTTCTTTAAAGTCCACATTTTGAATATATAGAAATCCCAAGAAAATCTAAAGAGGAGTACCACCTCTATAAAAATGCAGGGGGATTTACATCCTCGTGAGGTTGACATTTCAGTCCCAATGGATTCAAGTGTCAACAAGTCGTAAACAACATCAAAGTGATCATCCTGTAACAATACAAAGGAGGAATTCAACAAATTGATCCAGACCATACATTTCGTCCGATAATGATTTTCCATTTGACAGGATCAAACCGTCGATAGGATTTAGACTCTTTAGAGTAGCCCATCATGATGCAAGCATGACTTTTTGCATCCAACTTCTTTCTGCAATCATTGGAAATATGATCCTAGGAAACACATCCAAACACATGAAGGTTATTGACTGAGGACTTCTTTCCACACCATCTTTTGAACGAAGTCACCAAAGGAACAACTCGAGTCGAGATGTGATTGAGCAAATAGTTTGCATAGTACACAATTTTTTCCCAGAAGAGAGGAGGCAAATATTTGGCCTGCAAAAGACATCAAGCCATTTCGACTAACTTTTGATTCTTGCATTCTGCAACACCATTCTACTGAGTTGTATGAGGAACCGACCACTACCAATCAATACCAGATTGAACTAGGTATTATTTAAAATGTTTATTTACATACTCACCACCATTGTCTTATCTAAGGCACTTTATGGGTCAACCACATTTATTTTCAACAATGGCTCTAAATTCTTTGAAATTTTCAAATACAAGATTCTCATTCTCCAGAAAACAAACCCAATTAAAACTAGAGAGATCATCTTTGAAAGTCAAGATATACCTTACACCTGCTAGGGAAGGTTGATTGATGGAGTAAAGATCATTGTGAACCAGCTCCAGGAGGTTCTATGCTCACCATGATTTTCCATTGTCAAAAGGTTCTGGATGATGCTTTCCAAGCACACATCCTTTACACACTCCATCATGGGGGAAAACTTTAGGTAAACCAACAACCATATTATGAGTTGTCATCAACTAGAGACTTTGAAAATTCAACTGTTTGAGTTGTTCAAGCCAAGTTCGACTTTGTTAGACTTCATTCACTAGTTTGAGAAACAAGAGCAGTCATTTCAGAGTTGGGTCGAGTCGTGTCACAAAATTTATACAAACTATCCTTTGGGTCGAGAAACCCTTCAACAACAATCAACCAACCTTTCTTCAAATATCAAACAAAGAATCGATCTAGCGAAAACTCTAGAATCTTACATGTTTGTCTTAAATGAGACACAAACAATAGATTGGCACTAATGTTCAGCACATGATAGACATTGACAATTCTCCCATGTCGACAAAAAACATAACCCTGACTAACAATATCAAGAGCAAAATCATCAGTGACATAAATCTTGCTCTCCTCAACTTCATTCAAGGAGGTGAGAAAGGCACCATCCTTAGCCATGTGATGAGTGCACCCATAGTCAACTGCCCATTCGTTCTGGGAAAAATGGGACAACAAGGCTTGAAACATTTTGACTTGGAAGGTGAAATTATTAGTGGTTCCGCAAATAACATACGTGTCTCCTTCAAGGCGTTTAATCTTCTCCTCTAAATCATCTCTCTTCTTGTAGCAGACCTTCTCCACGTGTCTAGTCTTTCAACTGTAGTAACAGGTCTTATTATTTCGAGTTTGATGGGGTGCATATGTTTTCTCTTTAGGTTTGTGGTCTATGCATCCAAGGTTTTGTATAGGGATATCAAACCATCCTCTTTCCTTGTGATTTGACTTTTCCTCTTCCTTGAGCAAGTGGGCTTGATGTTTACCACCAAGCTTGCCTTCATCAAACAATTTGTGCCAATTAGTGATCAAAAGACAACAGAAATCTCCAAACGTGTAATCCTTACCATCTTCCTTACGTACCTGCTAGTTGGTGCTGAAAGTCAAAACGAACATGTTGAATGGTGTTCTCAAATTCATCAGGACTAGCCTGATGATTTGTACATATTTATTCTAATAATTCTTTCCACATTCACCCAATTTCAAATGTAGTTCCTTCACACACACCAAATAGTCTTATATTATGTCAAAAGAATGAGAATCGAGAGAGATAAACTCTTTCTCTAATTACATGATGTGGCCTTCATTGACTCTGTTGAACAATGTCTTCAACTTCTTATAGACTTGATAAGGGGAGTCAACTCCACTGATGTGAAAATGGATCTCTTGTGAGATATAGGTTGTGATGACCCCTACAGCCTCATCCTTCTTTCCATCAACAATGAATTTTGTCTGATCATCTATTGGATCTAGAATCATAGTATTTGTATACTTCCACGGTCCTTTACTTTTCAATAGGGTTTCCATGTCTCATGCCCATACTACATAATTTGATCCATTCAGAATTACAAGATTGATCTTCGAAGCCATCTTCGATATCTATATAGATCATATATGTTTCCACAAGTTATAGCTTGCAAATCACCAACCCAAATTCAATCACACAACAAATCAGACTCGACGTGATTTGCAGACAATAGACAAGGTTTCAAACCATCGACTTTGATAACATGTTGGGGATTTGGGTGTAACCTGATACAAAATAGATAAATAGAACTATAGATAATCGAAGAGAAATGATTTTTTGAATACAAATGGTGGTGTCTAAAGACGTTATTAAACCACTTAAGCAGAGCACATTGTAATTAGAACATCACAATGCATATTGGACATCTTGTATATAACAATGATATTTGGACGATGATAATGACCCATTGGGTCCGCTATTTATAGCTTCAAGATCTAACCAACTTCCTTGAAATTGGGAGGATGTTTTTCACATATAAATATCAGTGGTTAGAGTTGACTCCGTCAAATCCATGTTTTTTAGTCAGCTCGACAAGGATGCTCGACTCGACCATCCATGCATCCAACTAGTAGTCATTTATTCAGTGAATCAATTCATCGTCCGACTGCTTCAATTGTTGGTCGATTATCCAACCAAAAGACTTGTCGATTACTCAATCGACTAATGTAGACATCTAGTGGATCACTTGACTGACTATTTCCAGATGTAAGTCAACCACCTGACTTATTGTTTCCATATGTAAGTCGATCTCCCAACCAACTGATTCTAGGAGAAGTGTGATGAACCATCAGAACTTGATGTTCCAACACCAACATATCTCCAATACATTGATACTCTGTTAAGAACCAAACATCAATATAGCATAGAAAAACTTCAGGAAAGGTACTCAACACCTTGAAAAAGAGATAATTTCAGATAATAAGCCTCTTCGAGGGGGCAACCTCCTTTTACCCCACTTAAATGTTCAAGTACAAGAT
>ML782235.1:642589-667649 GCA_009831015.1 Picea engelmannii
TGGCCTAAAGCCGACATAAATAAAATAACATTACTAATCTAAATCACAACTAATGGCCTAAAGCCGACATAAATAAAATAACATTACTAATCTAATATGCCCCAATTAAGTGGTAATGAGCCAATATTAGGGCTTAACATACTCATGTGTATTAATCTTTTTTCATGCTTATTCTTGGGGGTCAATGACAACTACCCCTAATTATTATATCATTTCCTTTAACTACTTAGTGGGCCTATTTATTATCCATCAACTAACAAATGGACATGTTCCATGATTATGGCCACATTACATTCATTGTCCCCTTGGGTACCTCCTGAGGTATCCCATATAATCTTTCCTAAGTACATTAAATTCCATCCCACTTCACATGTTTCATCCTCAAAACATGGGAGAGAGCCATACAATATGATCTACTAAGAAATGTAACCAACTGGTACCAAGCACGAACCTCTATCCATATTAGTGAACATGGGATTCAATTGCTTCCTTACCACCTCGATCTTGATCCTATTTGTTCCTTTGGTGCCATGTTGTTGATTTCCTACTCTAATATATCTATGCATTGCTTTTAGTCCTCCATGTGCCTCCATATTGTTTGCCTCTCCGATTCTATGTTGGTCCATAATAAGTTTGTTGATGTTCATACCCTTTCCTTGATGATTGTTGTTTCTTTAGGTGGTGTGGATGTGTTGTGACCCATACAATAACCACCCATTATTTTAATATTTTGAATAAATAATAATGGGCCCTTAAAATTTTCGGTTTGTTATGATTTAACAGTATTTGATTTTTTCCTTTTGGTATCTTTTTGATATGTTATTGGTCCAATTAAAAAAAATCCTTATAAAAATTTTAAATAATAAATAATAAAAAATAAAAAAATAAATTCCAGCCTTGAGTTTTTTCAGTGACCCGATGAACCAGTGCTCTGATGGTCAATATTATCTTCCCTTCAATAATTTACTTTAATCTCCCCGATCTTCGGTGGCCCGGTTATCTAGTTAGACTGGATCGGGTTATGGCTTTTCATTTTAACCTTTTAAAATAATTTCTCAACCTCCTAGTGACCTAGTGAGTTGGTTAGACTAGACTAGAATTCTCCATGCATTTCATTATTTTCAAATAAGAAGCACGGTCTCCCAATGCTTCGGTGAAGTGGTTAATCATAATATTAAGGTCCAATAACTGAAATTATTATCCTAACTAAAACGTCCTAGTTCTCATTCTCATTTGAAAAGTCTAAAGGTTTAAAGGGATCTCCAGTCAGTTGGTGCCCAGAACGTTGCTTCACATTTTCGAATAACCTAACTGTCTTTTCTCCATTTAATAACTCTGACGCTTTAGTTAATGTGAATTAAATAAATTTATTGAATCATTCATAAATAAGTTAAGATCCATTAAATAACTTGAATTATCTTCCACTCTGTTATCAATTCGTTCAACATCTTTGGGTTCAATAACTATCCTTAACTGTACAAGTTCAGGGGTCTTAAGAACACATAACTCTTCTCGGTCTTCTTCTTTTGGTTAGTCTTCTTGTTTTTTATCATTGGTAAAACTAATAAATCATAGTCTATTTATTTTTAGAGTTTCATTGAGAAGGAGGTTGAAGGGGAAGAAATACAAATGGGTGATTTAATTAGAGAATGGTAGCATGACTCCAATTCATTAAAAATTGTATTAAGACAAGATATACCATGTTCCAATATTGAACAAACCTCCCATGCTAGTAGTTATCATGCTTTGTCGCCTCTATGGTGAAAATGATTATTTTAAATTTAAATTGAGTTGGGTTCCCCTCATCCACCAGGTTCTCAAAGGAGAAGTATTTAACTCCTCACATCCTCTCTGCCAATATCAAGCTAGAGGTGAAAAAATCACAGGAAGCACCCCCAGGGTATTGCCCATGGTTCTTTATGTTAGGATATTTAATGGATGTTGTTTGTGTAGTCACCCCATTTCCTCTCCTGGCCTAGAAGTGTTCCCCTCCTGAAGAGGCTATTCACATACATTGTTCTAAAATGTGGGAAACAAATTGTAGGAATTTCTTCTATGAAATTTGCAATCACTTTATGGTCCCTCTACACTTGATTTTGAAAAATCAACTAGCTCCCAGGTTTACTCGAGAATCTATCAGTGCCATTAAAGAAACTGGTGATTGTTTTATTGATGAAGAATTTCCATATATAAGGATTTATGGATGTGAAGGAGATCCTCATATTTTATCCAGGTATGTTCCATAAAGATTGGCACTCGGGGAAATTTCATATCAAATTGTTGGTGTTGGTGTTGGCATTGTTGCCTTTCTGTCAAAGAGTCAGAAAAAAAAATGGCCATGTTTCCCAATTTCATTGGGCATTTTCTCTTTGTTAAATGTAAAACACGCTTTGAAAGGAGTACAACAAATGGAAGGAATTTGGTCAGCACAGGGAAATTTCAAAATACATGACCCAATCGGTCTTGTCAAGAAATATTGTAGAATTGTGAAAAATTTTGAAGCATACAATCATGAGGATGACCCATTTAATATCATTTTCTAGAGAGCTTTCAATTATCAAAAAGTGGCTCAACTAATTCATGAGCTGAGAAATAGCCCCAAAATGCATGAATTTCTCGATTGGAAATTATATAGAAAGAAAGTCTTTAAAGGGAAAATGTTAGAAACATGGTAATATACAAAAAAATGTTGATGAAGAGGAAGATGAACAATTTGAATCTAAGGTAGAGCAAGATCATAATACTTCTACTACTGACATACAAGTGGACAAGCAAAATTAGCAGGATAATGTAACAGGGAAGCAGGATCGGGATAAAGCTACAACATAGACCCCTATAAAAACTAGTGAAGTAATATTGAAATCAGTACCAATACAGATATTGAAAAGACTTAGTCAATAGTTGTTACAATTGTCTTTGTCGTTGAAACTACTCGCATCACTTCCATTCCAGGTATACTAGTTCCCACATCTCTTGATTTTGATAGTCTACAACCAATTCAGGAAACTCTCTTGTCACTGAATACCTATTCTTTCAATGATGCTACTAAAACAATCATGAAAAGGAGAACTAAGAATAAAAAGATTGCACATCATGAAGAGACCACACAATAAATAGTGCATATTTGGAATTTTGCACATCTAAATGATGAGGAGTTTGCAGAAGAAGTTGATGATGCCTTATGGGCATTTGCTAATGCAAACAAATGCTCAGTGGGAATAATTTTTGCTCAATTAAGAAAAGAAATAAAAAGGTATTGGAATTGCAAGAATGGTCGAGTTCCCAAGAAACTATCATGTCAAGATAATATCAAGCTCAAATTGATCATCTCACAGAAGAAAACAAGGTATTTATTGATACCATTGGACAAATCATAATTGAAATAGATTATATCAAATCAGAACATGCTAGATAACTAGTTGGTCTTCTTGATGAGAAAAAGGAGATGAGCAGAAGCCATGAGAACCAAGTTGATATCCTAGGAGTTCAATTAAATGAGTTGAAAATCAAACAAAAGAATTCAGGATCGATGAAGATAGAAGCAATGGAGTTAAATAACAAATTAGCCTCTCTTTAGGAGTTGTTCTATGCCAAGTTGAATGAAATAAAAAGATAACATGATCAACTACTATAATTCATTGCAGAATCTCAAACACAGTTTGAGAAACAAAAAGTAGCTCAAATGTCCTTTGATGAATTGAAGGCATGGGAAACAAAAGGAATCAATTTACCTAAAGATTACTCTATAATGACTGAAGAAGAGAAAACACATATACAAGATTCATTGGATTCTTGGCATATCAATTGTTTGTTTTCACAGGATTTGATCAGAGAAACCAACAAGAGCTATTCAAATATGTGAGATCTAGCTCTAGACATCATTAAATATCATTAAATGCCCCATGTACAGTTCCTTGGTTAGTCAGTACCCCTATCAAATTTTGCATATGTAAATCAACATATTAGCTCAAGAATAGATGGGATCACATAATTAAATTTCTGAAAAGTGGATGTTGTCAAGGAATTTATCACCTGACCAACATAATTATCTAAATCCATTGATGTTTTCTTGTCAAATTTTAGATCAAGATACCAAGAAAATCTACTGGTGTAAGTTAAATGAAGACATGCCTCACCCACCTTTGGTTTCACCGATGTTGGAGAAATTTACCCTATGGCAAACTCATGTTCAAGAACAAGAGAGAAAAGTCAACAAAGAAGGTGTTGCTAGCGAGGAGGATATCTCTCTATGATGTCAATAAGAAAATCAAGTTGACACATGTACAAGTCAGTTGAAGGAAAGAGGAAATTGTCCTTAGTTTTTGGATCTTCAATTCATATTTATTATAATTGGAAAAACAAAAAAAAAGTTGGAGTTCGTTTATGAGTAATGTAAAGTTGTGCTAATTGCATTTTTGTTAATTATTTGCAAATTATGTTGTTTTAGTCTCGTGTGAATTCTTTCCATAGTCTTTGAACTTATCAAACGATTGTATATCAAATAGAAGATGCACTAGTAATCATTAAGATTATTCTTATAATTAATGGTAATTTGTGTATGTGCATTTACAATTGATCTGCTTGAAGAATTTCTTTTAAGATCTCATCAATTACCCTACCTTATTTTATTTGATGTTCTTGTTTTGTTATTTAAACTAATAGTTACCAGGAGATTCATCTATATGCTAAGATTATTCCTAATGTGTTGTAGATGAGTAAATATTATTTTTGGACTTAGTTTATGAGACTTATGTTTCTCATTACTATGTTTTAAAAGGAACTTAAATTCATCCTGAAATTATCATTATAAAGTGTAGATATAACTATTGTCATTTATTCCTAGCAACACTAGTTATTATGCTTAAATATTCTTTGGATAAAGAATTCTTTCTAAATATAAATGATCAATCGTTTATTCTACATGTGTAATCAGTCTTTTCTCTCAATTGAGATAGGATCAGTAGATAGGTTTTTATTTTATGCAAATTTAGGATAAATTAGATCAGAACCTAATTGATCAAGTCTCTTTCCGAAGACCAAATGTTTTGAGTGGCAAACCAAGCCTACATATCCGTTGGAAACTACCATCCCAAATGAAAACAAGCCTTATTGGGGCTTGTGTGTTGATGATTGCAGCTTCGTGAGACATTCTCCAGGATACCTTCTCCTTTGTGACTGAGTTGAGTCGACCTGAGAGGGAGCCCAGTGTTGGGCATACCCACGTGATGGGGCATCATTCTCCTCTATGTGAGATTTAAGTCGTCCCTCAGTGGTTGGGGCATTGTTCTCCTCTAGAGAATTGATTCATTCCCCAATGGCTGGGTGTGTCCATGTGATGGGTGTATCGTCCTCCTTTGTGTGAGAGTTGAGATGATGTGGTACTCCAGATGATTTTGTTGAGTATGACATTCCTGTGGCTGAGCACAGGTGGAGGTGTCCCTAGTGATTGAGCACTAGTGGACATGTGGATCCCTTGTTATATTGTCTAAGTGTAATATTTAATTGTAACCCTAATTGTGATGTAAAGGGTACAGGTCGGCGCCACCATATGTGAAAGATAATTAATGTTTATTGTTATAATTAATTATTTTATGAGTTATTGAGTTCAGCCCCGTTGTGCCAATAGACACAAATTTTACTGTGTCTAGTCTTGTATAAATAAAGGTGATTTCCCCATTGAGGAAACACACAAGTCACTTGACATTTTGGAATTTCAACAAGTACACTTTAAGGGCTGAAGTGTGCACCTCTCTTGGGTGCAAGTTTCAAGGTAGTAGAGCACACTCTTGTGTGCATTAGGGTTTTATGGTTGGGGGATCTTCTCTTGAGAATATAGCAAAGGATTTCTAGGTTTTCTTAACTTTAGTAGAAGGGTTTCCCTGGATATTTATTGTGTTCTCGTGCATGGTACTTCTTCTTGTGATCTTGATTACTGCAACACTTGTAAATTGTGTAGCTATATTTGTTTATGGTTCAAGTAAATGCTAAAATGAAATATATCTTGTACTTGAGCGCAACATAGTGAAAATTCAACATTGTGATCAAGTAGTTGTCCCCTGTTATGGGAGGGAATTTTTCCACATGTGCATAGGATGGTCATATACAACAACCTTAGCTATTAGTTATTCTTTCTTGGACTCTTCAACACGGGGTTGCTTCGAGTCATTTAGCTCCTTATATTTTTCTTCCTTTTTATGCCCTTCATGGGGATTTTCTTCATGTACTTTTACAGGCTCTTCTTTTGATTCAACCTCAAACTCTTCATTTGATGCATCAGTAGGTACTACAATTACTTTCCCTGTAAAGACTTCTTTAGGTGCCCCCATTAGGCCCTTCTTGTTTAGTAATAAAAATATTTGCAATGTAATTTTATTTGTGTTATGTTAAAGCTTCAAAAACTTATTTTTCACATTAATATTAATAGTACCAATTGAGTCCATCCAAGGATATCCAAAAATAATACCCACATCACACATATCTATAACACGAAAATCAGAATGAAGCACGTATTTATCCATGGTAATTTTCAAATATTTAAAAATTTGAATATTCTCACCCTCGACTTCTATGTTTTTTATATGCTTTGTTGGAACTTGCAATATTTCAGCCAAGTTTAAACATTGGTGAAATTATTCTTGCTACTATGGTTTATAGAAATAATAACATTTTCTTGTTGAATACATCCATGAACATGTGATAGGAAGTTTGTGCATAAAAACAAACCCTACGTGCTCTCTTTATCTTTATGCTCAACATGAGACTGCCTATCTAAAAATACTTGTTCATATGCTTCATTTGGAAATACCCTTATCTTGTTTAAGTTAAGAAAATCCCATCATATGGCAACATTGTCTTTTAATCCCATGTATAGCCTAAGTCTCCAATTCTGTTTACATATACACTTCATTTCTTTATGTATTATTCAATAATAGGACCATCATATTTTCTTGTAAAATACATCTTTCTTGTTATAACCCAAAAACAAAACTAGGGTTAGGAAGAAATAACTCACTTTTCAATGGAGTGCCTTGATGCAGCCAAGGTTTAAGGCGGTTAATTTAGAATGATCATAACTTATGTGACACTTCTCTGATTGGCTATTATGATTGTTACCACCTGAACTAGTAGCCCTTGGGGGGATACTATGGGTATAACATGATATGGGAAATTTGTCATTATCACCTTAGCACAATCTATTAATTTTTACTCACCCAACACCCAGTAAATTATTTCCTAGCAAATACCTTGTTGTAATAAACTTATCACCCTAGATTTAATAAATAAAAAACACGGCTAAGTATTAACGATCTAAATAAATAAATCAATAGAAGAAACAACTAGGAACAATTTTGCACATATTTAATGGGTAAACACCCCTAAAAAAACCCCTAATGGAAAACCAACACCTTATTGATTTTATTATAAAATCTAGGCTCCCATCCTAGGAAAATGGCCCAACCAAGGAAGAATACAAAACAACAAAATATCATATAACACCTAAAGATATGTCCTTCGATATTGTTGGTCGGTACTCCTTTGTTGCCCCTTGCTCCCTTCCTCGGACCCTACCCACTCACACTTGGATGAAAGTCTTTCTCCACCTAATACAATGAGATCTCACTATGTCATTATGTGTGTGTCTCCTCCTCTCACCTTATCTACTTTTTATAATGTTGAGTTTGCCCTAAATCCAAAACCCTAGATCTCCAAAGTGATCAATGGTTGATTAGATCTCATCAACACTTGAGATCAATGGCTAGGATTTAATTTAATTCACTAATGCCAAAGACTTAGGCATTTAATTAAATTAAACTTAATTAATTATAAAAGAGAATTCGCTTTAATAAAGTGAATTTCCTAAATATTGAGAGGTATTAATGACGAATTACACATGTTAGACATAAAACCAATGTGGAATTACCTATATGATGCTACAAACAACAACACTCTCTCTTAGCGAGGAAGGTACTTCTTGAAGAGCCACCTAGAACTAGTTCTCCCTCTGGTCCTAACACAATGTTGCACACATCATCCTGCACATCGACATTCTTCCAACCCTGTTGGTCAGCTTCTCCCTGAACACTGGAAGTGTTGAAATTGATCATACTACACAATAGTGCCCTGAAGTATGGACACTTATTTGGAGGCATTCTCTCTCTATCTCTACTCTAGGATCCCCACATACTCTTAAGCATCCATCAATGTCATCTCCTGACAAAACTAAAAGGGGCTAACTCCCTCTTACCATCTGAAGGTTGACTCCCCACACTGGAAGTTTGTGCACTTTGCTCAACCTTCGAAGCCTCCTTCTGCTTGTCCTCTACCACTAACATCGATCCATGATCCAAGATCCCCTTGGACCAACCAACAGGCTTTCCCTGCAACCTGTATACCTTGCCCTCTCTGACACCAATGCTCATTGTTGTGTCAGAGTTAGCTCCCTTTGAATGTATGAGCACTTGTATATTCTTGAACAAAACTGAAAAACCCTCATCCTCCATATCTGAGACTGAGAGGAAATTATTCTTTAGCTCTGCGACATAAAGCACATCTTGGGCCTCTAACAAACATCCTTACTCAAGCTAGAACAAGATAGTTCCCTCTCCCTTCACTGGGTACTCAAAATCATCACCAAGCTCAACATGAGAGCCTGAGTACTATGTCGCCAGACTGTTGAATAACTCCCCTACCTCCATCATATAATGAGATGTGAAATTGTCCAAGTACTAGGAACCTTTATAAATTATGACAGAAAGACAAGTGACCAACAAGAATTCCTTCTCAAACTTCTCAACAAACTCCTTAACCTGAGTTTCTGCAGATGTTGCTACATGTTGAGTCTTCTCTTTACCTTTATTCTCCTTTGGACATTGTGATACATAGTGCCTCATCTTGTGGCATGAAAAGAACTTGACTTTTCTCAAGTCCTTCTTCCCTCCATGCTTAGGACTTTATCCTTTTCTCGCCTTGGCTTGAACAACCAAATCCAGGTTCTCCTCTCCACCTTCCTACTTGCATGCATTAGACTCTTCCCGAGTCTCTTCCCGGATGCAATCATCCCAAAGCCTCTTCAAATCTGGAAGCTTATCTCGAGCATAGATCCCCTTGAAAAATGGTTCCCAAGTCTTTGTGAACCCATTCAATGCCACATTCACAAGTTATGCCTCATCCACTTTCCCTCTAATGGTTGCAAGTTGATCATGTGTATGAGTGATCCTTATGAAGTAACTGGTGATATTGTTAGATATTGACATTTGGATGGATCTAAGTTCATTCTTCAAGATTATATTCCTATTCAATTTATCACTATGTAACAATTGCATCGTAGCCTTGAATGTCTCTCTAACCGACTACTTCTCTACCACATGAGGGATCAAATGATCCTTCACGGCATCCATGATGACTATATGGGATTTGATGTCTTTCTTCACAAGATCTATTTCTCTTTTGCATTTGTTAGTGTAGGAACAACCTTCTCTATGATCTCCCACAGTTCATGTTCCTTCATAATCAAGGTCACCCTTGCTTTCCAAGAGGGAAAATTTGATGTTCCATCCAACCTATATTCAAATCAGATACAAGACATTATCCTTTTTAGATCTGCAAAGAACTATCATGTGCTTAGTCCATAAAGCACCAAAAATGATATGATTTCTTCTGTTGGTTGCTTGGATCCCTGCCTGAAATTCTACCAATTCTTTGCAAGCCACCCAACACCTTTTCTTTTTTTTCTTAGAATTTTGTTGTTGCCCTGGCACTGCTTCATGTTACCCAAATATTCTATTGTTGCCTGGATCTGCTACCCAAGGTCTCCTACAACTTCTTGAGGCCCTCTTGGCCTACCTATGACCTTCCTAAACTTGCCTTCGACAACCATGGGCTTGCCTGCGGCCCTTAGCAGCTACCTGTGGCCTCCTTGAGCCTACCCGCAGCCCTTAGTGGTTGCCCGTGGTCCTACATGACCTGCAACTGTTGTTGTATGGACTGTTGTTGCACATTATATGACATGTACGACTGCTCCTGCAATTGTATGACCCTGGTGTATGACATAAATTGATGTACATACCTGGTACATCACTAGATATACAGTTGCAAGACCCTCTTCCTTATTGTATGACACTTAGAAAAATTTCTACCTACAAAAAAAAGTTTATGTTGAGGGTTTTAATTATTGTCCTGCTTGTTCTATTGTTGTCCCTGCAAGAAATCATTGGATCTATGCAACCTTGGTTTCCTCCTCAAAGATATGGCTTTGATACAATGTTAAATTTTACTCACCCAACACCCAGTAAATTATTTTGTAGCAAATATCTTGTAGTAATAAACGTATCACTATAAATTCACTAAATAAAAATCATGGTTAAGTTTTAACGATCTAAATGAATAAATCGGCAGAAGCAATAACTAAGAAACCATGATTTTGCACAGATATTTTATGGGTAAACACCCCTAGAAAAACCCCTATGAGAAAACCAATACCTTGTTGATTTTATTATAAAATCTGAGCTCCCATCCTGGAAAAATGGCCCAACCAAGGAAGAATACAAAACAACAAAATAGCTTATCACACGTCAAGATATTTCCTTCGATCTTCTTGGCCACTACTCATTTGTTGCCCCTTGCTCCATTTCTCGGACCCTGCCCACTCACACTTGGATGAAATTCCTTCTCCACCTAATACAATGAGATCTCACTATCTCACTATGTGTGTGTATCCTCCTCTCACCTTAGCTGCCTTTTACAATGTTGAGTTTACCCTAAATCCAAAACCCTCGATCTCCAAAGTGATCAATGGTTGAGATTAGATCTCATCAACACTTTAGATCAATGGCTAGGATTTAATTTAATTTAGATCAATGGTTGAGATCAGATATCATCAACACTTTAGATCAATGGCTAGGATTTAATTTAATTCATGCCAAAAACTTAGGCATTTAATTGAAATAAATTTAATTATAAAAGAGCATTCACTTTAATAATTACTTTAATAAAGTGAATTTCCTAAGTCTTGAGAGGTATTAATGACGACTTCCACATGTTAGACACAAAACCAACGTGGAAGTACATGTCTGATGCTACAAACATCAACACAATATCCCCTCAACTTTAGGCCAAACCCTAGAGACCAAGGGAGGTATCCCAATCCTTCCAACTACACACCTCAATATATGTTAGATACACCAGTGCCTTAGTAGCCCAATACCTTAAGAATATTCAACCAAGTGTTAGGGAAATAAAGCTACATTATAAAGAGAGATAGGAGCTTATTAAACAAGTGTTTGGATATGAATTAAATAGCTACAAAAAATATGTAAATGAACACGTAAATAAATCGCTCTTAGGGTGAGGGAAATGACGTCTCTTACCACAAAAGAGTGACATTTCACCATACAAACAAAGAATAAATGTTATACCTATACTACCAATTGTTTGATGGTTGTAAATGGACAATCTTGTTGTTGTCTTGAATTTCCAAAATCTGAAATAAGATATTTAATGCGGAAAATTGTACATTTGGACAATAAAAAGTGACCCGAGAATGCTTAAAAGCACTTGCAAAGAAAATACTTGGGCACTTTCTCTTAGAGAAAATACATATCAGTATACAAACAACCTAGTAACAAGGTAATGCAAGTACATTTAAATAATATCCAATCAATTACTTCAAACTTGCAAAAAGAGTGGTGAATCCCTTCGGGGTTTCACCAAAACTCTCCAAAATGAAATATAACAACAATGAACAACTTGGAGATGAATTTCACCATTATAATGCATTAGATAAACTTAATAAACAATTCCAAAGTGAAATGTAAACTAGGCTAGGGTTAAATTTCACCTTTCATGGTCAAACCCTAACTCTAGGGTTGCACCAATTCTGATTTTTATTGCTATAATTAATTTCAAAATTTGATAAAAACCTTAAATCGGTCACAAGAATGTTAGATAAGACAATGAGTCACAATCCAATAGAATTGATTTTCCTCGTATGGTTATAAAATCATCAGTTTAGCGCAAACCCTTAGATAAAGATGTCTAGAAAGTAAAAGTAATTTGTTAGCTTTATTCTAGATAATGAAATAAATACTTTTGACGATTTATGTCTTTATATTTTTTGTATTTTTGTATTATGGAGAAGTAATTGAAAAGTTAGGGTTTTGGTTGGTGAATGTTGGGAGTTAGGGCTTAGCCTTATCAACACCTAAGGTTTATGGGGTCAAGAAGTATGCCCCTCTAAAAATCGATTATCCATGTTTATGGATTAGAACTAGAGACTAGGGCCACATGGCTAGTAGTCTCTTGCTAATCAAGATGAACTATAATAACCAATGCCCTGCGAGAATGGTTTCCCCAAGGGAAAAACCTTCACCAACAAGAACAATAAAAGATTTGAAAATAATACTTGAAACCCATGCTAAGGAGCATATAACTAATCAAGACGAGACAAACACTTATCAAATCATTTTAGGGAACAAGGAAGAGATACAAACCCTAGACGTCCTCCCTCTAAGTAGTTGATATCTCCTCAATGGATCAATCTTGCTAGTTTATGTAGAATCTTGGATAATCACAATGGTATTTAAAATTTCCAAGAAGAATAACCAAGAAAGATAGAGCTCCGAGAATTGACACCAAGAAAACACCAAGTAAAGATCTTCTATTAAATGGCTCCAATAATTATCTCCAACAATTCACAACAAAATGAGTGAGAGGAGTACCTATATCTATAGATGAGGCTCTTAAATTCTCTCCACTCTTTATTCCCTAAAACTAGGCTAAGGAATAAAACAAAATGACTTTTCATCCACACAAATTAAATATTAAGTCAAAAAGTACAATCAAATTATTTTTTACATGTTTAAAACCCTCGTAAGGGTATGACTTAAACAAAATGTGCTCCAAAAATTCTCAAATAATGTCCATGAATGCTTTAAATATGTGTCCAAAGCTTAACTATGCCTATACCTAAGGTCAAGGCACCTTCATGAAGCATGGGAGTGACCATCCAACTCAAAAAATGGGCCATAAAACCCCCAACAACAAGAATGACGTCAAGCTTGTAAGAGGGATGATTTGGCCTTTTTGGTACAACATTCCACTCTAAAAGACTTGGGGAGGGCTTAAAATGTGGCAAGGAATAATCCTTGGCCACTCAAACTCCAACGTCTACCTCGAGAAGAGGGGAAAACCTCACCCAAAGCCACAAATAAAATCCCAAAAGTGGACAACTTCTCTAATTTCCTCAACAAGCCATCAAGAAGTGACCATAAAGTGCATCCACATCCAAAGGGTAAGTCCCGAGTGACCTCCATCAATTTTTGAGTCACGTGAGTGACCTCCACATCATCAAATTAAGCTCAAAATAGCCCCAGCATCCTCATCATGAAGTGCCCCAAAATGATGTTGGCCCTTTGTCGGTGAGTTATTTACTTTTAAAAAGTGTCAATGAAGATAGATGTCCTTGATTTTGACACATGGTGAGCATAGAGGATGTCCATGCGGATGAAAGTATCCCATCCGTGCCTTAGGGAGGGTGACCAATGCCTCAAAATCCATGATATGCCTCAAAAAGTGTGCAACTGAATAATCATGTGTAGGATATCCTCCAAAGGCCCAGGTGTGGTACATACATATGAAAGAGAGGGTCCATGTGCATAAGGTGCGCTAAACCATGGGTATGACAACCCTTACAAAGTGTAATCACTTTTTACATAGAAAAATAATAAGTGAATAGTTAAGGGCCATGTAAATCATCTATCCTAGTAGATCCACCTTAGAATGCCCACATACCTACCTAGGACATAAATGCTCAACATCGGAGGGAGTTACCACCTCCAAAGGGGTAGTCGACTAGAGCAATAAAACCAAGCACCTTGAGAATGGGGACTAAAAGGACATGCCATGAGTGTCCACTTGAGGGGATTTGGGTGACCTCTAACCAACACTTGCACATTAAAACCATCCCATCATGGACACATGCAAAGAAATCATCACACTTTGGGTACATCGGGGTGGTCACATCTCGTGAAAAAAATACAGGGTATGTCGCAGAGAATCTAGGGTGCAAAAATGACCACATTTATGAAATTCCACGACCACTCTGCATATATTGGTACTAGTTTGACTAAAATATGGGCACTTTGTCAAAATATGTCTGGTCTATAATCTGCATGATCGGTACCGAATTGTTTTTTGTAAAACAACATATCTTAAATTAGCAATAACTCTGCCTCCAAGACTTTGATTTGGACAATGTTTTTATGAACTTGAGTATTTCTTTTAGAGGAACTCATATCTATAGTTGGATTTTCATATTCTACATAGAAAGATTCAAAAATCTATCTAAACACTATCATCCTCTTTTTCCCCTGAGAAATCTGATAAAAGAAAAAAATTCTTCCCTTTCTTGGCCCAATAAAGAGCTCTGATACCACTTGTAGCAATACTTAACCTTTAAATAGAATCACAGACAATATGGAACCCTTAAACTTTAGAAATACCAAATTATTTCACACAATAAACACTATCATATACTCATTATGGAAAGAATCACTCCATAAACCATTCTTGCTACAAAACAACACATCCAACATGTCTCTGAGACAGTGATACTCATGTGTATTTATACTTTCTCATGATTATTCCTAGGGTTCTATGCAACTACCCCTTATATTATACGTTTTCCTATAATTATCTAGTAGGCCTATTTACTACCTATCAACTACCAAGTGGGCCTATTCCATGAATATGGCCACATTTGGGTACCTCCCCAAGTACCCCATATTATCCTCCCGATGTACATTACACACAATAGTGCACCAAATTTCTCTCAAGATTAATGACAACAATGTAGAACGTTGAACCCCTTCATTGCCTTCATTTCATCCTTAAATAGACCTCTCGCAAGATTCAATTACGAGTCAATTCATTGTCCTCAAGATTATGTTACAAAATGATTAGGCTTCTTGGTAACCATTGACAACAATTGTATGAACTTCACCTTCACAACTATGCCTCCGTCGACAACTTCTCCATCAAAAAAACCATCATCGACATTGCCTTCATTGACAATGCCCTTGTCTGTTGAACCCTTATCAACTTCAACCATGTCAACAATTTTCCCATTGACAACCTAATCATCCACAACCCACTTGTTGATAACTCGATTGTCGACAACTTGCTTTGTCGACTTCAACATTTTGCTTGTTTTTTTATTACAACCAAAACATAATTTGTATTCATTCATAAAGGCAGTAGCCAAAGTTTACAATGAGTTACATAAGGTTGATTCTTATATTCTTCAACAAGATAAGACGATTGTCTAAGAAAACATCAAAAAGCTTATGGCAAACTACAAAAAATATGTCATACGTTTTCCTGTATGTGGCATGTTTCTCATATACTCCCAAAATACAAATAACTTTGAAATACATAATGCTAATGGTATCCAACAACACTACCCTCATCTTCTTGCCCCTCGTCAGATTGAGGGGAGCTTTGACCTTCTATTTCCATAGGGTCTCTCAGTTGACGGGTTGTCTCTTCCTCCTTAGGCTCAACTTGAATAGAGTTATTTGTTTCTCTATTGTTGGAGGCCATTGTTGAGGATTCCATATGCCAATTAAGTGTAAAATTATGCAACGTGTTGCACTTTGTCTCAATACAATCTATCCTCTACTTTTGATGCTCAATAATACACATGGCATTAGTAATTTTATTACTGTAAACTTTCTCAATCTTTGAAACTTTGGAAGACATAGTTAAAATGGCACTTATGTTGGCTTAAATTAATTCCTTGTGGCGATGCATGACTCTTCAGATCTCTTGGATGTTTCCCCTATCCATATTGCATAATTATGTATGAAAATCTTGAGAAAGGGACCAACAAAAAGACCAAACTTCTTGTTTACACCAACAAGTTGAATGGCATCAACACTAATATCGTTGTCATAGTGCCTAATGGTTAGAATTTCTTCTTGAGTGATCCAAAAACAAAAGGTTCTCATAACACTAAACGTAGAATCAAAACACCAACATTTTATAATGAAACACAAGCCCAACACACTAGATCTAGGTTTAGAACACCAACCTATAACAATTCCACTATAGTAACAAGCATTTACACAGTAAAAAACAGCGTTACTTAGGGAAGGCAGTGGTTCAGGGTTATGATCGTCCCTTCCACATTAACAATTGGTTGCGGTAAACATTCCCTGTAGCAAAATGCCAATTCTTGCTATAATTTCCACCACGCAAATGCCTCAACTTCTCCAATTGTTTTTGTGAGATTAGACAAGGGAAGTTGGGTGGAGTACTAAAGTTGGAACCAACAAAGTAGTCATGATAGGGTGTAATATCCTCGCTAATTTTTTTTGGGGGGGGTTGCTTAGTTTAACAACATAAGAATTTGGTCAAATAGTTTGCATACAAACATCTAATCAACAGTCCATTTGTGATTCTAAAATCTATTATAATTTACAAGGAAATACCAATATAGAAACTTAAAGACATTTATTGCATTCAACATTCAAACAACTTAAGTACACTGGAAAACCCAACAAATAATGCAATAGCATAAATAAGGAACCCGATATAAATGTTTTTGTTGAAGATTGCATGCATGTAGATGAAGAAATCAACCCAGCAGAGTACATATAACAACTAAGAAATAGCAGATAGTCCTGTAGGTGACAACAACCTTGGAATATGCAATTTAAACAACCCAAAATCGACCCTCCTCCACATAAATCGTTCCTAGCAAAGTGCCCTCAGCCCCAAGTGAATAAATTGACCCCTACAACCAAGGAACTCGGCCCCTAATGAGGGGACTCAACCCCAACAACTCCAAACCCAACCCAGCAAGTGAATTCAACCCTCTTTTAGCCAGAAAACTCGGGCCACAGAGCAATAACACTACCTTAACAAATATACTCGCCCAACTATAAGTAAATACACTCAGGGTGAGGAAAAATCATCCCAACAAGGAGTAACTCGGCTCCCAAGATAAGGGAATGTAACCAACAACACCAAAACTCAACCACAAATCTTAGTTCGCCCTCCACAAGCCAAATCGACCTCTACAAATGAAGAACTTAGCCATCAAATGATAAAACTCAACCACAATGAAAGATCTGAATGATCTTCTCACTATGACCAACTAGGGTGGATGGTCTCACCACCGAAACCAATCTTTCTCTCTAGGATTTTTTCGTCCCAAGAGCCAAAGCCACAATATCTCTCTCAATTTCGTTTTTAGAAAATAGTAATGCATAATGAGAGAGGGTGCCCTCATTCCTCTTTTTTTTCCTCATTCACCCTTTTTTAACCCTTTTCTTCTTTTAATAAAGTAAAGTGAATTTATAAACTTAAGTCACTTAAAAATGCCTTTTTAATTAATTACTCAATGTCACTTTTAAAAAAGTTACTTTTTCACCCCGATGACATTAAATAATTAATTAATCCCATTTTTCCACTGACTATACCCTACATGAATCACTTAAGCTATTACGTCAATATCCTCGAGAGATCATTTGGAAAAGGGACATTACAATCCTCCCTTCCCGAGATTGCTTGTCATCAAGCAACTGTAAGTTAGGATGTTGCAAGATTTGGTCACCTTCCCATGTGACATCCTCTGCTAGCAAGTCTCCCCACCTGATGAAGTACTCTCGGATCACCCTATTACGCAATTTTCTCTCCCTGACCTCCAAAACCTCCTCAGGAACCAACACTAACTACCCCTCCTCATCCAATGGAGGCAACTATGTCAAATAAATCGCTTGTTGTCCCAATGCCTTCTTGAGGCACGAAACATGAAACACATTGTGGATCTTACTCCCTTTCGACAACTCATGCTCATAAGCTACCTCTCCAACTCTCTAAATCACCCTGTAGGGGCCATAAAAGCGTGACTTCAGTTTTTCTGCACCACTTTTCTTCAGTGAAGACTGTTTGTATGGTTGTAACCTCAAAAATACCAAGTGCCCCACTTCAAAAGTGCACTCGACCCTGTGCCTATTTGCATAGATATTCTGTTGATTTTGTGTCATATATAAATTGTCCTTGAGAGCCTTGAGGATGTCTTGACTCTCTTGGATCCAATCCTTGGCTTTGGGAGCCATGCTATCCCCAAACACCAAATCAACAAATGAAGGAGCATAATAGACATATAATGCTTGGAATGGGGTCAAACAAATGGACATAGGATAAGTGGTATTATAACAATGTTCCCCCAAATGCAACCACCTAACCCATGCCTTTTGTTGCCCAGACACATAGTTACATAAATACCCCTCAATACACTTGTTCACTATCTCTGACTGACCATCTATCTAGGGGTGGTAAGTAGTGCTAGGAGTCAACTATGTGCCAGCCAACCTAAACAGCTCCTGCCAAAATGCACTAAGTAATCTTATGTCTCTGTTCTTGACAATGTGCTTCAACAACCCATGGAGTTTGAATACCTACCTGAAGAACAACTCTACTACCTGTGATGCCTTGTATTATGAGGATATGGAAAATAAGTGTGTGAACTTGGTGTTGTGGCTCACCCCCACAACAAACCTTTTTTGGAGAAAATGGGTTCCCCCTGTTCTAAATTTTTTATAAGGCACTAAATTTATACTTCGTTAAAAAGTTGTTGGCAAGGAGACGTTATTCTACTACTTATACAATCTATGATCTTGTTTCTCTTTTGGAAATTCAATCAGTCTTAATCAAACAATGGTCCCCTCTGCTACACCAATCAACCCTCCTGCCCAAGATTTCATTGTTTCATACACTCACTGTAGGCCCCCTGAAACTTGTTTGTGTAACCTGCTTGATAAATCCCACTCACTCACCTTTTAGACTAAGTCTAGTCGAGATCAGAAAGACTCTCATACTAATTAAATTCTGACAGAAACCTTTACGATGGACACATCAGAAAGGGTTATGTTGAAATCATCTTCATTGGAATGTTTCCGCTCATGCCCAATTCAAGACTCTGATCCTCACACTTCGATAACTCAGGCATACAAAGTTCCCTTCGTGTCCCACATGGCAAAAAATAGATGGACAAAGACGAAACCAATGTGTACTTAACACCACCGTGCCGATGCATCCAATTTGACCATGACCTTATGAAGTGGCGCGTTAATATTGGTTGTCCCATCTTTTTTGGATCCTTGTGCTACTTACTTTCCTTCATATATTTGAAACGAATCGTGCCCCAAGGTATTGAAGGAATATTCCTTCGATACCATCTTCGATGGAGTTCGAAATTTCTCTCAACCTGGTGGACTCTGAAACATAAAGTCCAACGTCGTCACACAAATCCTTTTTAATCACCTATGGTCGGCACACAAATCCATGTGAAAGAGAATATTCCCTCGATACCATGTCATCGCAATCTTCTTAAAACCGCACACCATTAACCTCTGATGCAACAACTCCAATGGGTCCCACATGTCCCCAAAATTTGCTCCTACCACTTCGGCACACAAATCCATGTGAGAGGGAATATACCTTCGATACCCCTCTTGTCGGAGCACGAATTGATCCATAATCTTTCGCACTCTGACCTCACGACTTCAATAGCTCTCTTTTCAAGTCTAGGCCACTCTATGACTCGGATACGCAGATTTGGGCAATATACACTCTTAATTCACATTAGTGACAAAGATTCTAGTCGTATTTTGAAACCACCCTCGTACACAAGTGAGTTATTATGCATTTAGGAAGGATTTGATACATATTAATTGACACTAAACCCTCATTTTCCAACCCATCTTCCTCCGCAAGTGTCGAGCTGAAGATATACCAGGTAAATCAACATTTAATTGTCAACCCGGGAAGGTAAACTTAGAGGAACCAGCACAGGAAATGCAGGGCTGAAGAGGGGGTTTAAAGGATGCCAAACTAATCTCTGAACTGCTAAAAGAAACTTGCTGGAAGAAGCTACTGTACTCTACTCTGTTCTGCACTCGTTTGCACTACTCTGTACTACCCTGTACTAACTTCATAAAACTATTCTGTATTAATATGCATGCTGATGACTGAAAACAATTAAGTTTCCGCTACTCTTATGCCAAGTGAACCGAACCATTGTGTAAGACATTCTGCTAAGAAATGAAAACTGAATCGAAACCATTCAAGCTGCTAATTATAACCTGATTACTCCTTAACTGTTGTAAGCAAATAAAAAACTCCCCAAATCATGAACAGGACTGAAATTAAATTGCTAGGAATTAATCACAATTTCTGAGAAAAAGAACCTGCAACCATCTTTCTATTATAACTGAAGATGCACTGCAATCCTGGGCAGGGGGGCCTTCCTATCCAAGTTGCATAGATAATTAACTATCAATCCATTCTCATAGACAAGCTTTAGAATTAATCAAAAGACAGAAGACTAAAATAAGAAATGCGTTCTAGTTCTATTTCATCTACACAAAAAACGATTACATTCCTCCAAGCTGTGTTCTCTATATCAGCTATTCCCCCATCATATCTACCTACTTTACATCATTTCTATCCTCCCTTATATAGAATGTCAAACCCCCTACATACTAGCTTTCTGGTATCTTCCCATATCCCAGAATTTAATGTAACAGTTACATAAAGATTTGAATATGTATTTTGCATTGATACAAGAGAGAAATGATGTGCTCCACATCACAGAGCTAGTGTAACCATTGCGCCAATGTAGGAGAGAATGTCGCGATGCCTTTTAACTGCCTGAGTCGCATGACACGAAGTGTCATCAAGATAATTTGTCATTTATAACTGTAATGGAGCATGCGCTAGTTGTTCACAAAGATTATCATAGAGTAATTATCCTTGAAACATTCATCCTGGTGCTAGAACATCAACATTAGTACAGGAATCCATAATATAATTTTATAAGTGAGATTATGCATTAAAAATTCTCAAAACTTAACTAAAAACAAGAGAATTGTTACAGACAAGTTTTTGGGTCTTTAAATATCGGTTTAAGTCAATGTCTAAGCCAAAGTTATACAAAATGAGGAGTATAAGACTGTTAGAAAGATCATATGGAAAGATATAAGGCATAAAAAATGATCAAATTTGGGTCTCAGCAACAAGTTTGTAAAACACCCTCTCGATTTTGATTTTCTTTGTGATACTCTCAGACCATTTTCTTAGCTCAATTGCAGGTATTACATCTTCTTAGTAAATTGTTTGTCTCATTACGGTTGTCGCATTACTTTCCCTGGATTAATTCATGTTTTGAATTGGTGATACAAAATTTAGCCGACAATTTATCACGGCGAGCCAAAATGCCAGCAGGCCTAAAGGCTCTATCTATTTCCAGTCAACCTCCACACTTGAAAACGTCTTCCCACCAAGTAGAGGTCCTGGTGATGGACACCACCCATCACATGATTGAAGACCATCGACTCGGATACGATGAAATCTATAGGATGTTCAACATTGGAGATTTTTCTCCAGAAGACGAGAACATGGAGGTATACCAGAACATCCAATAAAGCGACATCCATCTTATTACTGCCCGACCAACACTTTTCCCTATAATGAAGTAGTGCAATGGTGTTTCAAATAGTTTGACCAAAACACCGCTACTATCATGAGAAAATGGGGGAGGCAAGTATCATCCCTGAGACTCGAAGACATCGACCCAAGGTACCACTTACACATTCCCACATGCGCTCTCAATGGGTTGTTCTTGAAAGGTTTCGCTCAGGGTAACAAAGGGCCAGCTAAGCTGATGAAACATTGGTGGGTGGATGAGGATGAGACACTTAAACAGGGACAAAAATTGGTCCCCACCCATAAACTCAAATCACCTTAAAAATTGTTGGTTGCTATGTTGTGTTGGTTGTATGGTGAGGAGAAAAGCACACATTTTCAAATGGATTCACTGCCATTAGCCCATACTATCGTGAAAAATGGACAAGTATTCAATTGGGCTGACATCCTGGCTTTCAACATCTATCTCCACACGAAAAACATTACAGGTATGAGAAAGCCATGTTTTTATATGTCAACCTACTTAATTGATTCCATCTATTCCTTGGTACAATTTCTTGACCTTGGATGGAACTGGGACCAAAACCAAACCCCTATACATGTGTATTGCTCTGAGTTATAGAGTATAAATTACATAAGATACTTTTATGACATATGTAACCTTTTCCTCGCCCCTTTGCGTACTATACTTTTTGGGTTCCCAAGACACAATATTTCCTTTGAAGCTAGGACTGGGATGAAGGGAATAGTTGATTGATACTTTTGTAAATATTACTCATACATTAGGGTATATGGCACCACTGGATCCCCACACCTTCTACCCTACTTTGTCCCATGTCGTTTATTAATGAGGGAAATTTCCTACCAGACCATGAGGACAAGGGTCACTTCATTGCTTTTGAGTAGCAACAAAAAGCTCTAGCCCGTGTTTCCAATCCACACAGGGAACTACACCATTTCCAATGGCCCTCATGCGAGGAAAGAGGTAGATTCCCCACAAGATGTGTGCCTATGTATAGGAGAGCCTAAGGGCCATGAACCTCATGAGCTTGCAGTCAGCCACATCAGATATGTCGGTCTCACTCACTCTAACATCCATGTGGTTGATTTTGAAGAAGACAAGTTTAAAGGAATCCTTGCTTATGAAGAGGTTCTACAAAAGTTGCTCGAGGATGTTGCCAAACAGGAACTTTAAGATGAATAAGAGGAAATGAAGAGGGTAAAAATTGATCAATTTCAGAGATTGATACAACAAGAACAAGACAACGACAACCTTAAAGAGCAGGAAAAGGCCAGGAAAGAAGAAACATTAGAACAGAAAAAACTCCAAGCTAAATAGGAGTATCAAAGAAGGCAAGCCGAAGAGGAAAGAATCAGAAGAGAAAATGAACTCAAAGTAGAATAGGTTTCTTTCCAAATCAAGAAAGTTTCAAAAGCAGAAGCTATGAGATTGTTCGATGAGGTAGAGGCTAAGAGATTGGTCGATGAGGTAGAGGCTAAGATATTGGTCGATGAGGCAGAGGCTAAATGAATATTTGAGGAGGTCGAGGCTTAAAGGAAGGCAAAAGCACTATTGAAATAATAATAATTGAGCAAGACTTCAAGCACCCCATCAACGCCCAATCTGAGCATTGTAAATATTCCACCTCACGACTTCACCCCCATTAATGTCATTCCGATGGATTCCTCTCTCTCTTCACAAGCTTTAAATTTCGAAGGCATTGTAGTTGTTATCAGACACTATTATTACGATGATAAGAAGAAGACTATTGAGAAGAGGTCAAATAAAAGAAAAAGAGGAAAAGCCAACAAATCTAGGTCATTTGTAGGGAGAGTAGTGGAGTGGAAGGTGTTGAACACACTTCCCACACTAAGAGGGGGGGGGTGAATTAGTGTGCGGACTTTTCTAACATTTCTCCTTCTTACCAGTTAGTAGTTAAAACATATTTGAACAGATTAAGAACAATCAAATAATAATCACAATGGACACAGAAGATACAAGATGTTTGTAGATAATTTATACGAATATATGTGAATATGAATTTTCCCAACACCAACTAATTTGATTTAGCACCAACTGAAGTAAGGAGCACCAACTCCTCGGAGAGCACCAACTCTCAAGCAAGACCCAGCTTCCTGATAGAACACAATCTATCCAACTAGAGTTCAACCAACTCTAGTAGCATTGACTCATTAATGAATCAATTATGTTTCATGATCAAAAGTATACAATCAACGCTCATCGCGACAGTTCATCCTCTGTCTGAAATTCATGTTTTCTTCGCTTTATATTGTTAAGCCCTAATATTGGCTCATTACCCCTTAATTGGGGCATATTAGATTAGTAATGCTATTTTATTTATGTCGGCTTTAGGCCATTAGTTGTAATTTAGATTAGTAATGTTATTTTAATTATGTCAGCTTTAGGACATTATTTGTAATTATACCTCCTAGTCTCCTATATATACCAAGGAGACATTTTCATTTTGAATCATCTTGTACTTGAACATTTAAGTGGGGTAAAAGGAGGTTGCCCCCTTGAAGAGGCTTATTATCTGAAATTACCTCTTTTTCAAGGCATTGATTACTTTTCTTGAGGTTTTTATATGCTATATTGATGTTTGGTTCTTAACATATGGTATCAGAGCTCAAGGTCTTGGGGTTTCGCTGCTACATCTGAGACACCGTGGAATTTTTGCTATAACTTTTTTTCTACAACGTTTCAGAAGGAACGGCTTGGAGGGTATTTAGAATATAGATCAAGGTACGTTGGGTTAAAAATTCAGCTCCTGAGGCCTTATACTTTTGGAGATACAGCCTGTACAAGATAGGGTTTTGGAATCATCCTGAAAGGAGTCATTGCGGAATTTTTGCTATAAAAACGTTTTTGTAACGTTTCAGACCCTGAACTCCAGAGGCCATTTACAAAAATTAGTAGTGTATCTTTGGTAAAAAGTTCAACTTCTGGGTCATCTTAAATTTGTAGATACACCCTGTGTAAGATAGGGTATCTGACTAGCCCTATTGACTAGTCTCAAGAAGGTGTTTCAGGTAAAACAATCGTAACTTCTTCCTAGAGTATCCAAATTGTGTGGGACTGGTTACATTGGATTGTGGACAGTCTGTAGTATTTTGGGTACGAGTTTCAGAATTTTGTATCAATTATTTTGTGCGGGGCACACTATACAAGTGAGATCTCCTGGAAAGGCCAAAAATCGGCAAGTTGTGGGGAAGTTACTGTAAATTCCACTTGGCACATCCAATTTTGATCAGACCTGTGGCATTGTAGAGAACAAATATCAGAGAAATACATAAGAAAGTTTCATACCCAAAAGGGCCAAAAATTGGGAGATACAACAGAAGAAATATTGTCTAGCAGAACCACCTCAAAATCAAGGTTCAAAAGTGATACCTGGCCAACATGCCACCCAAAAAAGGGAACTTCTACACCAAATAAGCCTCCAGAAAATCCTACTTGGACTCTTGATGAAGGTGAAGAAATGCATAGGGACATAAATGAACTACAAAATAAGATGGATTCAATGGAAGCTAAGATGGATTCAATGGAAGC
>ML782235.1:669999-705100 GCA_009831015.1 Picea engelmannii
CTTTAGGCCATTATTTGTAATTATACCTCCTAGTCTCCTATATATACCAAGGAGACATTTTCATTTTGAATCATCTTGTACTTGAACATTTAAGTGGGGTAAAAGGAGGTTTCCCCCTCGAAGAGGCTTATTTTCTGAAATTACCTCTTTTTCAAGGCGTTGAGTACTTTTCCTGAGGTTTTTATATGCTATATTGATGTTTGGTTCTTAACATATATTTCCTTTGATATCTGCACCTTCTTCACTTTGTCTTTCCTATGATATCCACGCCTTCTTTCACTTCTTCTTCTCTCTGATATTCACATGGACCACAGGTCCATATCCCCTTCATTTTTCCTACAGGCTGCTCTTTCTCAGCGAGCCTCTCTTTTTCACAAGTCTATCTACCACGCAGCCCACTATCCGGTGAACCAATCATGGTTGTATTTATAGTAGCTTATGCTCAAAACTTATTTAATTTATTGAGCTGACTTGTGCAACAAGTTCTAACTAACTTGTCCATTTACAATTACTTTGGGACCATCGGAGATCATCGTTTCGTGTCTTCAACTTTACACCTAGCATCTCCTTTTCTTTCGTAAATCGATCACAACCATGGATCGATTTCCTTCATCTCTGTGATAACAAAGATTGGCGCTTCCTTCAAACCAATTCATATGATCAATGGCGTAGAACCACGAGCTTAACAGTTTAAGTGATGCATTAGATTCTACCCTTCAAATCTCTTTACCATGTGACCAATGGCGTTATTCAAACGTTAGGCGAGATGAGCGCTTGAGCGCTTATCAATCAACGATCACGATTCAATCTTCTGACCAGATGGACAGTTGTCGTAACTTCAAAACTTTTCCCTTCGGGTCTTCGTGACTTCCAACCTTTCAAATCTCTCGGAGTGGATTTCCCCGAATAGATCGGAGGGTTCACGTTTACTTCACAGAACCAGATCAATGGTCCGATCGATCCTTGGACCTATACTTTATAGCTTAATCCAATAGCCATAACTTATTCAAGTATTGAGATGGATGGCCACCGTTTACTCCGGGTCTTCGGACGATTATGCTTACATTATCCTTCCATTGTATTTTGCTCAATGGTTGAGAGTATACCCAACATCAGATCGATGGTTGAGATCTTCTTCATATCTCTAGACTCCAGAGATTTCAAATCTCAAACCCCTTCTCTCCTCCGTACGTCCACCTTCTGGAGCTGAAAATCCACTGACGCATGTCCCTTTCTCGATCAATGGTCGAGATCCATTCGCGTCTCCGAGCTTTGGAATTCTTAAGCCTCAACTCTCGTTGTAGTATGATCAACGATTGAGAATACTCCCGCAGCGATCTTTCAGATAGAACGACTTATGTCCACTTCGAGACTTCGGCAGTTTCGAATAAACGCTACTCCATTTTCATCCTGAGCGATCACCTGCTGAGTAAATCATCAACGGTGGAGACCGTTTGCTGTCGATCGACGTTTCCATTTACACTATCCTTCCACTGAAGTAGATCGACGGTCTAGATTGCTCCCAAAGTGATCTTTCAAATCGGACATCTAGTGTCCACTTCGAGACTTCGGGACTTTGGGAAAGTGTTGGTGGTAAAACTCCCGAAGAAAAACTCTCGGAGTGATGTAACTTGCTTATGTCACTTGTCGATGTGTCAAGAGACGAGTAGTTGCCACATGTCATTCTGATTCGTGATTTTCACGTAGCTGAAATGTCGATTCAGCTTGACACTTGTCATTCTCTAACTATGCCACGCGTCCTTGCTGACATAGACTGTTGATGTGGTATGTCACAGTTTCTTGTTGTCCCATTGTGACACATGTTCATCTCCTTGATCTAACGGTCAGGATAGTATTCGAAGGGTATCTCAGATTGATGGTTGAGAATGACTTCGGGACTTCGAGACTTTTGACATTCGTTCATGATAAAACTCCCGAAGCAATTCTACCAGAGTGACGTAACTGCTTACGTCACTTGATCATGTGTCACAAGATGAGTAGTTGCCACTTGTCACTCATATTCGTGATTTTCACGTACCTGAAATGCCAAATCAACTTGACACTTGTCAGATTCTGGTTGCACCATGTGTCATTGTTGACGTAGTTCGCTGATGTGGATCTCCCACACGTCCTTCGGATCCAATGGTCCAGATCTCTTCATGATCCGACGATTGAGATCAATTCCACAAACTTGGACTTCGTCGTGCCAGATCAACGGTCCATAATTTTCCTCGATCCAATGGTCTAGATCTCATCAGGACTTCACGTTACAGTTCCTGTCTGATCGATGACCCAGATTAGTCCTCGATCCAATGGTCTGGATCAAATCGTGATTTCGTGTTTCGGGTATTCTCACAATTCTACCCTTTGACTTTCCTGATTTTAAAGTCAGTGAAATGTTGATCCAGCGCCGCATCCAACAGTCCAGATCTCTCTTGGAACCGATAGTTGAGATCCACTTCACGAATCGGGACTTCACGTTTCAGGTTTTTTGAAAGCAGCTTCCTCCATTCTCCCAACTCTCGATTTCCTTACTTCGCGTTTTGGGATTTCTGAAAGCATCTTCCTTCATTCTCCCAACTGTCGATTTTCGATTTCCTGATTTCCTTACTATGAAAGGTATAGATGGTTCATGCCGCTCCTCCCCCTGAGATTTGGAGTGTTGAATGAGTTTGGCGCTTACCCTCCCTACAGCTATGCTGGATCTAACGACCCACGGCTATTAATTCTTGTCCTCTCCAGTGATCTCTGCATTTTCTAACCTTCCTGAGCTTTTATCATAGGGACTTGTTGATCATATTGTGATCAACAATAATCACGAATTTCTTCTGCTACCTGATATACTATGCAATGTGCTCTTCCTTCTGAGCTTCGTTCTATCGATCTTTGCACACTGTTTGACATCGACATCTTCTGCTAATTGATATACTTGTTGACATCAATGACAATCTCATCTATGGTAATTCATCATTAACAACAAGTCATCACATCGGCTGTTGACATCAATGACAATCTCTTATGTGGTAAATCACAATGATAATTCATCATAACAACAAATCATCACATCGACTGTTGACATCAATGACAATATGTCCAACAATTTTCGCGGTAGAATGATAGTCGTTAGACCAAAATCCATGGGTGATTGGTAAACTCATCACCGCCAGTATTCAAGGATCCATGAGAGGCGGTTAGTCCCTTTTCGCGATACACCAGGGAGCGCTGCCTACTTGCAATTTCGCGCAACAATCTCCCCCTCAGCGTGAGCCGAGTGTGTATCAAACTTGTGACCTCTAGCTCTGATACCATTTTCGCGATAGAATATCAACCGTTAGACCAAAACCCGCGGGTGATTGGTAAACTCATCACCGCCAGTATTCAAGGATCCACGAGAGGCGGTTAGTCCCTTTTCGCGATACACTGGGGAGCGCTGCCTACTTGCAATTTTGCGCAACAGAAGGATGGGCTTGACCCAAAAGAAAATTTTATTCAGGTGGCCTCTTCTTTCCATGCTTTCATGGGACTAAACACCTCATCCATACTTGAAGTGACCAACGCCTTAAGAATGGCCAAGACAAGGATCACAGAGTTGGAAACTGAATTGAAGAATGTAAAATTTGAGCTCACTTTAGATTTCAAGAAAACCATGAAAGTGGTTGATATTATCAACATGGAACAACTAAACAAAGCTTTGCAAACGCAAAGAGATGAGATGAATGTTGAGTTCGAGAGAAGGATACAAACCCAGTGACATACCCATGAAGAAGAATTGGAATTGGAAAGGCAAAAGCTCAAAATAGCCCTAGAAAAGAACATGACGTCAACATTCACTAGGGAAATTATCAAGGCCCAAACATTAGAGCTAAGTGAGAAACTTGCAGCAAAGCAGAAACAATTCCTCAATCTACTCATTAGCATACAGGTTGGTCGAGATCATCAACTCGGGCTACAAAACAAGCAAATGAGGCCCTTGATAAAATGATTAATTGGCAATAAATGCATAAATCTCCCCCTACTACACTACTAGTGTATTCTATTGAATAAAGGCTCAGATATCAGGTTTTCTTCGACACTTGGAAACCCTTCTTGAAGAATGTACATGTAACCCAAAAGGCAACAACTAACGCCTGCATGAAGCTACGAAATATTTCAAATGATCTCATGAAGGAATTTGAAATGCAACCAATGCTCTCCATCGATGCAGTAACACCTACCACTACAAAAATCACTAAGGTGGAAGAAAGCAATAAAATTAGCCAAGTAAGCACTCAAATCTTAACTAAGATTGGAAAAGAATCCCTAGAGTAACAGTTGTTAAGACCTTCCCGGATCATCATCAAGATTTGACAATTTGTTAAAAGCATGACGAAGGAGTTACGACAAGAGGTGTCCGCTAAAGTTTGCAGTTGAAAATTAATCATTGAAATATCACAGTCTGGAAAACTGGAGGACATAATGAAATATTATTCCCTTTGGGAAGAGTATCAAAACCAGATGTAGGATGAGAACAACTTGTGATGATGAAATTTGTGTAGCTGCCCCAGATGCTTCATTTCTCTGCTTTTGTAATCTTGCTTTCGGATTAGGCATGTGAGGAGTCATTTTTGTAAAATGTAATGTCCCCCACCTCTTGATAAAGAGGTTGTGAGAAACTTAGTAGTCTATTTGTCGCCACTAGACCATAGTCTCATGCATCATGGGGACCAAGACACCCCAAAGCACTTACCTAAGCATAATGTTATAATTTTAAGTTGACTTTGGGAGAAAAGATAAATGAAGAAAAGAAAATAACATGTGTGGAAAAGTTAGGAGTTAACCCCACGAGATGGTTAACTAACTCAACAGAGAATTAGATCGGGTTATAAAGGAAAAGGAGGGCACATCTCTCACTCACACTAGATTATTATTACTTTTGCATTGGGCTCTTGAGCACAAGGACGTTTTGAATATTTTGAGATTACAAACCCTAGAGATCAACTCGGCGGTGAAAGATTCCACCTATCTTGATCCAAGCTTGGTCTCGGAGGTGCAATGTTCCTCCCACACCATTCTACAGTAGGTACAAGGCATATCCATCAACAAGGAAGAGATTGTGCACAACTTTAGGGGTTTCCAGCAAGGGGGGCACACCATCTAATGAAGAATAGTTTGATCTAGGAAGAGGAGAAGGATTTTGGCCTAAAGGACTTATTGGTTTTCTCTGTATGACCTAGGGCATCCTTTCTAGCCCATTTTGGAGGAGGTTTAGCTACCATATGATTTATCAGAGCTTGGCACGAGTTGGAGAGAAGGAGGGCGCACTGCAAAAAGAGGTTTCATCCATTTGGAGGGTCAGATCTTCATTATTTAGCTTGACACTCCACCAAGGGGTTTATCTTGCCCTTATCTATTGTTCCAGACAATTTGGTAGCATTTGGAGGTCTCCAGGAGGGAGGCAAAAATATTGGATATCTTCAACCATCCAGGAGGGCGCAACTCAGCTAGGGGTTTCATTCATTGGAGGTTCAGATCTTCACCATTTAGCTTCAGACTTCACCAGTGGGTTTGCCTTGTTCCAATCTATTGTTCCAACCCTTTTTGGTAGCATTTGGAGTTCTCTGAGAGGGAGGCCAAAATATTGAGCATCGTCAGCGATCCGGGAGGGCGCAACTCAGCTAGGAGGTTTGGATCCAACCCTTGGAGAGAAAGAAATCAATCTTGTGCCTTTCATCAATTCATCGTAGTGCCTTTGGAGGCTATTATCTTCAATCTTGGACATTTTGTAGCAACTATTATTCCAACTTGGTTATTATTATGGTATTCTCTCAAATCTACAGATATATTGTATCAAGATCTCTCTATTATCTAAATAAAGGTCAGATCTGAAGCTATTGGTTCCATATTGGTGTTTCTTGTTATATCTTGTCATTTCCTTATGCTATATGTTCAGATCTATGTCTTCATGCTTTGATCTCCTAAACACAAACCCTAATGCACAACTTCATGAAGTAAACCTACAAACACAACAAGTAAACAACAAATAAACAGTTAAACAATCCTTGTTTCCAGACAAAAATTGGTTTGGGAACATTACATAAAACAACCTAGTACTCATAATTGAAGTATAAAAATATAAATGGTCCCTCCATATTATAAAAATGGAGGATTGTCCATAGGAAAGGGATTTTGCTTTTCAAATGTAGCTGAACAATATTTCTATTGCAAGTTAATTTGAACCAAAGACATTTTCAAAGATTGTGGTGTTAATGTGTATGAATGAGACTATTCTATTTATGCATGCTTTTTTTTTCTTTTCTAGAGTATGGATGTTGGTTTATGAATTACTTCTAAATTAATTTTCATATTTTCATAGTTGTCATGATTTTCAATTTGAGTACAACAACAGTGTGATACAGTTAGTTAATTGACTATTTGTTTCTAACTGGTTAGGTTGTTAAGCTTTTATGTTACTTGACTATATGAATTACTTCTATACAAGTAATACAAATACTTCATTGTACTTATCTTTTAGTTTGCTCTTGATCAAGATAGGTTAGCATAGAGTAGAATAGAAGTGCATATGAGGACTGTAATTAATAATCTTAGTTTAGAAGTAGTTATTTAGAATTTTAATTCATCTGAGAACCTTCGGGTCTCAGATTCATATTTAGTTAGCATATTAGTTAGATTGGTAACCATGCCAAAATATGGTCGAAAATGCCATCCCAAACGAGAGTGGATTTAATTGGGACCTTCCATCGGGTGTTCTCCTTCATATGCTTGATAGGCCATCCAGACCCATCAACACTTGGTCAACCAATCGACCACCACATATATGTAATCTCTGCCATGTACCTTCAATAGTCCTATGATGAAGTCCATGGACACACTTTCCCACTTTTGCTCCGAGATGGGTAATGACTATAATAACCTTGCATGATGAGATTGCTCTGATTTGTTCCACTGACAAGTCATATAGTCCTTCACATGCTTCAATACATCATCTTTGAGGCCCTTCCAAGTGAATCTCTCCCTGATCTTCTTGTAGGTTTTAAAGTACCTAGGATGGCCTACTAGAGGTGTATCATGCATAGCCCTAATAATATTCTCCTTTAGTGTAGACTTAAGGACTAAGTATATGTGGTCCTTATAGTAGATGATGTAGTCCACCACTTTGTACCTGTCATCATGTATGTTGTTATCCATTAAGTCACAAGCAAATGTATTCTTGGAATAATCTTCCAAGAGATGAGATTTCCAGTCAGTTGAAATCTCTACAAGTGAACATATCTCAGGGATTTTGGAGAGGGCATAAAAAACCACAATTTTCTTCCCTTTCACATACTCAATGTCAATTTCATATGCTTTTAATTTGATGACCCACTTCTATTGCCTATCATTTAAGTCCTTCTACCCCAGGAAGTGTCTCAAACTGTTGTGGTTAGTCTTAACCACTAATTTTCCACCTACCAAGTATTGTCTGAATTTCACCAACGCATGCATGATGATGATCATTTCCTTGTCATAGAATGAGTAGAACCTCTATGACTCGATGATATTTTTGCTCTCATATGCTATCAAATATCTATGTTGCATCAGAACTACTCCTGTGCCTTCACCCAACGCATCACACTCAAGCACAAAGTGTTGAGTGAAATCATGAAGTGTTAAAATTGGGCAAGTGCTCATCACTTCCTTCATCTCGTCAAATGTCTTATGGGCCTCCTTTGTCCACTTGAATGCCCCTTTCTTTGTGATATGTGTGAGTGGTGCAACCAACCATGAGAATCCATTTACAAACCGTCAGTAGTAGTTGCATATCCTGAAGAATCCGAGCAAATGTGTTAGGTTCTTGGGCAATGGCCAATCCAATATGGCCTAGATCTTCTCCCTATGTACATGTACACCCTGGGAACTAACCGCATGACCCAAGTATAGGATCTTTGTCATGCCAAACTCACACTTTGAATCCTTGGCATACATCGACTGATCCCCCATGATGCTCAGAATCTCATCTAGATAATCTAAGTGTTCCTCCCATGTCATGTTGTATATAAGAAGATCATCAAAGAACACCAACAATATATTCCTCAATTGCTTGTTGAATATGTGGTTCATGCAGGATTGAAATATAGTTGGTGGGTTGGTTAACCAAAATGGCATGACCAGAAACTCATAATGCCCATAATGCACCTGAAAGCAGTTTTGAGATATCATGTTCTATGACTCTTATATGATGATACCCCGATTGAAGATCAATCTTCGAAAAGTACACTACTCCATGCAACTCATCCAAGAGCTCATCGATCCTGTGGATAGGGTACCTGTTCTTGATTTTCTTCTTATTCAAGGCTCTATAATCAATGCACATCCACATGGTGCCATCCTTCTTCTTCACCAACACTACAAAAGAAGAGAATGGACTGGAACTAGGTCTAATGTGTCCCATATCCAACAATACCTTAATAGCCTTCTCAATTTCATCCTTGAATTTCTTTGGATTCCTATAGGGAGTAGTGATCATAGGTTTTTCTACCTCCTCCAAATCAATGGTGTGCTCAAATACCCTGTCAGGCGGTCTCCCTAGAGGTATCTCTCCAAAAACCTTGTCATGCTTACTCAACAATGCCTGAATATTTGCATGATGATGTTGTCAGCCCTTTGCATTTTCCTGAGCTGTAATCAAGCATTCGACTACACATGCTATATCTCCATGCATGAAAATGGCCTCCATCCTTTTGGTTGACACAACCTTAGGGACACCTTTTGACATACCCCTTAGGACAACCTTATTATCATTTGTTGTATTTAATTTCATCTTCATTACTTGGTAATTCATTGTAATTCCCCCTAAGGAATGAAGTCATTGAACACCCATGACTATATTGGTGTCCGCCAAATCCACCACATAAAAATCG
Source organism: Picea engelmannii (assembly GCA_009831015.1). Classification (NCBI taxonomy): domain Eukaryota; kingdom Viridiplantae; phylum Streptophyta; class Pinopsida; order Pinales; family Pinaceae; genus Picea; species Picea engelmannii. Next base: position 678,897 of record ML782235.1, read on the forward strand.
TCGGTCAAGGTATACTTTCCCAAAATCACGGCCAACCTTGGAATCTTTTGTGTGCATGTCATATTAAATCTATCATCCACTACCATGTTGAACCCCTTGAAGTCCTCTGTAGCCATGCATCTCCTGGCCACCAATGTTGTATCAATGAAGTTGTGGGTTGCCCCACCATCAATCAAAGTTGTGACATGTTGTCCCCATAGTACTCCTTTGACTCTAAAAGTGTAGTATCGAGGGGCGCCTTATAGAGTGGCGACAGTCACACCCTTAGCCTCCTCATGAGGTTGATCATCACTCGAGCCTCACTGCTTATTGCCCTATTCCTATGTAACTTCCTCCTCTTCCTCGTCACTGTCTAAGTGCACCTCTATATAGTGTACCTTTCCCTTTCCCATGCACCTATGTCCCGACTCCCAAGGTTCTTTGCAATTGAAGCAAAGATTATTTCTTCTCAACTCATTACGAGTTGCCTCATCCAAATTCTCCTTTCCGATCCACTCTTTCTGAAAAGGTTTCTTATCTTTGTTTTTCTAGGGAAAGAAAGGCTTGGAGAAATTTTTTGTCTTCAGGAATGCATCCTCCGTGTCCTATGTCCTGGTAATGGCATCCTATAGAATCTCAGGTTTGAAGGCATTTACCCAACCACACAATGGCTTGGATAAACCTTAAATGAAAAACATAACTAACCTCTGCTCAGATTTATCCGTCACTGTGATTGCAAGCCTCTGGTACTCTGTAATGTAGGCATCTGACATCCCAACCTGTCTAAGTTGTGCTAACTCTTTGAAGTGCGGTTCCATATCCTTTTTGTCAAATCGCTCCATTAACTTCTATGTGAAGTTAAGATAGGAAGTAATGTTAGCATGTCCCATAGTGACCAATACATGGTACCACCACTCATGGGCCTCTCCATCTGAGTGAAAAGTAGTGGATTTAATCACTTCTACCTCCATCATAAGGTTGAGTTGGAAGTATGTGTCCAATTTCTGAACCCATGCTCTAACTATGCACTTGTTCAAACCATCAAAGGAGGGAATGGTTAGCTTCCCAACCTTTCTCATGAGATCAATGTTTTGTTGACCCATGTTGACATCCATGGGTATGTTCATGTATTTGATAGTACAATAGTCCTATAATGACATGGTTTTCTGGAACTCATCACCAAGAGCTTGGTACTCCCTCTAATAATCATCAAAGGTGTCACCCTCTCCTTACTGGCCTTGATTTCATGTATGTTGATCCCCCAGGAACCGAGACATAAGAGGTCTAGGAATGGTTCTACTAGTGGTCCTAGTGCCAATTTGTGCAGGAATATTATTGTTGTCAACTTCTGCATGATTCCCATTAGTCCCATAGGAAACCCCATGGTTTTGGTTCCCATTGTGCCAATTGGAACCCCTATGGTTTTGGTTCCCATTGTGCCCATTGGAACCCCTTGCACCATTGTTACCCCCATTATTTTGATTTGCTTGAGCATTGGCAATTAACTGTGTCATGAGTTGTACCAGTTGTTGTTACCCCATGGATAAATCATTTAAGATATGCATCACACTGTCCTTAGGTCTCTCATTGTTTTTCCCCATGTCTTCCTCTTCCTCTACTTCCGGTTGACCCTCTTCTTCTTCTTCTTTTTCTTAGTGAAATATGTTTTATACCCCTCGTTTCCTTCTACTAGTATAAGTGATATATCCCCTGTCTCCTTGCCTCAAGAAATAACAAACCCCCTCAGGCTGGCAGGATTGAGGCTCTAATACCATTGTTGATCCAAGATCTTTTCATCGCAGTGACTTATAAAGAATTGTATTAAATGAGCATAAATTAAAGTGCACCATTAAAGAAGGAAAAGCTCAATAATGAAGAGACATAAGCATCAAAACTGAATATAAAACTTGATAACGGAGTTCGTCCCTATTGGACTATGTCTCCGGGTCCTACTCTCAAATGCGTAGGCCTTTTTATTAACTCAGCATAAGAATTTGGAAAAATACATAAGTATACCTCATTCTGGAAGTAAGCTACAAAATATTTGATCAAATCAGAAAATAGAAAACACCATTGAATTTGTGGCATCGAATTACCCAAAAATGACTGTCTCCATGCCTCAATCTGACTCTGGCACTCCCAGGCCCTAGAGAAATCTCGTCTCGATTTTTGTGCCTGCTTCCTGCATTTAATTCTCTGTACTGCGTCTCGATTTCCTTGCCCGATCGTACCGTCGCAACCTCCTCCCTAGTCCGTGGGAAAACTCATCTTATAAGTAAAAAGTGGGGCGGACTACACAATGTAGTTCGTTAGCCCAACGATGGCAGATGTTATTGCTAAGGCGTTTGTAAAGGGGGAGGTCCCAGGGTCAAGCCCACGGGCCTCCCCTTTTGGGTTATGGTTATAAAAATATACAATATGTGGAATGGAACCTCTGACAGTTTGGAGCGTTTGTTTAGATTTGTGGAAACTTACCATTTGTCCGCCATATTTGGTGGGCCCGCCTTTTAATTTTTGAAATTTAGTTTTTGGGCCCTCATTGGGCATTTGCCCACTGCCACGTGGCAGCCAACCATTGGACCACACCAAACACCTGCCACATCACTGTACGTTTTGTCATGTCATTGTATGGACTGCCATGTGGCACTTTTTCATTGGTCCACGGATTGACTAGAAAATGCCAAAAACGAGTGACATGTGGTAGCCTCTAGTGCTGCCACATCACCATGCATGCATCCACATGACATGTGTCGCCTTATGAATGTGCCACGTATTGGTCCAGATTTTATGAGCGGAATGAAATGAATACAAATTATTAACAGGTACTTAACACAAAATAACAGAGATACAGTAAAACTGGTTTTCTATTCAATAAGGAAATAAGATGAAAACTGTAAAATGTAGCAGAAACAAGCTTATTGGAATGGTGGCGGCTTATCTCTGAGAAGAGATGTGACGGCTGCTCTCATTCACAAGAAGATGATTAAAATGAGGCTGTAAAATCCTTTTTACAATAAACAGGAATGCCAAAAACCCTAGACATCCAAAAACCTAATCCTAGGAGATGAAGCGCCAAAAGTCATGTGGCCCCCGTTTGGGTAAGTTAGTACATTAACTTCCCGGGGTCGTAACTTTTGCATATGATCTTTGTTTTAAGTGTATGACAGTCCATTGGAAAGGTATAATCGAGGAGATTCATTTTGGGGACTCAATCATGCCATAGGCTATCAATGAGAAGCTCGATCCCGAAAAACCTTCATTTAGGCCCTCAAAATGGCTCCGGAAGTTAAAACTGCTAAAAATAGTAAATTGCCAAAATTGCCAGAAAACTGTTTTGAGCCAGTTGGAAAAGGTGGGTGGCCACCGATATCCACCTGGATCAATCCTCCCTCCTTAGGAAGCAATGGTCTCCATTACGTTGAGGTCCCCCGTCAAATGAGAAACTTTCTACTGAATTTGGCCTCGGGTGAGCCACTTGCCTTGTGTAGGAGTTGCCCTGCTTTGACGACTCGATAAAGTTGGATCCTTTGTTGTCAAGTGCCCTTGATCTATGTGTCCACAATATGATCAGTGGATTCTTGTTGTATGCATTCAGGGTTGAGCTCTGTTGGTGTTAGTTGTTCTACTACTTCTAAGGTGTCCAATAATGGTGGGAAATAAGGGCGAAAGAGATCCACGTTGAACACTGGGTGCAGGCCAAGGAAAGGAGAAATGTTAAGCTGAAAAGAATTCCCCCCCATGGCATTGGTGATGGTGTATGGCCCATAACGGAGTGGTTGAAGCTTCCAATGGGGTCCTGTAAGGCGTTCTTTCTACAAGTGCAACCAACCTTTGTCGCCCACCTGAAACTGATGTGGCACCCGATGTTGATCATGGCGTTGTTTGTACTTGTTATTGGACTTCTGTAGGATATCCTAAACTTGTTGGTGGATGTAATGGATCCGCTCAATAAATCGGGTGGCTTTGTCATCTTTAGTTGGAGCAGGAGATGAGTCGGTCGAGGTGATCGCAAGGGGAAGTGCAATATCTATGGGATCCAATGATTGGAATCCAAAACCCACCTGAAAGGGGTTGTGGCCAGTTGAGCTATGCAAGGCACAGTTGTAGCTATGTTGTACATAAGGAAGGCTCTCATCCCATGTGCGAGGGTGCTGTGAATTATACATGTGAAGGATATGCACAATCATTTGATTTACGACCTCGGTTTGGCCATTTGTTTGAGGGTGGAAGGCCATGGATTTGGTGAGCTTGGTGTCCAGCAGTGACCAGAGGCTCAACCAGAATGTGATGAGAAATCGACTATCCTGATCTGAGACAATGGTTTGTGGGATTCCAAAATGTACCTAGACTCATTCAAAGAAGAGCTTGGTAGTGGCCTTTGTTGTGATGTTCTTCTTGCAGGCAACCAAAATCGTCATCTTAGAAAAGCGATCAACAACCACAAACACGCAGTCGTTTCCCCACTTGGTGGACGAGAGGCCCGACATGTACTCCATTGAAATGGATTCCCATGGCCTGTTAGGAGTAGGAAGAGGGGTGTACAGGCCTTGTTTCTTAGTGGTCAGTTTGGCAATCGCGCAAGCAGTGCAGGACCTAATATACTTGCTCACCTCCTGTCAAAGTTTCAGCCAGTAGAAATGTTTCTGTAGCATCACCATTGCCTTTTAGATGACGAAGTGTCCTACCACCCAACTGTAGTGCGCTTCCCAGATCAGTTTCACTCGCTCGCCTGATGGAACACAGATATGGCCCAGACGACACAGCAACCCATCTTGAAGATGGAAATTATCGACAACTTTGTTTGCCCCCAACATTTGGTAGGTGGTGGAGAAGTCTGGGTCTGTCTCATAGAGTTGGGGCCATCCAGAGGTCTTATGGCCGTAAGAGTCTAGCATTGCAGTGAGTGCCGCAACTGGTGGTCAGCTAAGGCAATCAGCGACGCGATTGGTGCTTCCTGTTTTATACTTGATGTTGAGGTGGAATTGCTACAAGTATGTGGACCACTTTTGATGGTGGTTGTTGGAGTCGGAAGTCACTCCTGGATTGCAGCAGGAGAAGAGCCTGACACCCATCAGTGTTATGTCACGATTTGTTTATAAAGGTTGATCAAATGGAAACAAACTCAGAACCATATCGCTCTAACTCAGAAAACTGGGCTGGAACAACAGTGACATATGAGGTCTTGACCTAACTTAAGCCAGTAATAATGATAGTGGTGAGTAAGTGGAGGGAAAGAGAGGGGAAATAAAGTCTGCTCTGGACATCCGGTCTTCCAGCAGTCTTTACAAAAGAGGAAAAGTCTCGGATATGAGATCCTCTCAGAGCCGAATAAACTTCAAAATTAACTTAAAAAGATTGCAAAACTGCTATAATCAAACCTACATTATATAGTTATGCAACACCCGACTGGATCATCCATGCCCGGGCTTTCAGATTCAGAGGGAAAAAGAAAAGAAGAAGTTGGCTGCCATTAAGCAAGAAGTCTCAAATGTTCCTCTATAACCAGAGAACTAAAGGATAAATTAAAGCTTTACAATCGGGAGCTGTGCTCTACCATCAATGCTTCAAAATACAAAAAACTGAGTAAATATACTCTTAAAAATTTGCCCAATAGAGGCATCTTAGAACTTCTAGGGTGTGGCGACTCTTCAGTCAAATCTGGCCTGAACTCCTTCGTCAGACGTCACCTTAACTTTGCATGGCCTTTGCAAGGAATGGTAGCTGAAACATTAAAGGATAAAATAGCGTGTGCAGACTCCTCTGGTCAGATGAGGACTAGATATGGCTTCTTTGAAAAAAACCAGCATACAAGACTATCTCGGGTAGACTGCATGTTTGATCCTTCATGCCTTGCATTTAATGAGTGAGTCGAGGTTTCAACTACCTTCCCTTGCCTTCATTTACTTTTAGCAGGGACTAAGGTCGAGGTCGAGTTGAACCTGTACCTGGAGAACGCAGTGATCCCTTCTGCAACTAAACCCAGCGATTTGGCCCTTTGCACAGTTCTTTCTATCACCCCAAGTGACCACAGGTTGTGACCTTGTGCCTATCTTCAAAGGCGCTTTCAGAATTTCGTGTTTCGATGATTCTGAAATGGAGTGGAAGGAGGAGACCCTCTGTTCTCTCGAAGTCCCGATAGCCGAAATGGCTTGATCGTGCACCACATGTCCCATTGGATGGATGACCTAGATCACTTCTCAAATGTGGGACCGCCTCTAGCCTGGACCCTTTCGGCGTTTCGGGCTTTGGGGTTCTAAAATGCAGTGGAAGGAGGAGACCTTCTGTTCTCTCGAAGTCCCGATAGCCGAAATGGCTTGATCGCGTGCCACATGTCCCATTGGATGGACGGCCTAGATCACTTCTCAAATGTGGGACCACCTCTGGCCTGGACCGTTTCAGTGTTTCAGGCTTCGAGGTTCTGAAATGCAGTGGAAGGAGGAGACCCTCTATTCTCTCAAAGTCTCGATAGCCGAAATGGATTGATCGCGTTCCATGTGTCCCATTGGATGGACAGCCTAGATCACTTCTCAAATGTGGGACCGCCTTTGGCCTGGACCCTTTCAGCGTTTCGAGCTTCGGGGTTCTAAAATACAGTGGAAGGAGGAGACCCTATGTTCTCTCGAAGTACCGATAGACGAAATGGCTTGATCGTTTCGTGAGTTTGGCCATAGGAGACGAGCTCAGGCGCTTGACCACATGCAACTCTGTCACCCAAACTTGCCCGATGGTCGTCGATCTGCCCCATCTGTGGATCCTCGTCGTTGAAAGACAAAGTGTCCGCTCGCTTGATTTTAAGCCTGAAATGGGCTTCTTTTGTGGGTTTCTCTCGACGCTCATGGCTGTGGCCTTTGAATAAAACACACTCGACTGGTTTTCAAACCTCACTTCTATGCATTTACACCAAGGGCCCGAAACCAGAAGAAAACACCATCTTGCAAGAATTTGTGCTAACATTAGGCTCCATGGGGGATAGAGTCGTCCCTACGATGCTCTAAGAACTCATTTACAACTTCAGTTCCTTGTTGTTGGGCTATGGATTCGTCTATTAAGCCAAAAATAAATAAGTAAACAGCTAAAAGGACAATATTTACAAAACAAGAAGCCGCCTACGGCTCAAACAAAACATCTTTTCAAGAAATTCCCATTTACTGGGACATTAAAGACTTCCTCGCCCTCCAAATCCTGCAACCTATAAGTGTTATTTGAGAATACTTCAGTGATCCTGAAGAGCCTGATCCAGAGGGCGTCAAACTTGTTGTGTTTGCTCCTATCCTGCCTTGGTGCATCCCACTTAAGCACCAAATCTCCAAGCTCGAATTCCTTCTTTGTGACCTTCCTGTCAAAAGCCTGCTTGACTTTCTGCTGATGACTATGGGCCACGTCCATCACCTGTTCCCTGATCTGTTGCACCTCCACTATTTGATGAATCCTTCTGACCATATGATCTGGCTCTCCTTCAAGATCCTGGAAGAATTTCACTACAGGTAACGCAAGTTGAATGGGGAAAATAGCCTCCGTCCCATAAACCAGTTGAAAAGGTGAGGTGCCCAAGGACTTTTTCGTTGTCACTCGATCGGCCCATAGAGCGAATTTGAGCTTTGAATCCCAAGCCCTCTTATTGTCTTCCAACAATTTTTTGATGAGCTTGATTAGGCTTTTATTGGAAGATTCTACCAGACCATTTCCTTGAGGATAATAGGGGGTGGAGTGAATTAGTGAAATTTTGAATTGTTCACAGAACTTAATCAAATGCTCAAACTTGAAAGAAGCAGCATTATTAGTGACAATTCTGCTGGGACAGCCAAATATGGCTATCATATCCTCCAGGAAACTGATAATAACCTTGTGAGAAGCACTGCTGGTGGGGACCGCTTCTATCCACTTAGTGAAATAGTTTGTCGCAATCAGGATCCATCTGTGTTGGCCACTTGAAGGAGGATGAATCTCCCCAATGAATTCCAACCCCCACTGTTGAAAAGGTGTTGAAGCTACCACAGGCTTTAGTGGAAGTGAGTTGAACTGTTACTTTCCTGAGAACCTTTGGCATTTGATACAAGCTCTAACTTCTCTGCAGACATCAATGAACAAGGTGGGCCAGTAGTACCCAGCCCTAAGAATTTTGTGAGTTGTGGTCTTCCAAAAATTATGCCCTCCACAAAGGCCGCCATGGAACTCAAACATAACTTTCTGGGCTTCCTATGGGCTCAAACACCTCAACAACACCCCTAGGGGCTCTCTCCAGTACAAGACTTGGTAAATGAAACAATACCTTATCGTCTTGAGCTTTAAATCTCTTGCCTTACTCTTACCCATTCCATTAGGAGGCTTCATCTCTTGCAGAAAGTACAAAATATCTCGGTACCAGGTGCATTCTACTAGCAATGAGCTGTCGTGAGAGATTTTGTTGGACGACTCAACTGGCTGATTTTCTGGCAAGTATTTATGAAGCTAACCCCCAAGGCCTTGCAATTGGATTCAGCCAACAGCTTGGCTAAACCCTACCCTTTAACCAACTTGGTGGGCTTTATCTCTAGGTCAAAATCCAAAATCTTGGCGATCCATTTACCTCTTATTCCATCTACGTCAGGCTGTATAAGGATATCTTTCACGGATGGTGAAGGCACGTACGCAGTCACTTTTGAGTGCAAGACATAGACTCTGAAATCTTTGAGAGCCTTCACTAAGGCATAAACTTGTTTCTCCATGATTTCATACCTGATCCCTGCATCTCTTAATGCCTTGTTGAAGAAGGAAATGGGTTGCTCTCAACCTTCCTCGTTTTTCTACAACAAGACCGCTGCTACTGTATCAAAAGAAGCGAACAAAAAAATTAGAAAATCCTTGGAATAGTTAGGACTGATCAGCACAAGTACCTCAGTCAACGCCATTTTTATTTGGACAAAAGATTGCCTAGGCTCGGCAATCCATTTTACTTCATTTCCTTTCCTGAGCATGGTTGTGATGTATTTCACCAACTCAGCAAAATTTGAGACGAATCTCCTCAGAAAATTAATCTTCCCCAAAAAGGCCTGAACTTTCTTTCTAGATTTGGGAAGTGACAGGGTCTGAATTTCCTCTACCCTGTTGGGATCAATCCTCATTCCCTCTATTGATACTATATGGCCTAACAACTTCCCCTCCTTCATAGCAAAAATGGAATTCTTGGGATTTAAAGAAAGGCCAAACTTTCGGCATTTCAGGAAAACCTTCCTTAGGTGACAGCAATGCTCCATATCAGACCTGGAAAAGACTATGATGTCACCCAAATATATCATCACAAACTGGTCTTTCTCTCCTAAGAAGGCCATATCCATAGCTCGTTGAAAAGTTGCTCTTGCATTCATAAGTCCAAACGGCATCTTGGCATACATGAATGTCCCCCAGGGAGTGGTGAAGGTCGTCTTCTCTCTGTCCTCGGGCATGACTGATATCTAATTATACCCAGAGAAGCCATCAACCATGGATATCCTGGATGCACCAATTACCCTCTACAATATGTGTTCCATGTTGGGCAAGGGATAATTGTCTTTCTTTGAGCTCTTGAGGTTTCTAAAGTCAACACAGAGCCTGATTTCCCCACTTTTCTTCCTCACCGGGACCAAATTGGCCACCCACTCAGAATATCTCAAGGGAACAATGATTTGGGCATCTAATAGTTTCTTTACTTCTCTCTCCATGACAGGAAACAACATGGGATTTATCTGTCTTAACTTCTGCCTAAATGGTTTAGCCTCCTCCTTCAGTGGGATCTTATGTTCAACGAAAGACGTGTCATATGTCTTGAGGTCTTCATAAGTCCATGCGAACACATCAGCAAATTCTCTTAATAGCTCAGTATATTCGGCCCTCTGTTCTCTGGTCAAACTGCTCGACAACTTGACAAACTTAGGCTCCTCCTATGTGCCAATGTTGCACTCAGTCGGATCARCATCTTCATTTGAAACTTCACCCTTTACTGCCACATCATTACCATTGAACAATCTTTCTAAAGGGACTAGTCCCTTCAGAATGTGATTGTTAGGTAGCTGAATAATCTGGTGATTAACAATTTTATTTAAAAATTCCTCAGGGCAGGGGTGGCCTTCAAGGTCAGGATCCTAATCAATGTGCAACGTAGAAAATTCGTCGACAGCCTGCAGAAAATTCTTGATTTCAAGATCGTCTTCGAATACCTTCCAATGTTTGATATTGTCTGGTACAGTTGGCCTATATTTTATCTCAACATCATATTTTCTCTTAGGCGGCAGAGGGATCCTGAACAGACTCACCAAAACGGCTAAGGAATCGGCCAAAGCATTTTTCTCCCTTCGAATAAAAGAGATGTTGAAAGCTGAGAAGAAATTTTCAATCAAGTCCCACACCTCATTTTTGTAGCTCCTGAGTCGAGGATGCTTGGCCCGATAAGCGTTTCTGACTTGTTGAATAATCACCTCAACATCTCCGAACACTGTTATCTCCTCTATCCCCATCTCCTTTGTGGCCCTTAAACCCAGAACCAAAGCTTCATATTCTGCCACATTATTGATGGCTTCAAAATCTAGCTTGTATGACAGGGACATGGTTTCCTAACAAGGTGACACCAACACCACTCCAGTGCCAGCGCCTTCGCTAGAAGAAGCCCTGTTGAAAAACATCTTCCAAACAGAGGTGGTTGGAGGAGGCATCTCGTGATTAAAAGGGTGCTACCTTCTTATTTGAAAAGGAGCTTCAGGAGAAACAATGAGCTACAACAAACTAGATCCCAAATCAGTGTCTAGTGCAAAGATAGGGTGATTGGTGGGATTTGCCTCATCACTAACAATGTAGGCCAGTTGGGCTTCTCTGTACAACCTCCCGTGTTCCCCTCCAAAGACTAGAATGGTAGCATATGTGAGATCCATTTGTAATGTTCCTCCAAGCTTTTTAATCCAAGATCTTGACAGCAGCATGCCGAACTTGGGAGGAACATCGGCTACTATAATGTCCATGACCACACTTTTCATTGGCAGCTGAAACAAAGAGACAACCAAGTCTTTGATGACTTTGAGGCATTGCACCCTCCTTGAATCAAAAGAGTACAAGTCATGGAAAGCCTTTGTCACCTCCAGTCCCAATTCTTCCATGACTATTTTGGGCATAAGGTTGTGGGAAGCTCCTGAATCCATGAGGCAATTATGCATCACCTTATCATGTATGTTCAGGGATGTGTAGAAGGGAGGGGATGAATCATCTCTGTCTTCTACCATGGGACCTAGGACAACTGTTGGCTTTTCATCTTGAAGATTTATTGAGTCTGTGGAAGGCTGGGGGGGCTTGGATTGTAGTAGCTTAGAGAGTGACCTTTTGAAATCTTCATTTTTAACTAGTTCTGAGAGGGGTACAGGAATTCTGATCTTCTGAATCTCATGCTCAAAACTAAAAGAGGAGAGGGGCTTAGGAGGTTCCCTTACCTCAGAGAAAAGTTCTTTGGCTACTGATGAAGTATTATGAGATTTCTTTACTTTAGTAGTTATCGTTGCAGCTTTAGCAGGCCCTTCTACTATGAGGGGCTGATCCTGGCTGTCAAAGTATCATATTTCTTCTTTGACCTGAGATGGTATCTGTTATGGGAGTTGTTGGCCTTCTCCCCTTTACCCAACTCATTGATTTGGATGTTCATAAGGGACTCTTCATATGCATATTGAGTCAAATGGGTAAAAGGGGAGGTGTATTCAATGCAGTGAATTTAAGGGTCGAGTTCTTCTATCTCCTCTCCTTCCTCGTGAGCAACCATTTTGCTTTGGAGAGGGGTCTGAATCCTCTGATCATCTCTGTCTCTGCTCCTTTTTTCCCTTGGGGAGACCTATGGCACATTGTTACCAGGCCTCCTAAAACCTTTGTTATCAGTATTCTGGGGATTTTTGTACACGAGCTTCCCCTCTAACTCCCACCTTTCCATCCTAGCCGAAAGAGATTTCAACACTTTAGTTACCTCATCCATCTGAGGGGGATTGGGAGAGGAATGGGATGAGGAGGCTTCAACTCTCCTCCTGGGTATGTCTCTGTCAGCCTTACTCCTGAGTCAGTCAACAACCAATATATTAGACTCTACTTCTACGACCGCGTCTTGTATGTGCGCCAAAGTGGTGGCTCTCCTTTCCCTCAACAGGAGGCAAAAATCAGTATCAAAAGTGCTAGCATAAGTGCTCTTCGCAGAGGCTTCTGAGGGCTTGATCTCAGTGGGGATTTTATTGTACATTTTGTTAAATATTTTGCAGAAGTCAGAAACAGACTCTCCTTCTTTTCTCTTCAAAGATCCAAACTCTGTCATGTAATACATGAAGTCTTTTTTGTCTCCCCATTCTCTCAAAAAGGCATTATCCAAAGCCTCAATCCCATTAATAGATCTAGGAGGCAGGGCCCTAAACCATTTTCTAGCCTCACCCTCAAGGCTATGGATGAAGATCCTGATCCACACATCTGCATGCATGATGACATGATCGTCTGTAAAACTGTAAAAGGATTCAAGGTGTTGTTCTGCAGTTATGTCCCCCTCACCCATAAACTTGGGCGGTTGTTTGAGGTAGCCATCTGCTGGAAGGGCGTTGAGAGACTGAGGTAGCAGAAGGGGAGCGTGCCTGGCAGCTATGATAGCCTCACTTCTGGTCATGGGGGAATTTGCTCCTGCCATAGGGATATTAGGTGGAGGAGAACTCAGAGGGGAAGGAGCTTGAACAGGGGATACTGGAAATAAGCTTACAGGTGAGAGGGAAGTGAAAAGGGTTTCTCCATCTAGTCCAAAACCAGGAGGAGAAAACTCGGCAGGAACACTTTCGAAATTCAGGAAACGTGAGGCTTCAGAAAAGGGTCTGCTGCGAAGATGAGGAGAAGAAAAAGGAGTTTCAACAGAAGGAGACTACAAATTACCTGGTTCGGCGGTGGAAGTTTCTCCTTGGGGGGCCTTTCCCCTTCTGAAACTCGCCTCCAGCTCAGTTTCAGGAGTAGCTAGAGGAAGCTATGGATGGGACCGTGTGTGTCTACCTCTGAAAGCCACAATTAAAACGGCAGGTTCACCACAGTGGAGTCGTCACAATGGAGTCGCCAGGTGCACAGTAGTAATCTTTAAAGGCTCTGATGCCTGATGCACCTTCGAAATCAGAGGCTCAATGTCGTTCAATCTCGGGGAAAATTTTCAACTTCGTCCCCAGCAACGACGCCAGAAATGTTGGAGTCGGAAGTCACTCCTGGATTGCAACAAGAGCAGAGCCCGACACCCATCAGTGTTATGTCACGATTTGTTTATAAAGGTTGATCAAATGGAAAGAAACTCAGAACCATATTGCTCTAACTCAGAAAATTGGGCTGGAACAATAGTGACATGTGAGGTCTTGACCTAACTTAAGCTAGTAATAATGATAGTGGTGAGTAAGTGGAGGGAAAGAGAGGGGAAATAAAGTCTGCTTGGACATCCGGTCTTCCAGCAGTCTTTACAAAAGAGGAAAAGTCTCGGATATGAGATCCTCTCAGAGCCGAATAAACTTCAAAATGAACCTAAAAAGATTGCAGAACTGCTATAATCAAACCTACATTATATAGCTATGCAACACCTGACTGGATCATCCATGCCCGGACTTTCAGATTCAGAGGGAAAAAGAAAACAAGAAGTTGGCTGCCATTAACCAAGAAGTCTCAAATGTTCCTCTATAACTAGAGAACCAGAGGCTAAATTAAAGCCTTATAATCGAGAGTTGTGCTCTACCATCGATGCTTCAAAATACAAAAAACTGAGTAAATGTACTCCTAAAAATTCGCCCAATAGAGGCGTCTTAGAACTTCTAGGGTGTGGCGTCTCTTCAGTCAAATTTGGCCTGAACTCCTTCGTTAGACATCACCTTAACTTTGCATGGCCTTTGCAAGGGGGGGTTGCTGAAACATTAAAGGCTAAAATAGCGTGTGCAGACTCCTCTGGTCAGACGAGGACTCGACATGGCTTCTTTGAAAAAAACCAGCATACAGGTCTATCTCAGGCAGACTACCTGTCGGATCCTTCATGCCTTGCATTTAATGAGTGAGTCGAGGTTTCAACTACCTTCCCCCGCCTTCATTTACTTTTAGCAGGGACCAAGGTCGAGGCCGAGTTGAACCGGTACCTGGAGAACACAGTGATCCCTTCTGCAGCTAAACCTGGTGCTTTGGCCCTTTGCACAGTTCTTTCTATCACCCCAAGTGACCACGGGCTGTGAACCTGTGCCTATCTTCAAAAGCGCTTTCGGGATTTCGCGTTTCGACGATTCTTAAATGCAGTGGAAGGAGGAGACCCTCTGTTCTCTCGAAGTCTCGATAGCCGAAATGGCTTGATCGAGCGCCACATGTCCCATTGGATGGATGGCCTAGATCACTTCTCAAATGTGGGACCACCTCTGGCCTAGACCCTTTCAACGTTTTGGGCTTCGGGGTTCTGAAATGTAGTGGAAGGAGGAGACCCTCTGTTCTCTCGAAGTCCCGATAGCCGAAATGGCTTGATCGCACGCCTGGTGTCCCATTGGATGGACGACCTAGATCACTTCTCAAATGTGGGACCGCCTCTGGCCTGGACCCTTTCGACATTTCGGGCTTCGGGGTTCTGAAATGCAATGGAAGGAGGAGACCCTATGTTCTTTCGAAGTCCCGATAGCCTAAATGGCTTGATCGCGCGCCATGTGTCCCATTGTATGGACGACCTAGATCACTTCTCAAATGTGGGACCGCCTCTAGCCTGGACCCTTTCGGGGTTTCGGGCTTCGGGGTTTTAAAATGCAGTGGAAGGAGGAGACCCTCTGTTCTCTCGAAGTCCCAATAGCCGAAATGGCTTGATCGTTTCGTGAGTTTGGCCATAGGAGATGAGCTCAGGCGCTTGACCACATGCAACTCCGCGACCCAAACTTACCTGATGGTCGTCAATCTGCCCCATTTGTGGATCCTCACCGTTGAAAGACAAAGTGCCCGCTTGCTTGATTTTAACCCTGAAATGGGCTTCTTTTGTGGGTTATGCTCGGCACTCATGGCTACGGCCTTTGAATAAAACACACTCAACCGGTTTTCAAACCCCACTTCTATGCATTTACACCAGGGGCCCGAAACCAGAAAAAAACACCATCTTGCAAGAATTTGCGCTAACAGTGGTTATTCTGTAATTTTCCTTGTGTCTGCATGAACTGTAGTGGCTTATGATCAGTGTGGATGACTGTCTCCTTCCCAAGAATGTAGTGTCTCCACTGGCGACATGTTTGCACAATGGAGTACATTTCTTTGTCGTAAGTAGGGTACTTATGGACAACATCTGATAATGTCGCACTATGATAGGCCATGGGGTGGCCATGCTGAGTGAGAATGGTGCCCACAACATAGTCAGAAGCATCTGTCTCGATCTCAAACGGTTGTTGCGGGTCTGGGAGTGAAATTACTGGGGCTGAGCACAAACATTGATTCAAATCATTGAACGCTTGTTGTTGGGACCGAACCCACACAAATGTTGCCTTACCACCACCCCTGGTTATTTGGCTAAGGGCCCATGCAATATGGGAGAATCCCAACATGAACCTGTGGTAGAAATTGGCAAGGCCCAAGAAGCTCCAGAGCTCAATGAGTGTGGTTGGGGCTGGCCGATAATGGATGACTTGGATCTTGGCTGGATCCACATGTACGCCCTGTTGATCAACGATGTAGCCCAGGTAATGGATCATGTCCATGTTGAAGGAGCATTTTTCCAAGTTGGTGTATAGCTTGTGTTGTCGCAGGGTGTGCAAAAATTGTTGAATATGTTGCAAGTGTTCGGCCCAAGTATTGTTGTAAATGAGAATGTCATCTAGATACACCACTAAAAAAATATTGGTGAATGGTCGCAAGATATCGTCCATCAACCTCATGAAAGTGGCTAGCGCATTTGTCAAACCAAAGGGCATGACCAACCATTCAAAAAGGCCTTCCTTTGACTTGAAGGCGATCTTCCATACATCTGTCTGTTCTCTCGGGACCTGGTGGTAGCCTGACTTGAGATCAATATTACTAAAGGATTTGGCCCCGGTGAGTTGATCAAGGAGGTCGTTGATTCGGGGAATCAGGTACCGGTTTCTGACTATGATTTTATTTAGAGCCTGGTAATCAATGCAGAGTCACCAGGTTCCATCTTTCTTCTGCACCAACACGATTGGGCTACCGCAAGGTGATGAGGTGGGATGGATGTGACCCTTGCGGAGCAGTTCTTGGATCTATCGCTTGATCTCCTCATTCTCTAATAGAGAGCGGCGATAGACTAGCCCATTGGGCAGCGGTGCACCGGGGGTCAGATCAATGGGGTGCTTGACCTGGCACTGTAGAGGTACCTTGGTAGGTGAGGAGAAGATATCCGAGTATTCTTCCATGACCTTATCTACTTTCTTTTGCTGTTTGGAGAGGTCAGTCGTAGAGACCCTGAATGTGGTTGTGATCTTTTGCTTATTTTGAGAGAAAATCACGAAGAACACAAATTTCCTCGTCTGAGAGATGACCTTCCTGCATTGCTTAGCAGAGATCAAGGAAATAGCACTAGGTGGGACTGCCTCGGGTATCTTGTACAATTTCTTGTTCAAAGTAATAATAACACTATGAGGCCTAGATTCATATACATCATGACGTTTCCATAAATAAGGTTGTCCCAAAAGAACATCACAAACTTCGAGAGAAGCAACATCACACAATACCTCGTCTTTTAAGGGCTTGATGCCATACGATAGTCGACACTGTTGGCTGATCCGAAGATCACTTCTTTAGCGGAGCCATCCAATGGTGTAGGGTTGTGGGTGCGGTGTTGTCGACAGGGCCAGTCGCTTAATGACCTCTGCCGAGATGAGGTTCTTTTGGCTACCGTTACCAACGATGAAGTGCAACGGGGTGCCTTTTACCCACATTTGTGAATGGAAGAGGCGCTCTCCTTCTTCTGGCTCGTCTGGTTCACCAGGCTGGAGCTTGGTGGTAGCAATGGTGGCACTAGGTTCCACACCAATGATCCATCTTCCCCTTTCTGGTTCTGTCTCAGATTCAAAACCCGCATCTGATTCGGAGGCTTTCACTTCGTCCACCAGCGACTGCTTTGAGCAGCAGTCGGCAGTGTTATGCCAAGGGATCTTATGGTAGTCACACCACTTCCCAGTATCTTTCTTTGTCTTTCCAGTGTCCTTATTTGCTTGCAGCGTGGACTGGTTGTCCTAATACTGTAAAATATTTTCTCTGTCCTTTGTTCCGTGGGTTGGGGCTGCCCTTTACTGGCTTTTGTTGTGAGGGATTCCCAGGACCAAATTGCCACGTCTTTTGTTTGAGCTTCTGCTTGATTTTGACAACATATCGGTAGGTCATGCCCAAGGATGAGATGTCTAGAAATTCCATCTCAGTATGGATTTATCTATGCAGATCACTGCGATACTTGAGCACCAGATGTCGCTCTAAATATTTGATACCCAACTTGGTGCGCAAGGTATGGAAGATATTTGTGAAATCTGGCACTGCTTGGTTTCTTTCTTGTCGTAGTGTGGTCCATTTGGTATACAAGTCATCATAACTTCCGACAGGGCAGTATTGTTCCTTAATAGCATCCCTGAAGGATTCCCGGGTGGTCGTGACTTTAAATAATGAGGGTTCCTTTTTTTCCATTTTCTCACAGAAGGTTTCCCACCAATCTTTGACATGGGGAACAGCTTTGAGGAGCGCAAAAGTAATCTTTTCTCTATTCGAAAAGTTATGGACAGAAAAATACCCTTCTAGTAGATTCAACCACTTGTCTACAGCATTTGTGTCTATATGACCTTCAAATATAGGAATATTGAATTTTATTTGTACCTTGAAGGGGGCAGTGCCTCCGCTTGAAGAAGATGCGTCGCCTGTTGGTAGTTGTCGAAGGATTTGCGCGAAACTATCCATCAGATCGTTCCTTTGTTGCGTGAGGGCTTCCTTAATCAATAGTTTGAAAGGATATACTGTCCCATCATCTTTCTTTTCTCCTACCATGAGAGTTCTCTTGGGCGTGCGAGAGATTTTGTCCTCAAGAGAAACAGGCTCGAGACCCAACTCTTTGTACTCCGATCTCGTTGGGGACATGCATTAAGATGACAAGGAGCAGATCACTCTGATACCACTGATCCGGATTTTATGAGCAAAACAAAATGAATACATATTAATAACAGGTACTTAACACAAAATAACAGACATACAATAAAACTAGTTTTTTATTCAATAAGGAAATAAGCTGAAAACTGTAAAATGCAGCGGAAACAAGCTTGTTGGAATGGTGGTGGCTTATCTCTGAGAAGAGATGTAACGGTTGCGCTCATTCACAAGAAGATGATTACAATGAGGCTTTGAAAGCCTTTTTACAACAAACAGGAATACCAAAAACCCTATACATCCAAAAACCTAATCCTAGGAGATGAAGCGCCAAAAGTCACGTGGGCCCCGTTTGGATAAGTTAGTACATTAACTTCCCGGGGTCGTAACTTTTGCATATGATCTCCGTTTTAGGCTTATGATAGCCCGTTGGAAAGTTATCATCGAGGAGATTCATTTTGGGGCCTCAATCATATTTTAGGAAATCATTGAGAATATTGATCCCTAAAAACCTTCATTTAGGCCCTCAAAATGGCCCCAGAAGTTAAAACTGCTAAAAATAAAAAAATTGCCAAAATTGCCAGAAAATTGTTTTGAGCATGTTGGAAAAGGTGGGTGGCCACCGATATCCACCTATATCATGTACACTATATGGATTCTAACGTCATCCGTCCTAATGTTGACGTCAGCGGTACAGATGCAAACTCATCCCTACTGACTGGGCTAGGTTGACCAAAACTTTGACCGCAAATGTCTTTCAATCCGTAACTTCGTTTGACGAGTCATTTACGTTGTTGGAAATCTTGCGACACTCTCTTTGAAATGATGCTAATTTCACTTAAGTTTTAAGGACTTTGAATTTTTTCCCTTACTTTGTCTATTGAGGCCATTCTGAGCTTCCTGAGTTACTTTTGAGAATTCTAAGTTGTCCTTAGTCTTCTCTAGATCCCTTTTTGGATCACGCCTTCCCACTGAGAGATTTTTGGACCACCAAAGGATTTTATCAATCAAAAGATAAGTGAGGTAAGAGTTCCCTCACCTTGTCCGTATCAATCCACTTTGCCTTTCTTGGATGTGTTCCCTTTAAGCCTACTTGAAGATAATCAACATCACCCCTACGTGAATTCCTCATCCTTTTGTCTAGGATGATATCTTCCTTTAACTCATCCAAGTACTCACGAGAAAAATCATCAACTGAAGGTATTGAAACTTCCTCATCTTGATCCATGATCATGGGAGGCTCAAAAAGTTTCAAGTTCTCTACATTTACAACTGAGTAGATTTGCATATAAGGTGGAAGATCTAGACGAAAAGCATTGGTACCACTTTTCTCCAAAATAGTGAAGGGTCCATAATGGATGGGCTTGAGTTTCTTGCCTTCACCCTTCAATCTTTCTTTGTTGATGTGAAGCCATACCTGGTCTCCAACCTGGAATTGATGATCGACCTGATTTTGTCATGTCGAGCTTTATACTGTGCTTGAGTTTTCTCCAACTGTTCCCTGACTCCTTGGTGTACTTGTTGTATCCTTTGGATGAACTTGCGGGCTCTATCCTCATTCCTCTCTTCATTTTAATCAATATCTCTCCCATACATCAAGTCCAAATGAACTTTAGTTAAATACCAAAAACATGTCTCAAAAGTTGAACACTGAGTGGAGGAATATAAGGCTCAGTTGTAAGCATGTTGTACATATGGTATATCTTCATCCCATAACTTGGGATGCTTGTTCTAGTAGCCTCGAAGCAAAAGTACCACTATTTGGTTAACAACCTCTGTCTATCCGTCGGTCTGTGGATGGAAAGCAGTGCTCCTCTTCAAATTAGTGTCCATTATTCTAAACAAACTTGTCCAAAAATCCCGAAGGAATTGAGTATCTCGATCCAAGATAATGGATGTGGGTAACCCAAAGTGAACCCAAACATACTAAAAGAAGAGATTAACAATCTTCTCAACAATGATCTTCTTTTTACATGGAATTAAGATACACATCTTGCTAAACCTATCCACTACAACATACAAATAATCATGACTCCTTTTCGACATTGGTAAACCCCCTACAAAATCCATGGAGATACTTTCCCATGGACGGGATGGAACAGGCCGTGTTGAGTATAGCCCCAGTTTTCTATTAGTGGGCTTACAAGTAGAACACATCACACACACCTTTACATATTTCGTTACAATTTCTTTCATCTGAGGCTAGTAACAAAACCTCTGCAGATGAGCCATAGTTTTTTCTACCCCAAAATGCCCAGACACAAGAGAAGTGTGAGCTTCTCATATTACATGGACTCGTTCACTTATACGAATACATAGCTTTCCAAGATAGTAGAGTAGTTTCCCCTGTAGACAATAGTTCTCTACCTGTGCGCCATGGGTTAGCTTCTCATATACTTCTTTAAAATCTTCATCAATGTCATATTGTTCCACATAGCTATTATGAGATAAAGAATCATTCTTCAAAATAATAGAAGCAACAATAGGAGGACTAGAAAGCATATCGACTACCTTGTTACTCGTACATTTTTTGAACTTGATTACCAAATGAAATTGTTGTAGGAAATCCATCCATTTGTGGTATAGTGGGAAAACCCCCCTATGGACTACACTAGGGTTCAATCGCGCAGGCAGAGCTAACCATCTAAATTCTCCTACTTTTAACAACTATCCCGACAATACCCCGCATTCATGCATAAAATACAAAGTATAAGGATCTGGTAGTCTTACCTTAAACTCCGCATCCGATGTCGATCCTTTTGCATTCGGCCGCTTCTCGACTGCAAGTCTCCTTCCAAGGCTAACCTGCATTCACCAAAAGACAAACAAGAAACTACGAACATGCATCTTATATATGAATTAGTGGGTTCGATGTCATAACAAAATGTAAATTAAACATAAAGATAGAATACATCATATGGCGAGACAGAAAACGTACTTCTTTATATTCATCTCACAAAGTCATTTACAAAATGAGATCGATGATTTCTCCTCAAACCCGATCCTGGGATTCTCTTCACCAAGCTCCAATTGCTTCCACATATCCTTCTTCTCTCGCACTTCTCTCTAGAGAATGGGCATAGGCTTATGAATAAGGAAAAAGGCAAGAATAGGGAATTCTGGCTCAAAACTCACAATGTGGCTACAAATTCTTGGGGCAAGGGGGGAAAGTGAAATAGGCAGAATTTCACTATAGCTATGTTTCTCCTTAGAATGAGACCCCAACACCTCCTTTTATATGACAAAAGGATGGTTATCCGGTTGGGTGACGGGATATAGGCGGTGGATTAGTTGGGAAACTACCCAATAGCCTGTAATCTCAACAAATCCCTTGCAACTTTTGTGGGTATACACGGGCTGTAATGGCGCAAATAGCATGCGTACGCGGGCAGTAGTGGTGCAGGGCGCGTACATCTTCAAAAATAGTGTTTTTAAGAAGAGTTGTTCAGTGATGGCTTGGAAAAAATAGTAAGTAAGATGGCCTGATGCCATGTATGCATGTATGGTGTAATTTAGGGTTATAACAGATGCCCCCTAATGTGTGAGGTCAAAAGAGCATCTGATGGCCGAAATACATTACAAATCTTCACCAATGTACGAAGCGAGTGAGCCCGGTACCAGAGTTCGGGAGGTTCCATCTGCAAAACAACAATTGTCTCACCGAGGTGGGCATACCCATGCTCGGGATGAAATAAATCATGGCTGCCAATCAAATACATTGCAGATCCATGTCATATAACCATATAAAGTGTAGCCGCAAGCAATACACAGCGGATCTACAACCCAAAATCAAAGATATACTTGTATAGTATCCATCTTCAAGAAGCCAACGATGCATGATGGCTGGAGATGAGGTCTTCAGAGCTCGAGCAACAACTTCAAGATATTCAAAACTCGGGTAGGAGTGTAACGTGAGTGTACAAATTCACTACCCAAAGGTCTTTGATGGCTCATCAGGGAACAAACAAGAGGATCTCAGTGATCAGGCAAAGAACTCCATTGATTTCGAACAAGGACTTGATTGGACTGTCAGGATGGTCGGGCATGAGGCCAAGAGACAAACTGCAGAGAGGCCAACTCAAGTTGGGTAAAACTTCCCTTGGACAATAGCAAAATTGATGATCAGACTCAGGCAACAAGACAATGACATAAGTTCACGATGCAGGAGGCAACGCAAACTCTCCATATGTTTGGAAGGATAACCAAATGGAGGAGGACACAACTCTATGTTACGAGAACAACTTCCCAAGGTCATATTAAATCCCAAAGCTTGATGAACAATTGGAAGGATGTGCTTTGTCCAAAGGCGACTCATTGTGCTGCCATAAAAAGAAAATACTTTTCCCATCCTCTTTTTGGGGTATATTTGATTTTTTTGTCTTTTTCAATATTTTGGAGAGATTTAAAAAGAATAAAAGAATGCTACGTTACAAAGGAGGAACGAGTGCCGCAAGCATACTAGTTCCAAGCGCAAGGAACCTACTAATGGTCAGAGCAAGGAGACATGTGCAGGGAAAGGACACTCAGTAAAATTCCTCCATGGGTCAAGGTGTCAAGACGCAAAGGAAAATTGCTACAAGGCTTGCGTATAAGGCATGCTTCAAAGGTTCAGTTGAGAGCAACATGGAGTCGACATTAGGCCAAAGACGCAGAGATGCAGATGCGATTAATAAGACACAATGATAATGTCCTTCAATGTAATTTTAAACGATCCCATAGAAGGTAAGCTCAGTGGTTTTTCATTTTTAGAGAGTCTAAAAAAACATAAAAGAAGACTCCACTGGGGTGCCTTTTTCGAAGATAGTCTAGTTGGCTAAAAAAAGGGATAAACTAGCACTGAAAAGACGTCTATTCAAAACCATTTTAACGAGTGTGACAAAGACAAGATCACTCGGCAATCTTTTCAATTTTAAGGAGTCTAAAAAGAGCTTAGCTATGGACTCGCTGCCTTTTTCTAGATTTAGTCTCCTTATCCCGAAAAAGGTGAAATTTACTGAGGAGAACTCTCCCGGCAAGACGAATCTCCCAAGGTGTACCTTTTTCCTCCTTAATCTACAGGCCGGAAAAAGGGGTAAACTCATGCCAGTAGATTTTTTTCTGAACCAATTAACGACTATGAAAGAACAAGGTCACTTGGCGATCTTTTCAATTTTAAGGAGTCTGGAAAGAGCTTAACTATGGACTCCATAGAGGACGTTCTTCTAGACCAGTTTAACGAGTGTGAAGAAACAAGGTCACTCGACTATCTTTTCAATTTTAGGGAGTCTGAAAAGAGCTTAACTATGGACTCCATGGGGGTTCCTTTTTTGTAAATTTAGTCCCTCAGGCCCGAAAAAGGGATAAACTTATACCTGAGAATACTCTTCTAGCGAACCGAAGTTCCTAGAGCGTAACTTTGTTCGTAAAATTGACCATCTGGACCGAAAAAGGGGTAAACTACCGCCGAACAGACATGCCTTCAAATTTTAGTTTGGCGAGCGTGAAGGACAACAAGATCGCCTGACAATCTTTTCATATTTAGAGGGTCTGAAAAGGGCTTAAAAGAAGAGTCATTTTTAGGAAGTCCCGAGGGTGAGGCCAAGAATGATGACATATCAGACATGTGAAGGCTCAAACTCATAATTAAGACAAGACTAAAAGGACTCCCGAGCCTATAGTCATTAACGACGGCATGGACACCAAAATGCAACCAGGATCTACCTACGGCATCCATGTGAAGGTAGGCTCTACCACTAAATTACGACACTTTTAGAGCAGCAATGACAGTTATGTGTCGCAATTCGGTGGGATCGATCCTATGGTAAAGCGAAAAATACAACGAGGTGCAACAAGTGGAGGTGGAATCCTAACTTAGATGCACAAAGTTGGAAAAAATGACATTTTACCAAAAGACCTTAAAAGTGCCCCATCTCTCAAAAGGTTTTCCCAAACCAAAAGTAAAGTGTATTGTAACGTCCAATGAGAAACTCAAGAACCACGTTAAAAGATTTTCAAGCCAGAAAAAATGACAAAAAGGGTCAAAAGATGACAAAAAGGGCCAAAAAGTCTATAAATAGAAGCTGGCAACGCATTATCACCATTGCAAATTGAGAATTGACCAAAAAGTCAAAAACACCCCTTTGTTAAAGAAGTTGATTCCGAGAGCTTCAATGGACGAAACGAACTTTCGCTTGGACCAAGTAAGTACAAACTAGCTCCTCTTGCATTTCCATACTTTCCTTCTACATTAGTTTTAATTTTTTTGGGGGCACGCACCTTTAAAAAAGGTCGACCCTATGTGTACGCGGGTAGAAAACAAACTATTGGCGTGCATACGCGACTGTGTCCAATACAGCCTGTGTACACCCTAAAAATATGGAAAAAATAAAAATGAAATCATTAACTCTCCTTTGAACTTGTCATTTTGCAGAATGTACATTTATTTGAGAGAGAGGGAGCATGTGGACATTGATCTACTGGGCGATGAGGACCTTGCAACTATGGCCGCATTGAGACAATGTGATTTTTGCAAGTTTTTCCAGTGTCCATTCATGATGGCACAACCTAGGCTGCTGAATGTCTTGGTAGACTATTGACATCCCGGCGCTGAGGCGTTTATGCTCGAGCGACAGTCGTTGACTCCAACGACTGAAGACATTTACTTTCTGACTGGCCTCTCGAGGAGGGGTGAACCAGTCAACTTACGTGCTTTTCCCCCGGGCCTCACAACATTGCAGAGCTTATTGGACTCCATTGCAAGGCCAACACTGAGAAAGTAGGTTCTCATGTTCCAATTAACAGGATTACCAACCTATCACTCAAAGTGATGGTTTTACTCATTGGGCGGATCACTGGATCCGCAGCTTTACATCAGGCCTCCCGGACAAACATGCATTGTGCAGTGCAGTGCTTGAATGCACGAATATTTGATTAGAGCACGACCATGTTATACTGCATGAAGAGACAACTCACTGAGTGTCGTGGGCGGGACAACAAAAACTTTGGATTTGGGACCATTTTGTGCTCATTCTTCTTCTTCAAGAGTCCTCGGTCTCAGTCCACGAGAGACAGTGCGAGGGCATATGGCCTCCCTCCTAGTAGTGTGTAGATGGGCAACGTTGTTGTCACGACATGTGGGAGGAAGAACCATAGAGGCCTTAGAAAATGAATTTTTTGACTGGTGGGTATGACAGATTCAGGCGATAGAGGACTACCCCTACGTCGGGATCAACTTTTCCAGGGACCCGGACATGCGCATACCTCCCAGAGCAAAGCGAGGAGAGATAGGTACGTTCGTTTTTAAATGTTTATTTAATTTTTTATTTCTTTTTATATATATCATTTTTTATGGGAATCAGAATATCTAAAAACTATGTATCTATTTATGTACATATGTGGGTCCAGTGCATCCAACATAATTCTCGAGGACCAGGCAACGTCCTCGACTAGAGGCAGTACCAGCCGTAGCCGGCGGACCAGCTGCAGTACCAGGGGGGCCTCTAGTCGGAGAGGCTGAGAGAGTTTTGAGATGGGTAGAGCAGAACCTCACTGATCCAGGTGGACATCAGTGGCCACCCACCTTTTCCGACTGGCTCAAAACAGTTTTCTGGCAATTTTGGCAATTTACTATCTTTAGCAGGTTTTAACTTTTGGGGCCATTTTGAGGGCCTAAATGAAGGTTTTTTAATATCGAGGTTCTCAATGATATCCAAAGGAATGATTGAGCCCCCAAAATGAATCTCCTCGATGATACCTTTCCAACGAGCTATCACACGCCCAAAACGGAGATCGTATGCAAAAATTACGACCCCGGGAAGTTGATGTACTAACTTACCCAAACGGGGCCCACTTGACTTTTGGCGCTTCATCTCCTAGGGTTGGGTTTTTTTATGTCTATGACTTTTGGCATTCTCGTCTATTGTAAAAAGGCCTCTAGAGCCTCATTGTAATCATCTTCTCATGGATGCGAGTAGCAGCCACATCTCTTCTCAGAGATAAGCTACCAGCGCCCTAGCTAGTTTATTTCAATTATGTCTGTAAGCATATTTCAGTCATTTGTTATTAATGAAATGAAGTCTTATTTCCGCTGCATCTCTGCGTTTATGTGTATTTCTGTATTTCATTGTGTTCCTACATAAATCCGGATCAGTGGTATCAGAGCGGTCTGCTCATTC
>ML782235.1:742051-762315 GCA_009831015.1 Picea engelmannii
CGGATCATAGGGAGTCACTAAAGGAACCACGAAGGCTAAAACAACAAAGACTCATAGACTCATCCAAAACCCTTTCAATGGAAACACAAGCAATCTTGAAAGATAAAGAAACTGACGTCAAACCTAGACTTAAAGACTGTAACTACAGAGACCAAAACTAAATCAAGAAACCCCTGAGAAGTCAGACTTCAATCAAGGAAGAGGATGTCTGCCTCTTCTTAATAAAAAGGTTTCCTGACACAGGCACGCTACTGACACTCAAGCAGCATGCGTATGTACATGGGTTGTCCAAAGGTAGGGCATGTATGTACACGTGCAGACCCATTGCATGCCGCGTACACCTCTGTAACTTCTCAAAAAAGAAAACTAACAGTCAAGCTGACCAGGCAGGGAGTACTGGTATGGCAGACCAGAATCCCTTGAAGACTCAACAATTTACACAGAACTCAAAGAGGTAATTAAACCAATTAAAACACCCAAAAACATTCCCTAAAAACCCTAGAGGCTCCCTAGTATGGTCGCCAATTCTGCTATAGAGGGAAAACCCCCCTATGGACTACACTAGGGTTCAATCGTACAGGCAGAGCTAACCATCTAAAGTCTCCTACTTTTAACAACTATCCCTACAATACCCCACATTCATGCATAAAATACAAAGTATAAGGATCCGGTAGTCTTACCTTAAACTCCGCGTCCGGTGTCGATCCTTTTGCGTTCAGTCGCTTCTCGACTGCAAGTATCTTCCCAAGGTTGACCTGCATTCACCAAAAGACAAACAAGAAACTATGAACATGCATCTTATATATGAATTAGTGGGTTGGATGTCATAACAAAATGTAAATTAAACATAAATATAGAACACATCATATGGCGGGACGGAAAAAGTACTTCTTTATATTGATCTCAGAAAGTCACTTACAAAATGAGATCGACGATTTCTCCTTGAACCCAGTCCTGGGCTCCTCTTCACCAAGCTCCAACTGCTTCCACGTATCCGTATTCTCTCACACTTCTCTCTAGAGAATGGGCATAGGCTTATGAATAAGGAAAAATGCAAGAATAAGGAATTCTTGCTCAAAACTCACAATGTGGCTGCAAATTCTTGGGGCAAGGGGGGAAAGTGAAATGGGCAGAGTTTCACTTTAGCTATGTTTCTCCTTGGAATGATACCCCAACACCTCCTTTTATATGACAAAAGGATGGTTATTCGGTTGGGTGACAGACTATAGGCGGTGGATTAGTTGGGAAACTACCCAATAGCCTGTAATCTCAACGAATCTTTTGCAACTTTTTATTTTTTGCAAATTTTGTGGGTATATGCGGGTTGTAATGGCGCAACTAGCGTGTGTATGTGGGCATTAGTGGTGGCTTAAGAAGAGTTGTTCAGTGTTGGCTTGGCAAAAATAGTAAGTAAGATGGCCTGATGCCAGGTATGCATGTATGGTGCAATTTAGGGTTATAACAATTTGTAATGTCGAGATTGTTGCAGTTTGGTTTGTGCTTGGAGATACTATAAGGGTTGATGATATGTATGTATGATTATTTCCTTCCCTAACAAGTAGTGCTTCCATTTCTTTACGCTTTGAACTAACACATACAACTCTTTATCATATGTAGGATAGTTAACAATAATTTGGTTAAAAGTTTCAGAGTGGTAACAGACAAGATTACGATATTGTATCAATATTGCACGCATGGCGAATCCGTTGGCATCTGTCTCGATCTTGAAGGGTTGTTGAAGATTCGATAATGCTAATACTAGCGTTGTACTGATCTTTTCCTTCAAAGTGTCGAAAGCTTTTTGTTGCTTTCCTCCCCATTGAAAAGTGTTCTTCACACTGGTTAAGTAATGCAAAGGAGCTACTATAAAGGAGAAGTTTGAAATGAATCTCCTCCAATACTGGACTGCACCTAAGAAGCTCTGTATCTTGGTTACACTTTTGGGCTCATGCCAATTTACAATTACATCAATCTTGGAAGGATCAATTTTTAATTGTACTCCTCCTACAATATGACCTAAGTACATAAGTGCAGTCTTACCAAATTCACATTTGGACAATTTTACATACAACTTTTCCCTTTGCAAAGTATCTAATACTTGATTTACATGCCTTACATGTTCATCCCAAGTCCTGCTAAATATAAGAATGTTGTCTAAATATACAATCACAAAATCATTTAGAAAAAGCCTGAATACATCATTCATCACATGCATGAAGGTTGCCAGAGGATTACAAAACCCAAACAACATAACTAACCACTCAAACAATCCCTGTTTGGTTTTAAAGGCAATCTTCCATGCATGATGTTCTGCAACCCTGATCTGATGGTATCCACTGCGCAAATCCAACTTAGTTAAATACACAACATTCTTTAATTGATCAAGTAAATCATCTATACGAGGAAGAGGGTATCAATTTTTCACCGTGATTTTATTTAAGGCACGGTAATCGACACACATTCTCCACGTGCCATCTTTCTTTGGCACCATCACGATCGGAGAAC
Source organism: Picea engelmannii (assembly GCA_009831015.1). Taxonomy (NCBI): domain Eukaryota; kingdom Viridiplantae; phylum Streptophyta; class Pinopsida; order Pinales; family Pinaceae; genus Picea; species Picea engelmannii. The sequence goes on from ML782235.1 coordinate 744,557, forward strand.
CAAAAGGAGATGAGATGGGCCCAATGATCCCTTGATCCAATAAGCCTTGTACCTACTTCTTGATCTCTGTCATCTCTACAACTGACATCCTGTACATGCCCACATCAGGAAGAGGAGAATCCTGCTGAAGATGTATTTCATGTTGGATTTCCCTCTTAAGAGGTAATCCATCTGGTTCCTGGAAAATCTCATCATACTTAGAAACAATATCAATTAGTTCTTTCTTATGAGAAGGATCACACCCTTGGAAAGCATCGGATGTTCCGACATCTTTCTCCCTTACAACCATGAGTACATATCTCTTATTAGTGTTTATGAGTCTCTTCATTTGTCCTCCACTAACAAGTGTTGTGTTTACTGTCATGGTGTGAGCTCTAAAAATCTATTCCACTCCCCCATTAGTAAGGTGTTATTTGTTCTCATGACGAAAGAATATTGTTTTTCTATCATAAAAATAAGGACTCCCCAACACTATGCCACATATATCAAGTGATACAACATCCAAATCCACTTCATCAATCAACTTTGAAGCAATAGCAAATCTGACCCTACATTGCTTGGCGACATTAAGTTTTGCTTTATCACATACCCAACCAAGAGGATAAGGCTTTGGATGTGGTTTCGCTTCAAGACCCATCTTTTTGACAAGTGCTTCAGATATCAAGTTTACTTGGGAACCCAGATCAAATAATGTATATATCTTAGTGTGTTCAGATACAACTCTTATACGAAATAATTCATTCCTCTACTGTTCATCATCACGAGATTCATTATTGGAATTTGAACTAGCATGAAGGGAATCTTTACCTTGTACTTCAACCGTTGTGATCTTTCCTTCATCTCCTGAATCAAAACCAAGATCTTGTTGCACCGTAGCAACAGTCTTTGTCTTCTCCTTTCCACCGAACTGCTTCGGTCTCTTCTCTGGGCATAGTTTCCAACAATGTTCATCATCATGACCACTTTTCTTGCAATGAGTGTAAGATGGATTTCCTTCTTCTCTCTTTACACTGGCGGTCTTATTGGCCTTCCTTTTAAACTTCTTGAACGACTTATGTGGGAAATTGGAAGGTTTCTTTGTGGGATCTTCTTGAACATGCTTTCCCCTGTTCTCAAGGTGAGTGGCTTGCACACAAACTTCATCAAGACTGGTGGGGTTAAACAATAGCAAAGTATGACGAATATAACTATGAAGTGAGGCAATATAGTTCATTAAAGTTTCATAAGAATCCAAAGGAATGTTTAATGCAAGAGCTTTCTTCCTAAATTCTTCTGTGAAACTTTGTACAGTTTGACCTTTACTTTGTCTTAAAGTTTGCCATTCCATCATTGCTTTATGTAAATAACCCAATGGATAAAATTGCTTCCTTATCACTGATTTAAATTCCAACTATGAGGAAATAAGATTACCACACTTACTTTTGTCTTTAAGTTTTCTCTCCCACCATACGAGAGAGTTGCCTTCCAACCGAAGAGAAGCCAGTTGCACTTTAACTTCCTCTTCATCAATTTGTTGAACATGACAATATACTTCAACCTGTCTGATCCAATTATCTAGCTTTTCAAGATTAGCATCTCCATTAAACATAGGTAACACAAATTTTACATCAAGCTTTAATAATGGTTTCTTAAAAGAAGCTTTATGGCTAGAATGATGAGAATGATGAGAATGCTCAGAAGAAGAAGAGCTAGAACTTGAAGGTGAAGATGGAGGCTTAGGAGAGTCTCCTCCAACCCCTTGATTTACCGAAGCATTATCATCAACTTGTGCTTCTTTTTTCATCCCTTTCTTCTTCATCCTCTTCTCATAGTCTCCATACATTCTCTTAACCATTTCTGACATGCGATAAAAGACCATATGGAATTTTTTCTCATGTTCATCACGCTTGTCCTCTTCTGCCATTTGCTTCCTTTGGGATGCATGACCAACTTCATGATTGAAAGTATTAAGATTTCCTTCACCCTGTTTATGCTTGGCCCTAGTAAGAATTCATACTCAACAATTCAAGTCAAAGATGACTGCTCTGATACCAACATGATTCAAGATCTTTTCATTGAAGTGACTTATAAAGAATTGTATTAAATGAGCATAAATTAAAGTGCACCATTAAAGAAGGAAAAACTTAATAATGAAGAGACATAAGCATCAAATATAAACACAAAACTTAATAACAAAGTTCGTCCCTCGTGGACTACGTTTCCGAGTCTTGCTCTCAAATGGGTAGGCCTTTTTATTAACTCAGCATACGAATTTGGCAAAATACATAAGTATACCTCATTATGGAGTTAAGCTGCATAAGCTTTGCTCAAATAAGAAAACAAACAACACCATTGAATTCGTGGTGTTGAATTACCCAAAAATGATTGTCTCCACGCCTCAATTCGACTCTGGCACTCCCAGGCCCTTGAGAAATCTCGTCTCGGTTTTCATGCCTACTTCTTACATTTAATTCTCTGTACTACGTCTTGGTTTCTGTGCTCGACTGTACTGTCGCGCCCTCCTCCCCGATCCATGGACAGACTCAACTTATAAGTAAAAAGTGGGGCAGACTGCATAATGTAGTCCATTGGCCCAATAATGGCGGATGCTATTGTTAAGGCGTTTGTAAAGGGGGAGGTCTTGGGGTCGAGTCCGCGGGCCTCCCCTTTTGGTTTATGGTTATAAAAATATACAATATGTGGAATGGAACCTCCGCCAATTTGGAGCGCTTGTTTAGATTTGTTAGAACTTATCGTTTGACTGCCAGATTTGGCCGGCCCGCCTTTTTTATTTTTGAAATTTTGTTTTCAAGTGCTCATTAGGCATTTTCCCATTGCCACGTGGCATCCAACCACCTAAAAAGTCATCTGCCACATCATCGTATGGTCTACCACTTGGCTGTATGGATTTCCACATGGCGCTTTTTCATTAGTCCACGGATTGACCCGAAAATGCCAAAAACGAGTGACATGTGGAAACCTTTGGTACTGCCAAGTCACCATGCTGACGTGTCACCTTCTGAGTGTGCCACGTACACTGTACGAATGCTGACGTCATCCATACTGATGTTGATGTCAGCAGTACAGATGCAGACTCATCCCTACTGACTGGGCTAGGTTGAACAAAACTTTGATTGCAAATATCTTTGGATTCGTAACTCTGTTTGACGAGTCGTTTACACCGTTGGAAAGCTTGCGACACGCTCTTTGTGATGATGCTAATTTCATTGAGTTTTGAGGACTTTGAATTTTTTCTCTTTCTCTATCCGCTGAGGCCATTCTAAGCTTCCCAAGTTGCTTCTACAAATTCTGAGCTGTCCTTGGTCTTCTATGGATCCCTTTTTGGATCAACTATAATATCCTCGCTAAATATTTTGGGGTTTTTGCTTAGTTTAACAACATAAGCATTTGGTCAAACAATTTGCATACAAACGTCTAATCAACAATTCATTTGTGATTCTAAACTCTACTGTAATTTACAAGGAAATACCAATATAGAAACTTAAAGACATTTATTGCATTCAACATTCAAACAACTGAAGTACATTGGAAAACCCAACAAATAATGCAACAACATAAATAAGGAACTTGATATAAATGTCTCTATTGAAGATTGTAGGCCTATAGGCGAAGAAATCGACCCAACATAGTACATATAATAGCTCAAAAATAATGAATAGTCCTATAGGTGACAACAACCTTGGAATATGCAATTTAAACAACCCAAAATCGACCCTCCTCCACATAAATCGATCCCAACACAATGTACTCAGCCCCAAGTGAATAAATCGACCCCTACAACCAAGGAACTCAGCCCCTAGTGAGGGAAATCGATCCCAACATCTCCAAATCCAACCCAACAAGTGAACTCGACCCTCTTTCAGCCAAAATACTTGGCCCACAGAGCAATAACACTGCCTCAATAAGGATACTCGCCTAGTTGCAAGTAAATACGCCCAACTGTAAGTAAATATGCCCAGGGCGAGGAAAAGTCATCCCAACAAGGAGTAACTCAACCCCCAAGATAAGAGAACGGATCCCACAACAAAAAAAACCCACAAAGCTTAGCTCACCCTCCACAAGCGAAGTTGACCTTTGCAAATGAAGAACTTAGCCATCGAATGGTAAAACTCAACCACAATGAAACATTTGAATGATCTTCCCGCTATGACCAACTAGGGTGGATTGTCTCACCATCGAAACCAATCTTTCTCTCTAGTGTTTTTCATACCAAGAGCCAAAGCCATAAGAGCTCTCTCAATTTCGTTTTTAGAAAATAACAATGCATAATGAGAGAGGGCACCCTCATTCCTCTTTTATTTCTCCGTTCACCATTTTTTTTTACCCTTTTAATAAAGTAAAATGACTTTATAAACTCAAGTCGCTTACAAACACCTTTTTAGTTAATTACTCAATGTCACTTCTTAAAAAGTTACTTTTCCGTTGAGATAAAATGAAATAATTAATTAATCCCCTTGTCCCACTGATTATAGCCTACGAGAATCATTTAGGATATTACATCAATCTCCTGAAGAGATCATTTGGAAAGGGACATTACATAGGGGAAGCTTAGCCCACTCGTCTCCTTGCTCACATAGGAAATAACCCAAACGAAAAGACTTATCTAGAGAAGAAATGAACATGAATAACTTCCAATGCTAACTAAGGTACTTATCAAACTATTAGACGCGTGGGTAAACTAGCTTGCAACACACCATCGCTTGTTCCTTATACCACCCATTATCCCACCACTAATGGACCAGGCACATAGTGACATTCAACAATCATGAATGAAGGACGATCTCGCATGAAGAGGAGTGTGTTAAGTGTCCTTGGATCACCCATCCCAATACTTGCCAACTCACATTTAAATGTTGAATCACAACATTATTAGTTGAGCTCGATTATCACTTATTTTGAGACTTAGGGGATAACCATATGATTTTGAACCCCATTTTTAACCAAAGTTCCAAGTCAAAGCTTTGTCGCTTGCCCTACCCATAAATCTGCTTCCTTGTTCAGGTCCCTCTCCATATGGAAAAAGGAGATTCTATCAAAGGAGTTGAGATCCTACTTGATTCTAGAGATGATGGTTTTTAACCTAGCTCTTTCAAGAGAGGATCTTAGAATCAAAGCTATTGGATAGGTTACCCAAGCCCCATGGATAAGGGATTATTGAAGTTCCCTTTGGATCATGGAGACTCCACCTGACTCTTGCCACCCTCGAGACATTTTGCTTGTTGATCAAGCCTTTGTCGACCATATATTGTCAACCATTCTATTCAAACTTTTTTCTTGATCCCATGAACCAAACACCATGCCTAGGGACTTAACCAACTTTTCTTACCTTATGGGTCTCTTTCCTGCATTCTTCTCCAAATTTTGGATTACGGGGGACATTATCACATTAACCCAAGGACTTGCACCCCAAAACTAGTTTTTAGGTTAACAAAACTTTTGGTGCAAGTAACTACTACACTAAAATGGTTGAGAATGTTTATACTTAAATGGTTATCACATCAACTCATGGACTTTATTGAAGTGATTATTATATTAAGTTGAAGATTGGAGTAAAACTTTTGATATCCCTAATATCAGATGCTTAAATAAAGAATATTGTTATCAAATCAACTCAAAAACTTCTACTCCAAAAGCTAATAAAATTTTCAATCCAAATAATATCTTATAAACCATATGTATGTAATAATTTATATATATATATCATATGTCATAATTACTGCTTAGTGAGGATTATTCATAACTTGAATACTCAATAATAATACTCATACATACACAATTCAAAAGAGGAATAGTACTAGCACAACCACAAGTCATTCGTGGCTGGTGAACGTCGAAATAACCGAGTCTTGGGCATTAAATAACCGTAGAACCCTGTGCATTAAATAACCGATGTTGTAAGACGACGCAGTAAGAGCTCTAGGCATGAAAATCCCGCCCAGTAAATAATAGTTGGAGTAAAAACCGTGGCTGGTAAACTTGGACTCTTTAGAAAATGAAACGTTAATCACTCAAAGGTGGCAATCAGCGAGCCATCATAGTAAATTTTAAATATGATTAAGTAAAAGTAAAAAAAAAATCATGTAAACGAATGTCTTTATAATAGTGAGGAAGTTAGTAGTTGAAATTACAACCATTGATTTATTGGGATGACTAAGAATATTCCAACAATATTTAATCTTGTCCATACAAAACTGATTAAATACTAAAAACATATTAAATATACCCATTGTCAATAAATGTATACCTTTCAACATAAATATAGAGTAAATATAATTTAATGATACACCTTGACACATATAAAAAGAGAATAATAATATAAAGTAAATATGATTTAATGGTACACCTTCACAAATATAAAACCTCTACTTGTAAAGGAAGACGTTTCGTCTTTCTATGATAAAATACTTTATCGTATTAAAAAAAAGAATAAGGAGGAACTTTGCAAAGTAACTTTAAATTATTATTTTTTTAAAACGACAAAAAAACCGACACATATTTATGTCAACTATTACGAAAGTGAGATAAGGACTTTGGTAAAACAAATTAATTAAAAAAATGTAGAGATGTAAAAACATGGTTATTTTTTTTTATTTAAGACCTTTTTTTATTTTTATGAAAAAATAGGTATGGAAATTTATCAGTACTTTTCCACTTTTTGTGTAAATAGTAAGGATGTTAAAGGGTAATCCAAGATACACAAGACTTAACTCGTAACTAAATAGACATGGAAAATTTACCAATATTTTTCCATTTTTATAAATAATAAAAATATCAAACCGTAACCTAAAAACACAAAACTTAAACTCGTAACCTCCCCTATTATAATAATAATAAAAAAAAAAATGCACCACCAATTGTGGTATCCCATGGAACTGAGATCTTTCCCTTGGAAAGAATAGTAGAAATGTCCTTCCTAGAATTGCGAGTACAAAAAGAGGGATTAGATTCACGTGAAAACGGGCCAGATAAATAGAACGGTAAAGGGGAGTAAATTTTTATAATTCGTTTGTTGCCATAAAAGACCATGGAAACGTGGTGTAAATCCACAAATGGTCAGTTTTTTAACTCAATCATCGAGCTCCGTGGTTGCTGTCAAAACATGGGAAATTTCGATATTATACTTTTATTATAAACAATAATATTCATTATCTAAATAAACGCGGCACCTTTTTCACAACCGGCGAAACTTTTTGTTGGTCACGTTCCTCGCCGGAAAGTCCGAGAATCACGAATATCCGCCGGTGGCATAAAACGTTAAATGACAATAAGGCGATCAGAGGTTGTCGTCAGCCCGCAGAACGATAGTCACAACTGAAAAATACCCCTTTTTCCTGCCGGCGAGATCGAAAGTTGGGAAAACAGTCCGTCTTTCCGTTCAGATTGACGACGATCCCGGTGTTTTCTCACACACATACTTATTGCCTTTTACAGTGAAGCTTCCTGTCATTTTTACCTCTTCGCGGCCAAGGGTTTGCTTCACCGCGGGTATTTATTCTGGAGCTTTCTTTTGGCCGTGGAAATCTAAATCTCCCTCTGATCTCCTCAGCAGGTCAGGGGTTTGATCCGAGGAGATGGCTGAAGTAGCGAGCCCCCTGGACGAGCAGAGTTTGAAGAAAACCTTGAGCATGGAAATTGATGGAACATACACGCAGAGCGTGGCAACGCCGGAGGACTGGAGAAATGCGTTAAAGACGGTTGTTCCGGCCGTGGTGGTGCTTCGAACCACTGCCACTCGCGCATTCGATACGGAGTCTGCCGGTGCCAGCTATGCCACGGGTTTCATCGTCGATAAACAGCGGGGGATCATTCTCACTAACCGCCATGTCGTCAAGCCTGGTAAGCTTCTAACGATTCCTCCATTAAATTTCATGTTTGCTAAACTTTGTATTCGTAATTTCAAAAGAAATTCCATTTAAAGCCTGCGAAGCTTCCAAATTTTCCGGCTACAATTTGTATAAGTCTTTTAAAAAGAAATTACATTTAAAGCCGGATAAGGTTCCTACTTCTACTGCTGAACTTTGTATTTGCCTTTTAGAAGGAAATTGCATTTAAAGCCTGTTAAGCTTCCGACTATTTCTGCCTTCAATTTCACGACTGCTAAACTTTCCGTATTATATTAAAAGCCTGGCAAGCTAGCAACTATTCCTCCATTTAAGTTTGATGATTGCTAAAGTATTTACTCGCCTTTTAAAAATTACATTTTAAGCCTGGTATGTTTCAAACAATTCCTGCATTTAGTTTCGCGGTTGCTAAACTTTATATTCGTCTTTAAAAGGAAATTACGTTTGAAGCCTGTTCAGTTTAGCTATTCTTCCATTTACTTTCATGATTGCTAAACTCTGTCTTTCACTTTAAAAGGAAATTGCATTTAAAGCCTGGAAAACTTTCAACTATTCCTCCATTTAATTTCATGATCGCTAGACTTTGTCCCCACCTTTAGAAAGAATTACATTTAAATCCTGGTAAGCTTCTAACCATGCCTCCATTTAATTTCTATGGTTGCTAAAATTTACATTCATTTTTAGAAGGAAATTACATTTAAAGCCTGATAAGTTTCCAGCTTTTCCTTTATTTAATTTCTAAACTTTGATTCGTCTTTACAAGTAAGTTGCATTTAAAGTCCGGTAAGCTTCCAAATATTCCGTTATTTACTTTCCCAATTGCTAAATTTTGTATTCATCTTTAAAGAAATTACATCTATTCCTCTGGATTCACCTTCCAACTTAATTCAGTTTAGCGTCCAACTCTATTAGTACATCGTAGGTCTTTTCTCCCCTTTGCTTGAAAAGTTGCTGAGGCTTCTGGTGTCTGTTAAGTAATAGACACCCGCATTCTTATGTTTTTTAAATAGCAAGAGTTCTGGTTAGAGGGAGTTAAGTATAGTCATATGTCAGTGAAACACTACTTAAAATAGAGCAGTTAGTGGACAAGTATGGTGAACTGTTCGGATAAAGATTGCATTCATGAATTTGAATGCAATGATTTGTGCACATCAAAATTTTAGTATTAATCCATAAATAACTAACTTCTATAAAAAGAATACTTAAAAATAATGTAAAGCTGAAAACTAGGTAGTTTATTTTTCAGAGATAAAAGTACTTTGGATTAAAAAAGCTTTAATAATATACCATGTTAACAACTAATTTTTCCCAAATTTTTCCTTTATTTAATTTCTAAACTTTGATTCGTCTTTACAAGTAAGTTGCATTTAAAGTCCGGCAAGGTTCCAAATATTCCGTTATTTACTTTCCTAATTGCTAAATTTTGTATTCATCTTTAAAGAAATTACATCTATTCCTCTGGATTCACCTTCCAACTTAATTCAGTTCAGCGTCCAACTCTATTAGTACATCGTAGGTCTTTTCTTCCCTTTGCTTGAAAATTTTCTAAGGCTTCTGGTGTTTGTTAAGTAATAGACACCCGCATTCTTATGTTTTTTAAGTAGCAAGAGTTCTGGTTAGAGGGAGTTAAGTATAGTCACATGTCAGTGAAACACTACTTAAAATAGAGCAGTTAATGGGCAAGTATGGTGAACTTTTCGGATAAAGATTGCATTCATGAATTTGAATGCAATGATTTGTGCACATCAAAATTTTAGTATTAATCCATAAATAACTAACTTCTATAAAAAGAATACTTAAAAATAATGTAAAGCTGAAAACTAGGTAGTTTATTTTTCAGAGATAAAAGTACTTTGGATTAAAAAAGCTTTAATAATATACCATGTTAACAACTAATTTTTCCCAAATTTGGTTCTATAATGGCTTAAGTCACATGACACGAGGACATAGAACACGGATGACACGGAAATATGATTGTCTGACATGGCACACATTGACCCCGGAAATAAGACATGGAGGATACTATTTCCGTGTCCTATTTCCGGGGTCAATGTGTGCCGTGTCAGACAATCATATTTCCATGTCATCCGTGTTCTATGTCCTATATATATATATATATTAAAAAAATACAAATTACAAATACAAAAATGAAATAGACATAAAGATCCAATTTTTTAGAAACTAGAACATTTACAAAATATTGATAAAACTAGTTACTACATCAATGATGATCAAATGACAAACACACAAGAAATTATAACCATAAACAACAGTTTTCTCATTAAGTCATCAAAATCAAAGCGTATTACATAGATATTGAGTCATTGATACTATAGGTAGATACTAGAACCGTAGATGGAAGAATGCCATAGCTCGTGGTTGTTAGTAGTCCTCCTCCATCTCAGAATCATCAAAATCACCACCATTGCCACTGCTCTCTCCTCGATCCTCCTCCTCCATATCCAATCCAGGATCTGCATCCGTGTGTGTGGAGGATGACCATCATCAAAAGTGATAGGCTTTAGCACTGGTTCATTAAGATCCAAATTGGCTAATGCCAACTCAACATTGCTGTCCAAACCCCTATCATTAGGAAACTCATCCCACATCTTTGTCTTTCCCTTCAACCGCTCCTCCCTGCACATATAAATAAGATGGATGTTGGAGTGCACATACACCATTGTCTCTACCCTAGATTGCTCAAGCCTACTTTTTTTTAAACTGTACAAATTCCCATATGTGCTCCAATTCCTCTTGCAATAAGAGGATGAAGTAACCTGAGAGAGGAGCCTCATGGTTCAATGCTGTAAAATAGGGCATGCTTCCCCATGAGTTGCCCACCAAGCATAAGGCTTCTTAACCCCCTGTCTTTGAGCACATCATAGCCTCCAAATCTCCTAGTGCCAGTGGAAAACTCTATGAAGCTCTTCTACAACAAATTTTTTTTCAACATTGGAAGTTGCACCTGCAATTCCAGTTGCAGCAGATGGAACACTAGCAGAGAGAGATGAACTTGAAGGAGGGGGGCAACACCAATAATGGCATTTCTCCTTTTCCTTTCACCTTTACTAGCTGCTCTTGCTGATTGAGCCATGATTTTTGTGGAATTGATCAAAGAAAGCATTGCTGTCGGGAAAAAGAACAAATGTGGTTTGCTAATCCACCTTCAAGGCACTTGGAATCCCTTCAAATCTTGATTTTACCCTTCACCTGCACAATCACAGACCATGAGAGCTCCTTGCAGTTGAAAATGACAAAAGAAAGTGAAAAAATTGCTTTTAGAGTCCCTGCAAGTCTCTTTTCCCATGGACACATTGGGACATGTCTAGGGCACGTTCCTGTTTTAGGACATGTGTCAGACCCGTGTCCTAGCGTGCCATGTGTCCAATACACAGGTTACAGATACAACACTCATGGGGGCTGTGTCCTGTTACTTAGATAATGGCTAATCAATTTACTGTTTTTTTTTTTCAAGTTTAACATTAATTTATTATTTTTGGAAAAAGGTTTCTAACCAAAAAAACCATGGCTAGCACTATAAGGGGAGGGATGAGAATTAAATAAACTATAATCCATGAAAGTTAGAAAACACCAATTTTTAGGTGTATTTTATTTTTGGTCTCATTCATGAAATCATACAACTTTCAGTGAAGTCATACATTTGGTCAAATGGTTACTATTGTTGCATGCATGTTTGAAATATCACAATAGAAGTCATTTCCTACAAAATCAAAAGACATAAGTCTCTCATCATGTCCTCTTATCATTTGTTTTATCCACTATGTTTTCCTTCATATTGGAAGATGATATATATTGTTCAAGTCCAACCATACACTCAATATGGTAAATACGAATTTCCAAAAGGGAGCTCTAAGCATAGAATCACCACCACCGACAACATACACTCAATATGGTAAATAAGAATTTTTGAAAGGGAGCTGTAAGCATAGAATCACCACCATTGACAACATTGTTGGGTAGCCAAAATTCATAAAGTGATTTAACAGTCAAGCTATTGACTATATCCTTTATCTTATCTATGATACACTAGGGACTAAGTTTAACTTGTTTTGTCAATGGTGGAATCTAATTGTACCATCTGGATATCCTTTGTAAATGTCTGACAAAATCCACAAAGTCATAACTAGTAGGATGTACTCTAGAGATTCAAGTATGAAAGTGCATGTTAGAATAAAGTCATTATGTCATGGCTTTTAGATTAACACTTTAATTAGTTTTTAATAAAGTGGAATATAAAGTGTCACTTTAGGTTGTACCCTCATATAATGTATTTTTTGAAAAAGTAATGCATAACATTCCTATGCTTTCTGTCTTACGTTGTTGGTACACTTAGTCTTTTGCAATTTCTATATACATTTACAACATTGTATCAGAGCTATGGTAGAGGTAGGCATCTAGAACACATGAGGAATGCATTCGTTATGCGCATCTCAATGAGTTGTGGCCAAGGGACTAGATGGCACATGTAGAGCAGTAAAGGAGTCATTGAAGATAGAGAGGAAGATGATGTATTTGTAAACATTCCAAGCCTAGTTGACTAAAGTCCTTATGATCTCAATTAATCAAGTAAATCGCTGAATTTAATTAATGCATAAATTAAATATAGACCATAGCATCAATCACACAATAGCTGGAAATTAAGCAGCAGAACTCAGAAGCATAAAATATTTTCAGTCATACACAGGGAAGTACTCCTTCAAATCGGCTTTTCATTCCTTTGAAAAAACTTACAAGGAAACCTCCACAACCTGCCCCAAAAAACAGCTGCACGGATACTGAAATCACCCTCAACTGAGCAAAACAACTTGCCTGTGAAAGTATGGACTGCACATACGATTGTATGGCCTATTCGTACCACTGTATGGATATGCCTGTACGATTGTATGGAACTGTTCTGTACAACTGTACAAGACTATATATCAACTAGTATGAAACTGTGTGCTGCCAGGATTCGCCTCTTCTTGAATCCCTGCCCCCTCTCTCTCTCTTAGAGTCGCTCAACTTGCTCAATTGTTCGTGTGTGTGAACTCTCTATCTTGACTTGTCTTCATACTTTTAGTTGAGACCAAAACCCTAATCTATTTTTGAGATTACTCCTAGTCTAAGTCATGCATGAAATACACTTTTAAGACTCAATTGCTAAATATAAGACTTTTCACTGTTTTACCAAAGTAAAATACAAAATAGAATTACTTTTCGAAAATAGAAAATGTCTCGAACTACTTCTCGCATGTTCATTCACACTGAGTCTGTGCGAAAGTTCCTATCCGAGTTATATTTCTCAACACTCTCTCTTAGCAAGGAAGGGATTATGCACCAATCCAAGTCTGTCTCTAAATGCCTCAAACGTTTCTTTTGCCAAGGGCTTGGTCATAGTATCAGCTCCTTGCTGATCCGTGGGAATATACTGGAGCTTCACTGCTTCCTTCTGAACCTTGTTTTGTATGAATTGATATTTGATCTTGCTTGGACCTATCATGAAACACTGGATAACTTAGAGAGTTTGATACAACTCTGATTATCACAGTAAATGACCATGGAATCCAACTCCTGATCAAACAATCTTGCAAGTAACTTGTCAAGCTAGATGGCCTCACAACTAGTAGTACTAGCTGCCATGTATCTACTTCTGTTGAGCTAAGTGATATGAAAGTGTGCTTCTCGCTGATCCCAAGCTAAAGCAACATCTTGAGGTGTTCTTGTTTGTTGCACTGCCTACCCAATCTAAGTCTGAATACCCTTGCAACTTCACTTCACCATCTCTAAGATATCTCATACAATACTCCATTGTGCCCCTCAAAGACCCGAGCACATGTTTTGTTTCTACCCAATGCTCTTGCCTCGGCTCCACCTTGAATTGACTCAAGGTGTTCACTGCAAAACATATATCTAGCCTGGTGTTGTCCAAATACATCAAAGAACCTATCAACTTCCTGTACAACGTGGGATCCACCAACTTTGAATCTGACGTTGTCACCTTCTTTAGATTAGTGATCATGGGTGTGGCCATAAGTTTGCAGTCCTCCATCCAAAACCTCTTCAAGATTTGAACTGCATACTTACCCTACCTAAGGAAAATCTCCCCTGTCTCTGCCAAGTCTCCAAACCCAAGAAGCAATGTATCATGTCGACGCCTTTCATCTCGAACTCAACTACCATGTTTGCTTTGCACCTTGTAATGAGCTTCTCCGAGCCTGTAAAAAACAAATCATCTACATACAACACCAAAATGAGCAGATTAGTCTCAACAAATATGTAATATAAGATAGAATTTGCTTTGCTTTTGGTGAAGCCCATACTTGTAGATATCCATCGATCCTAGAATACCATGCTCTCGGTGCCTGCTTGAGTCCATACAAGGCTTTCTTAAGCCCACACACATGGGACTCCTTCACACTTATCTCAAAAGAGGCTGCTCTATGGACACTTCTTCCTCAATGATCACATTAAAGAAAGTTGTCTTCACATACATTTGATGCATCCTCCATCCCATAAATGAAACTAACGACATAACTGCTCTAATGGAAGTGTACTTGGCGATTGGAGTAAATGTTTCCTTGTAGTCCACTCCCTCTCTCTGGGAGAGCCCTCTCGCCATAAACCTCACTTTAAACTTCTCAATGCTATCATCTACAACATGATTGATCTTGTAGAGCCACATGAAACCTACAATTGGCTTCGCCTCTGGTCTTGGTACTATGCCCCAAACATCATTCTTCATGATGGAAGTGTACTCCACCATGGCATCCTGCCATACCTGCTGGTTTGCTGCCCCCTGAAAATTGGAAGGCTTGAAATCTAAAATGTTGCTCATCAATGGCATATAGTCTAGAAACTTCTTTAGAGGTTTGATCTCTCTGAATGTGCTCCTAGGAGTCTCAACATGCTCTTGAGCATCCCTCAATGTCTAAGTGAACCATCAAGGTCTCCTGATAGAAGTGAAAGGGGATACTATCTCCCCCTCTTTACTTGAAGGCTGCTATCCTGCTCTGGAAATCATTGGTGACCCTGGCTCAACCTTTAGAGTTGCCTGGTCCTCATCCTCTGTCATTGGAATAGGTTCATGGGACTTCTTGGATGCAAAGTCTTCCTCAAAGTTTACATCTCGACTCATTATTGTCTTCCTCTGCTTTGGAATAAAGACCTTGAAGTCTCATTGTAACCCACAAATAAACCTTTCCCGTTGGAGGGCTCTAACTTGGTTCTCTTCTCTATCCGTACATGGATACTATTGAATTTCTGTTAAACCCAACACACGACTAACAATCCAAATAAACTCTATTTATTAATTATTAGCATAGCAAGGTTTTCAATGAAAATATAAGTGGAAGCATAAACCGGAAACCAAACACATTTGCACACGAGATTTGGGTAAACACCCTTGGAAAACCCTTGTGGGAAAACTAGTTATGAGTTTGATTTTATTGCTAAAAATCGTGGGCTCCTGTCCTGGGATAATGGCCTATCAGAGGATTACAATGTTGCAGCTGATAGCCTAGCCCACCTGACTGTTGTCTCTGTTGTTGCCCCTTTGCACACTTCTTCAGCCCCGCCTACTTAGACACAAGTACATGAGCAAGACTTCCTCTTGCTTCTCTGCACTAATTGTGTGCCTCACACTCTCCTTAGATTTGCTTTTATAATCTCCCAATGACTAAAACCCTAAATCCAAAGTGATCAACGATCAAGATCTGATCTTGATCTCTTGAGATCAATGACTGTGACTTAATCTCTCGTTGAGATGACTTAAATCACCTCTGAGTCAATACGACGTATCATATTGTCACCTCACCAGGTGGCATCTTAAGATTGGCCCTTATTCCTGTTCACGGAGAAAGTGTCGAGAAGATGCAGGCTCAGGTTATTGCCGAAACAATCCAAACAATTTTGCAACAGGAGACAGAGGTAAAGGAGCAGGCCAAAGTGATCAACGAATGTGACTTAATCTCTCATTGAGATGACTTAAATCACTTAAGTTACTCAACTTTATAAAAGTCACTTTAGTCATTACATAAAAGCCACTTCAACAATAAAGTTGATATCTAGAGAGTGTTGCTCGGACACCTCCGCATGCTAGGCATTGTGAATGCAAAAGTACCCGTCTGAGCTACCCCAAAAGCTAACACTCCCTCTTAGCGAGGAAGGTACTTTCGGAAGAACCTCCTCTTGGATCAATCTATGACCCCATAAATTTGTTGCTGCTGAAGTTGCTCCCTATGAATTGGAAGACCCTCCTGCTACCTTCGTTGCACTCTGATTTGATCTACGATTCAAGATCCCCTTGGACCCCACTACAGGCTGTCCCAACACCCTGTACATCATACCCTTTTTGATGCCAAGCCTCACTATTGCATCCTTGGTATCTGCTCCCTCTAAACGTATGAGTACCTGTCCATCCTCGAATGTAACTACATACTCAATGTCCTCCACGGATGATACTGAGAGAAACTTCAGCCCTGGGACGTACATCACTCCTGCCACCTCCAGAGAAACTCCCGACTCTAGCTGGAATCTGACACATTCAACGCCATTCACTGCGCGCCCCACTCTTCACATAGCAATTCGAGTTTCTCTTTGAAACACTAAGGAACATCGACCTCATTCTTGTCATATGGCTTGATGAGTCTCTGCGGCTACCCGAAAGCTTCTGTGCCTCTGCTGGGATGTTTAGGCAGCCTTGTGGTTTTGCTGGCTGACTTCTATTTCGGTGGCTCGTTCTTCTTTGGCGGCTTGATTCTCTGCCACCACCCAATCCACGCAGACAGTCTCTTGTTGGTGGCTACACGGTCTGCTGCTTACCTTCCAACACGACGACTGCTTCACGATCCATCCACCTAGCAGCTTCAACTTGGTCGACCGCTTCAAATCTTAGGAGCAAGTCTGCTACTGTATCCGTGGCCTAGCCACCTCACGCGCGTCCGTACCTCACAACATCCATGCAATGTGCTGCTGACGGCTATATTTGTCACTTGGTGACAACACTTTCCACGCAGCCCAACTCCTGCCTTCTCCTTTCTGCCCTCGGCTCCCCTCGTCGACTTACCTCTGTCGACGGTTTGTGCTGGCGGCTCTGACTGCAGCCACTCCCTTTGCCGCACGACCTCACGCCACTCCCTCTACCGGCTCTTTCCATGACTACCAACAATCACACCCTCAACCTTCTCGTCGCTCCTGCCTGACCTTTCACTCAACCCTTACTCGTCTGCAGCTTGACCGCACTGCTCACATGTAGCCCGCGTCCACAGTCCACGATTGGTCGCTACTTCAGCCTTCGAGTCTGTTGCTGGCTGCAGCTTGATCTTCTTCAACACAACATACCTCGCGTAGATCTTAACATGGATGTACAACGTGATCGTATAGTGTTGTACATCCCTTTTTAAAGAAAATTATTCTCTTACCCTGTAGCCTGCAGAAAACACTCTTGCGCTGCAAAATTTCTTAGCAAATCTAGTTTCTTCAGAGACCAAGCTATGATACCATGTTGAACTTCTGTTAAACCCAACACACGACTAACAATCCAAATAAATTCGATTTATTAATTATTAGCACAACGAGGTTTTCAACGAAAATATAAGCGAAAGCATAAAACATAAACCAAACACATTTGCACACGAGATTCGGGTAAACACCCCTGGAAAAACCCTTGTGGGAAAACTAGTTCTGAGTTTGATTTTATTGCCAAAAATCCTGGGCTCCTGTCCTGGGATAATGGCCCATCAGAGGATTACAATGCTGTAGCTGATAGCTTAGCCCACCTGTTGAGATTTGGATACCTTGGAAAGTGGTCCCCATGTGCTTATGAGTCTCTAAGCACAAAGGGGGAAGACTTTTACCCTCATACTTTACTTTATGATTCTAATTTCACTTTGACTTAGGAGTTTTGAGTCAAAAGTGAAA
>ML782235.1:776414-794947 GCA_009831015.1 Picea engelmannii
TCACCCAACTTAAATAAAAACCCACTTGGTGCTTTAAGTTCCTAAGTCACTTTTCATTTTCTAATTTAAAGTTCACTTTACCACTTATAAAGTGACTTTATGAAAAAGACCCACTTTTAAGTTGTGGACCACATTCCTAGGTAAAAGATTAAAAACCCATAGGAACCACTTGTCCAAGGTACAAATCTTCAATAAAATTCAACACACTCAAGGGTCTTTACTGCTTGGTTCTAGACCAAGAACCCCAGTTGTATACTGGGGTCCCTAACAAGGGTCTTAACCACCAAGGTACAAGACCAAGGATCAACCCATGCCCTAGGCATGGGTACCCTGGACATTTCCAGGGGCCCTAGACATATCTAGGGGCTTTAGCTGCTTGGTCTTAGACCAAGAACCCCAGTGATATACTGGGGGCCCTAAGAAGGGTCTTTTGCCATGGCATTGACTGTTTGGTCCCAGACCAAATACCCAGGAGTGCACTGGGGGCCCTAGATCTCAGCTAGGGTCTTTGCCATCCTCCCGGAGAATGGCTCTTGCAGCTGCTATAAATTTAACAGGTCTAGCCTCTTAGTATGTCGTTAATTGGTAGCACCTGGTAACAATCTCTTAGCAAAACATAAAAAATGTCGTTAATTTTAATACTTGCCTAAGTCTTACCAAGGGGAACATTATTAACCCTTATACATGCATCAAATCCTAAGAAAAACCTATATTTCCTAAGTATCTAGGTGAAAGTTAGGCAATAATGTATAATAATGATGAAAGGGAAGGGGAATTGTGTTCATGTGATGACCCTCAAAGTCTTAGATACGCATAGGTCTTATTTTTCATTTTTTACTCTTCTAGCTTCATTTGGCTAGGCATTTTTGCTCACAATGGCCTTTTAGAAGGAGCTTAGCATTGAGTTACCATCCTCGGCCTGTTTTTTACTACCCTTCAAGCCTTCTTCTTTTAAATGTTCAGTTTATTGAACGAGTCCCTTTTCTTTAGATATTCTCTAGACGAACCAGGGACTAGGGACATTGGCCTTATTAATGAGGGGCATTGCTCAAGCTTAATATTTGGCATTTTAACTTTGGCTCTTCACCTCTTAGCCTAAAATTTTAATGGATTTATTTATTCAGGCTTTAAATTTGACCTTTCCTTTTGACCTTTGAGAAATCATTCATGACTAGACGCAATTCTTTTATGTGGATGGAATAAATGATACTAGGGAGGTGAAAATTGGTTAGCATGGTTGGGATATGGATAACGCTATTTGGCCTAGACACCCAGTGGTACAAGTCACCCTAAGAAATGACACACTTCTAACATAAAACATTTTCCCCAAGGCAATATGAGGCAAGTAATTAAACTATATAATGTTATGAAATGCCTAAAGAGAATCATTAGATGTGTACCACTTTACGATGAGCCAAGAAGTTATATCATCATGTCAAAATGGGTATTGGTACATGGAATATCAAATGAAGCAGACTCACCATACCATACCATACCACAGTGCATCTGTCATCTGAAGAGAGGGGATGAAAATGAGCTACACCACAACTGAGCTAACACAATCGTGTATCATGGTGGAGATAAAGAAGAAGCCCGTCTGGATCTTCGAAGATGAGCATGATGCCTCATGCAAGCAACAACATGATGTTGATGTTTGTAGCTTCGGGCAGGTATTCTCACATGGCCTTGGTGTCGGGCATGTGAGAATCCTCGTTGGCACTTCACCGCACTTTCGTTTGGGTGAAAATGCCCTTGGAGTGAAGCTAGGGCTTCATGGGCTTATTGATGGGCTTTGTGGGCTTGTGTTGGGGCTTCACACCCACATGAGTGATTAAATTATTCTAATTTAATGTTGAGATAAGTCTAGGTCTTTTCACTCACCCTCAAGAGTTGTATATAAAGGAGTTAAGAGGGCTTCTATAGGTGCTGAGAAGACTCGACTGGCTAGAGAAGGACAGGCTGAGGACTGTAGGGCTGTCCTTGAGGAGGCCGAGGTCTGTGGGACTGTTTGAAGGGGCTGCAAGTGTGCTGGGAAAAGAGAATAGGACAGCCACAGCAGGGTTAAGAACTCGGTCTAGCAAGGAGAGCAGCCTCTGATGGTAAGAGGCTTGGCCAGCAAAGGAGGAGGACTGTGGCACTGGTTGAGGGCAGTTAGAGGGCAGTTCTAGAGCTGGTACAACAGGCTAAGGAGGCTTGAACAACAGAGATAAAGGGGTTGTAACAACAATCCTTTGGAGCAGACTTGAGGACAGTCTGAAGGACAGACGTAGGACTGATATGACAGCCTAACAGTCAATAGTTTGGGGCAGCCTTAAGGAGCTGTTACAACAGCCTTTTGGGACAACCACTTTGTTGAATTATATAGCTTTGGAAGCTATTTTCCCTATTGTAACTAACCATGTAAATAAAGTTTTGATATAATGTTAACTTTATGTCAAGCATCAAACACATGACAAGTATCAATCTTATGCCAACACAACCTTATGCCATGTGTCAACCTCATAGCACCTCTAAGAAGGCTGCTTAGGGCAGTTGTAGTTGCCAGCTTAGGGTGGTTGGAGTGGCCAGCTTAGGGGGGCTGCTTAAGAGGGCTGCTTAGGGCGGTTGGAGTGGCCAGCTTAGGGGTCTGCTTAGGGTGGTGGTATGACAGCTGTTATACAACTGTCATACAATCCTAAGACAACAGTTTAGGGCAGCCTCTAGAAGAGATAAAGGAAGTGACCTTTGGGAGCATTAGGAGGTGGCTCTTGGGAGCTTTAGGAGGTGACTCTTGGCAGCCAAAGGAGGGCAGGTATGACAACTGTTATACAACTGTCATACATTCATAGGGGGCTGCTTAGGGCAGCCAAACCAACCTATAAAAAGGGGCATTCACTTAACATTTGGATACCTTTGTTAGAGTGCAAGACCATTACATTTAGTTTATGCCCTTTCTACTCTAAGGACCATCTCCTCAAAGGAATGTATTGCCCTTATTAACATACAATAGAATGATGGTAGTATTGATTTTAAACATAAGCATAAGCATTTTCACCTCAATAAAATTTTGATCATTAATTCTGGCATGAATTTCTTTCATTTTTTGAAAATTTCCATCATTTTTTTGTATTCTAAATAGGATAAATAAAAGTATTACTTTTATTGTACTCAAATTCATGGTATTAAGAAAGAGTGAATGAAAGTAATCACAAATTTGAAATTAGTTTAGTTTTAGAAATTTTCTAACTAGTTAGTCTAATGTTTACTAGTTTCTGGAAAAATAAATTATTTCATATTTGATTCAAGGACTATCTTTTAGCTGATGTTATGTAATGGAGGTCGGGTTGTTCTCTAAACCATATAGTTATCGCTGAAAACTCCACCAATGGATATCCACTTATACAAGCCATGTCAATATCTATGTCTTACATCAGATGCATAAGGAGGATAGGGTAGTGCTCATTATCTATGAGATATAGCTATGTAATTGGGGTGCAGTTTGTCTTGGATAACTTATACGTTATTTTTGTCTGGTTAGCTTCTTCTCAGCTTGGTGTCCCAATTAGTGATCTTTTATTGTGAACGGATATGTAGATTGATCATCTTAAGTCTTTTACATTTAAGTACATTATATGTTATTTGAAAGGAATTTCATTGTGATCCTTCCTCTAAAGACTGAAGGTTAAATTTATAACTATATTAAGTTATTAACTTTTAGAGAGGTTTTTTCTTTCAAACATGTTGTCTAAATCTTAATGGAATGTACTTTGTATCTGTTACTTGTTACTTGCATCTGAAGTATCAACTATGCAGTTTATTATTTTTATCTCTTCCCGATTTTAATACTTCGTGTATCCTACTTTGATCTGTGCTCAGGACCTGTTGTTGCAGAGGCCATGTTCCTCAATCGCGAGGAGATTCCAGTTCACCCTCTTTACCGTGATCCTGTAAGTGATGTCTCTCTATGTCTTAATAGCTTTTAGGTCATTTTTATGGTTACTCTTTGTAGCATTTATTCAGTTAGGACTACCATATATAGGTGGGCATAAATACTTGTAACAAATTGGGTTTTATCTGGCAGTTGCCACTGATAACTTCCAACTATTGGTCACAGATTCATGGACCATGTTAACAATTTTTTTTTTCGCAGAAACACTTGTAGTTCGATTGCAACATCCGAATTTTGTGAGTTTAATTACAACTGAAAATTACAGACTGCAAGTTGTCTGTTTGTGTCATTTGGCGGTCCCTTGTGAAATATCCAATTCTGTTTAGCTGATATGTGTATTTCTTCAATCTTGCCAACCATATTTTTTGCATAGCTGTTAAAATTATAAATGTCTATTTTGCCTCTTATGGCATTGTCTTAATTTTACAATAGTTTTGGGAGAAACTTCTGGCAACTTCGAATTTGTTTGGGAGTAAGCTGATATGCTTTTCAGATTGTTTCCTGCTATTTATGTATGTTTTTTAGCATAGCTGTTAAAATTATAAATGTCGGTTTTGCCTCTTATGGCATTGTCTTAATTTTGCAATAGTTTTGGGAGAAACTTTCTGGCAACTTTGAAGTTGTTTGGGAGTTACCTGATATGCTTTTCAGATTGTTTCCTGCTATTTATGTATGTATTTCATTTATATTATGCTTGCACATATCTAATTCATGGATGAGTTTAATTGAAGGACATGAATAGTGTTGAGAAATGTAGCTCGAGCAGGAACTTCTCACACAGGTTCAGTGTGAACGTGCAGGAAGTGGTTTGAGACATTTCAAGGGTGACCACCTAGAAAAAATGGTCATTAATTCTATTTTGTAATTCACTTAGGATAAAGTGAAATATCTTATGCTTTTCAGTTGAGTCTAATAAAGCGCATTTACTACATTAACGACTTAGATTTAATTTCAACCGTACATCTCAAGATCAGATTAAGGTTTTGGTAGATTAATATTTCAGAAAAGCATAAATAAGACAAGACAGAGAGAACATAATACAGTCGAACAGGGTAGTGACCAGGAGAGAGAGAGCAGGGTGATTCGGGAAAGAGGAAGAGGCTGTACAGCATAGCCACATAGCATATCCATACAGCCATATGAACCCATACAGATCGTACAGTGCAGCTGTACAGTTGCAGATCGTACAAGCTGTACTGCTGTCTGTTGCTGTCTTTTCTGTTCAGCAGGCCGTACCTTCTCACAGGTAGGCTGTACACCTTGTTCAAGGTGATTTTGATACCTGTGCAGCAGTTGGTTTTTAACTGACAACAGAGGTTACCTTGTAAGCTTTGATCACAGGAATGAAAAGCTGATTATGAGAGAGAAATTACCCGTGTATGTGTGAAACTGTTTTATGCTTCCGCTATTTTCATTTGCAGCTATGGTCTGAAATTAATTTCCGTGTTAATTAAATTCAACAATTTATTTGTTTAATTGAGATCATAAGGACAACAGTCACCTAGGGCTAGAAATTTCTACATGGTATCAGAGCAATTTCTCTGATTGGGATTCTCAAGCATTTACATTGGTAAATCAACTGCCGGAAAGAAGGACCAGCGGTTAAGAGTGTTTCAATATTACTTTTAAAGATTACTTTTCAGATTTGGGAGTTTGTGCATTAGATCTCAGAATGGCCTCAACTAGCCTTAGATTCGAGGACAAACTGGATGGCACTTCAAATTTCTTGTCATGGAAAGTGAGGGTTACACTCTTATTGGAAGAGAATGATCTTTGGGATATTGTCAAGAATGTTGCGCCTTCGCTTACAAATCCACAACAGTTGGAAGCGCACAAAAAGAAGGAAGTAAGGGCCAAGCGAATGATCAAGGATGACATACAGGATCATTTGATCCCTCATATATTTGAGGAGACGACAAAGGAAATGTTTAGTGCCCTGGTAAGCGTCTACCAGAGTGAGAACATAAATAGGAAGGTGATGTTGTGGAACAAACTCAGATACATAGAGATGATCATATCCGGTTCAGTCACCAGTTGCAGATTCGCTATCAACTTGCAACATTTGGGGAGAAGGTTACAGATGCAGAGCTAATGAACATGGCATGATTGGATTCCCAGCTTCATGGGAACCATTTGTCAAAGGTATTTGTGCTTGTGAGAACCTTCCTAACTTTGAAAGGCCATGGGATGACTATATCCAGGAGGAGATTCGGATGGAGTCAAAGGCTAGAAAGAAGGGTGGTGACGAGAACTTAGCCATATTTGGTCAAACAAATAAGGGCAGAGGTAAAGGACCCAACAAGGGTAAGGGAAAGAGTGAGGAGTCGGCCTCACAACCAAGAAAGAAGGACTTGAGTAAAGTCAAGTGCTTCATTTGTCATAAGCATGATTATTATGCATCACGTTGTCCATATAAGAAGGGTAAAGGGAAGCAACAACAAAAACAGGTAGCAGCCTCTGTAGAAACTTAGGTGAACGAGTTTGTTGCCAAGTTCGAGAAGGATTTCTCGATGGTATCTTGCCTTTCTACCAACACGGTTCTAAGGATTGAGTGGTATGTTGTAAATATTAAAATTTTTGTAGATATCATATGTGCTCAACAGATGAATTGAAGTAATAAAATAATGATTGATAGATTGATGTCTATTTACATTGAGGGCCCCGACTTAAATAAATATCGCCTAGGGTGCCTTTTTACAATAGTCGTGACTTTTGTCATGACTTTTCATATTTTGTTTATATTTAATATTATTTGTTAGCTTATTTATTTATTCACTTTATTATTTATTTTATACATAACATTGCCTTCCTCTCCAAAATTACTTTGTCCTCAAAGCAAAGAATTTGTCTCTCCCTGTGAAATTTCATTTTATTATATGGTAAACGGGAAGGAAAGGAAGGGAAGAGTGGATCACTCCATTACTGATTGATACAAATAAGTCGAGATATGAGCAGGTAATTTCAGTCCAACGAGGCACGAAATAGCTGCTCAGGCTCATTTATTTGTGATCTCAGACTGGACAAAGTCCATTCTTCCCTTCCCGGAACCTGGAAAAAGCCAAAGGGGGGGCTGATACGATGGTTGGAGTGTAAAGGCTTCTTGGGTTTATGTTATATCCGATATAGGGTATATTTTATATTGGATCAATCTCAGAGTTTACCAAGGATGCGCAAGCAAGCTCGACTAAAAGGAGAGGAATTTTCCTCTCCCGTTGGTCGAGCTTGCTTTCGCATCCTCTACAACTCCGAGAAAACTATGGGGGTACCAGACCTGTTTTAAGCATCTTTCCAAAGGTAAAATGGTTTATGCAGATTTTGCTCAACAGACAGAGTACATAACCGGACCCGCTTCATGCATCTTTGAAACAAAACATTATATAACCCACTTATTCAACAGGACATAACCGGGCTTACTTCTTCTTCTACAGAACATAACCAAGTAGGTCTCACTGGACATCACATTCAAAGCTCTCGGCGTTTCAAATTGACTTCATCCAACTAATATAGTGATCATTACTCCGTAATTTCTCTGTTGGATCCAGGACCTGGAAAAATCAAGGTCAAGTTTGCTAGAAGGAAGGGGGTTGAAATAACAAAGTTTAAGCAGCCCTGAACACTTCATCATTCAATTGCTCCAATTCCAGCACGGAAAACACGCTCTACAATGTGACCCTCCAAGTGAAATGGGGAGGAGTCAAAGTAGCATCAGTAATTGCTGAAAGGAATCTCGTCGATTCCTCACTGAACTGCTTCAATTAGAAAGGAAGCTAAGGGAGATTCTTTATAAATATATATGCATGCATATTACGTAGATAAAGCCCGCGATCTATCTAAGTTAGCTGTCTCAGTCCCAGTGGCCCCTTATATATAGGAGTAGGCGCCGGCCGGAAGGATCAACCATCATGCATGTCCAAGATTCCTTCCCCACTCCCTCAGTACCTAGCCAGAGAGCTGCCTTCGCCTTTGGCATTATCTAACGGGGAGGGACGCACCACATGGCCTATCTATATATTGAATCGATCGACCCTCAACCATAGATAGATGTATGTCGGTTGAGGGAGAGGGTCGATCTGTTGTTAATACATAGATAATAGACTCAGTTATGTATGTTTATATATGGTATAACGATGCTCTCCTAGGCAGGTCGAGGGAGAGAGCATTTATGTAAGTACTCGCTCAACTAACGATCGGTGAAAGTAGGGCCTTGAGGCACTTTACCTATTGATTGGGCTTGCCCCTCAGCAGGCAGCCTTATATATATATTGGGTGGGGGCTTTGAGGCACTCGCTTGACCTAGACGTATGATAGGGAGAGGAATAGCTTTGCGAAGCTCGAGAAAATAATGTTTAGATGCATATTTGAGGGGGAAGGACCATGGAATTGCATGCTTCTTCCCGTCACTCTCTACTAATAAGAACGTCATGGGGAGCCATTTTGATACGTGCACCACACGATAGAAATTGGAAAACTGCCATCTTAATTTATGAAAAATGGCTGCTTCCACCGAGGGTAGGGAACAGACTACACAGACCATGATGAATGTCAATTTTGGTGCACTTGAAAGCACTTGTTTCCCAAACCCTTGTCCCAGAACATTACTGAACTGGGCGTAAAACGACTGCTTCCGTTGAGGGTAGGGGACACATATTATTCATGTGATAATTTGTTCACCACACATGCACATATTCATTTTGTTGTGCATGGAGGTTTTGTTGGTACGGCCAGAGTTGTTTCTCGCTTCCAAGGAGGACAGACAAGACTTGAGCAGACTCAATCTTTGGTGCCGCGCATAGAGATACTTTGTTGGGGTAGATCCGGGAAATGAAATGGCCTACGCCGTAGCAACCAGATACAGTCAACTTTTATATCCAACAAGTGTGTTCCAAAGAAGGGGCTAACTCAGATAATCTAGTTGTCTCACTATAGGGAAGCAGTAGGTTTGACGGTCTGATTCAGAGCTGTGCGTAACAACTAGGTCTTTATACTATAAACACCATACATAATGTCTTGCTTGGAGAGAGATTGATAGATGCTCCCCGCTCGAGATGTGAGGTACCAGGGGAGGTTCATGACTCCCCATGTACCTCACATCTGCAATGTGAGGTACCAGGGGAGGTTCATGACTCCCCATGTACCTCACATTGGAGATGTGAGGTACATGGGGAGTCATGAACCTCCCTGGTACCTCACATTGGGATGTTCGTGCCTTACATTGGGTATTCGTGCCTCACATTGGGGGAGGAGAGAAGACTTGATGGGGATGCACCTGGATTGGCCTTGAGCATGTCTTTACGGGATACCTTGACTTGACAGATACATAAAACATGTTGAAAATTCCTTGAAAATTGCTTTTTATTTGTGGATGGTTAGATAGTTTTATATGTTTTTTACCCTACTTAGTATGTTATTTTTTTTTAGCCTAAAGGGTACCCATAAGCAAAAAGTGAACTTTTGAAGGGGTGAGGGTTTAGAAGGGCCGAGGGGCTAGGAAATGAGGTTTTAGTGTGCACATGAAAAATGTGTAAATTTTGAGGGGGTATGTATATTTAGATGGAGATGATTTTTTAATGTAGGTGAGGTTTAGAGGCATATAGGGTTAGGAAAAGGGGTATATGGATGAGGATGGTATCTAAATTTAGAGCCTCCACCCTATTCCGATACTGTTCCCATAATGTTCCTTTATCTTTAGGACAGAGTGTATATCGAATCCCTCTGATTCAACAATCTGATATAGATTGGGGATTAGAACATGGGTTTAAATTTGTTCATATTGGTCTTATCCAATTCGGAATAAATCCTCTTGTTAGACCAGGTCTAAACACCTCAGTTCTCAGTTGTATAATAGATTCACGTCATAATCAGTTTTCAGATGCTATAATCTCGGGCTTCCAAGCTCCTCTGCATAATGGACCAGTTTGGTCATCAGCGTTACCCAGATTCCAAGTTTCGTTGACTGATCCATATATTTCCTCTCTCCTACAAGGTTATGTCCAATTTTCTGGTTTTGACATGGCAGAATCCTCAGAAATTGCCCAGTTACATACCACAATCTGTCTTAGGTTTGTAACTACCACAATGCCAGCCTTAAATCCAAAACTTATCCAACGTGCAACAAACGAAAGCGTGGTGGTTGGTCCGGGAAATGTCACACCTCTCACCTTAGGATTTGCTAAATTAACAATGCCAGATGAATGGTCAGCAGACTATCAGCCTGTGCAATCTAAAATAGCACCAGCTAAAGCACAACAATTGATAATGGATAGGAATGAATCAGGAGAAAAGGTTTTGAGAATAGGAAGATCGAAAAGTCTAAGAGTTCCTGATCTTGAAAGACAAATGTCTTCCTTAAATACAAGTACTTCAGATTCATATCCTAGAAAAAGTACATCATCTTCTTCATCCACTTCTTACCGAACCCCTGTATATAAACCAATCTCCAGTAGATCCAAATTAGATGATCATTTGTTGTTTCACCAAAAGGGTTCAGAGAACTGTTATTTCTGCCAAAAGGGCATCCCTTCTCAAGATGAGTCTTCAGGTAAATCTCCAGTGAAACATATTCCATTTGCTTATAAAAACTTCAGAACCTACCAGTCCAAAGTTGAACACAATGGACAACATTCTGATTGTTCTGAATGTCAAGAAGTCGCAGTCCCTCTTATCAAGATGATAAACTATACTTTGCCTAGAGGAGACAAAGACAAGTCTACCACATTACCTCAAAGAAGTCTTGGACTAGGGAATCATACTCCTTTCAAAAATAACTTAGTAGCAGACCTAGACTTTATTCAATATAGAAAAGTAGATGCTGAGAAATCTCAAGATGTTGTGAGGTTACAGAATTATGCAAACTATCAATCTGTTTGTCTTGCTCAAAATCTGGATGATATGGCACAAGACATCATGCAGACCAAATCACACACGAATGGTCTACATTCTGAGATTGATAATCTTGAACAAAATCAAGAGACTCTCAAATCCCAACTTGTACAAATTTTAGAGAAATTAGATACAATTAGAAGCCCACGTATCATTAGAAGCATCTGTCTCTAAGATGAGCTGTAATGAAATATCTGGAAGATATAACTTTGGCAGGTTCTGGATTTTCTGTTTTATTACTTGAACAGCTGATGTCATATTATTATTCCAAGGTATTACCTTATTCAGGCGCTTCTGAAGTATCCTTACATCCTTAACCTGGTTTTCATAGAACTGTCTAATATAATTTAGACAACCTAGGAATCTTGCAACTGTTTTTGATCCAGAATCTCATCTGGAAATTCAGAGAGTTTCTTCAGCACATGTTCCTGTAACTCAACTGCTCCCTTGGAAAGAATAAGTCCTAAATATTCAATTCTTGTTTGAGCCCAACAAAGCTTAGACTTGCTTAAAACCAAACCATGACAGAACAATAGATCATATACTGTCTTCAAGTGCTGTACATGAGATTTAGTATCATAAGAACAAACAAGAAGATCATGTATATATACAATGACAAAATTCAAATGTTTAAAGATATTGTCCATCCTTTTTTGGAATTCTGAGGGTGCATTTTTCAGTCCAAAAGGCATGACTCTCCATTGGTATTGTCCATTAGGTACAACAAAAGCTGTTTTGTACCTGTCTTTAGGAACTATCCCTATTTGCCATAATCCACTCTTTAGATCAAACTTACTGAAGATGTTGCATTTATCAATCTTAGAGAAAAGCAATTCTTTAGAAGGAAGAGGAAATCTTATAGGAAGTAGAGCTTCATTTAAAGCTCTGTAATTTATAACCATTCTAGGCTTTCCTCGTTTTTGTTCGCTATGTTTATTCACATAAAATGTTGGGCAAGCCCAAGGGCTTCTGCTTGGTTCTATTAGCTTTCTCTCTAGGAGTTCTTTTATCTCCTGCTGACAATATTCAATTTCTCTGGGAGACATATGGTTGGCTGAGGCCTTTTGTGGTTTTGCAACATAATCTTCTCTATAGGGAAGACTGACAAAATATTGTTCCCTTGTCCAGAAAGCATTAGGATGATCTGATGTACAGTCTTTTTCTATCTTTTCTTTAACATCCTTAATTGCTTCTAATCCATGTCTTTCTGCATTGTTTATTATCTTTTGGATCCGGACTAACTTCTCAGCAGTATCTTCTATCAGTGGGAGAGATTTCTTTACTGCAATCCTTGATTCATAGGAGGACTTACTAGGGACTGTTATAGGTTTTCCCAAAATTGTAATCTGTACAGAATTGCTACCTATTGTAAATGGTAAACATCTATTTACAAAATCTTGTCCAAGCAAGATATCTGCTCCAGTGTCAAAGCAATAAATATTGACAGCTACCTTTGCTCCTTGTATGATAATTGGAAAGTCAGGGGCAAAAGACTGAATTCTGATCTCAGTCTTATTTCTTGCTCTAAAAGCAATGTCAATAGGCTGCCAATAATAAGATGGTATTGCTCCATATTTTGCACATGAATTCATAGCGCCTGTATCAAGCTGTGCATCTAAAGTATACTGCAGATATCCTGAAACTTTTATATCCACATAAATTACTAGTCTATCTTCAAAACCATTAATTTGTTTAGACTCACTAGTTTCAATTTCTGTGTCATGACCAAACATTTCTCTTTCCCATTGTTCATCTCTTTTATTCYTGAGAAWGTTCAGTTCTTCCTTTTCCATTTTGATATTTTTCCAYAGCTCARCCATTACTTTTTCTTTTTCTTTTATTGATTCTTCTAGATGCTGAATAGTTTTATCTAGAGAACCATCTTCCTGTTCTTCTTCTCTTATTTCTTTCAGAGAGGTAAAGATATGTTTCTCTACCTTATTGCCTTTAGGTTTAGATGAAGTGAAATCAGAATCTTTTGGTGTATAATCCTGAATATTCACCACGCTTGGCTGCTGGTGTTGGGCAATTTGAGAAGAGAGAAGAGCAATCTGAGCTTGATATCTTTTTAAAAGTTGAAACTGTCCAGGTGTTAACCTCTTCAGTTTTTGTTCTAAGACAGACCTTTGATGAAGAAGAGAGGGGAGGTCATAAAAGGTTGACATAATTTTGATGTCGAGGAAATTCATAGTATCGGTGATTTGTGATTGATCAAAATCAGATTGGTAGTCAACAGTGGGAGTATCAGATTCGTCAGACTCAGTTAGTGATAGAAATTCACCATCTGAACGTTTAGAAACCATTTCCCATTCGACAGGATCATATCCTGTTTGGAAGAGATCCATTATCTTCGCTTGAAATTTGGTTTTCTGACGCAGAGGACACTGAGAAGCCCAGTGGCCAGGCTTTTTACAGATAAAGCAAGTGGTTTTGCTTGCTTGAGTTGGTCTTGGCCTGCGTTTAAAATAGTTTTTTCTAGGTCTTTGGGTGTTTTTACTAAATCTTCTAGGAAACTTTTTTGTAAAAGAACTGAATTTGTTTTTTCTAGAGCATTTAAAACAACCACAGTCTTAAAAAAAACCCTATCCTCATCCATATACCCCCTTGAAACCCCTTTTCCTAACCCTATATGCCTCTAAACCTCACCTACATTAAAAAATCATCTCCATCTAAATATACATACCCCCTCAAAATTTACACATTTTTCATGTGCACACTAAAACCTCATTTCCTAGCTCCTCAGCCCTTCTAAACCCTCACTCCTTCAAAAGTTTCATGTTGATTCTGGATTTGTTGGTAAATACTTGTTTGCGACAAAAGTATGGGATTTGTACGTTCTTTTTGCGAAAGATCTTGGCTTTCTTAACCGTATAGCTTGTAGCTTTTCCCCTACCATTTGAATTCCATGGATTGTTCCCGGAGATTTGTGGTGTATGTTCTTAGTTGTACCAACCATTTTTCCCCTAAGTGTAATGGCCTAGTTTACTAAAGAATTATAGAAGCAAATACTTAGCCATGTAATAGTCGAATCTACTAAGTAAATACAAATTACCATAAAGTAGTCCAAAATAACCATTAAATCTTCATTGAAATTCTTATTGAGAGAAGCAGTGAGAACTAAGGAACTTACCCGTGGTGAAGAACCCATCTTACATGTAACTCGGTGACTTGAGGAATGTAGCCATACCTTGATCATTAACTTGGCAACCTCAACACAAAGTGGGGGACGACTCTCCACCCAACCATAGACCTTGCTACTTAATCTTTAGTAGTAGGTCACCCCTGAGCCCCCAATCTACTACTCAACCAACAATCTTAAGCCTTTTTCTCTCTATAGACCAGCCCAAGAGAGATGTCATTTTCTCATCCTTTTTCTTCTTTATATAGATGTCCATCTGTGGGTAAGAACCCAATCCCTAGGGTCCATTATTTAATTATTCATTATACTTTAGGGTTTCTCCATTAATTACAGTTACTTATTTTACCATTCTCTTTAATTATCCAAATATCCATAATAAATACTTATCATGACGCCCCTTTATATACTTCATTATTATTATTTATTCCAATAAGTATTTATTATGACCGTTTTAGGAAAATTATTATATTCCTGATATTATTATTATTATAAATAATAATAAATAATAATATAGGGCATGTCATACACCCCTCCTTCAAGGAACTTTGTCTCAAAGTTAATTTTGATTATGGTTCTTATAGGTTTTTAATTAGCTCACCATATACTCCACAACACTCTTTGTTAGCTCTTGTACCTTCCTTAACACCTTCTGTTGGACTAGTACAAAGCCACCTCAGTGACTACATCAGGCATTGAAAGTTCACATCACAACATAGGGGAAGCACGAGTACTCTTTAGCTGTCCTTCCTGACTTTCGGAACCAGGCTTAAAGCCTACTGGTCTATTCGGAGCCCCAAGGATTGAAACTTAATCTGCCCAAGCAGGCATCTCAATTGGTACTCACGTACACCATGCATCTCGAAAGGTTGTCCTAAAATCCCTCTACAACAACCAAGTACAACTCCAGGCATCGAAGTCCAATCCCACCACCATCGACAACAATGCTTCAACCATTCTTCGGGACTTCGACGTCACAACTCCAGTACAAGGCATAAGAATTACTGACATAAGTAGTAGATTGAGTTGTCCCCAACCCATAAGATATTACTTGTAAAATTCTCCTTCACGATTATGGGCTCCCAAGTGATCATCAAATAAATTGGCCCACAATCACGACCCTTTTGCCCCACTGGTGGATAACCTGACAATCACCACCTCACAACATGCAATCATTGCATTAGTTATTATATCAACATTTCAAAGAAAGAACCTTCATGCTAACTCTCGCATGTCATCGTGAGAATACAATATCATTGTCATCACGACATCTTGAATAGTAAGATACCACATGCTCCCACATGTCATTTTTAAACATCTCATCATAAAAACTGCATGTAAGTACCACATGCCATCACATAATGACATACTGTCATAATATTATAACATCAACATATCTCTATCAAAGTTATCTTTCATCAAAATGATATCACATGTTAACATCATGAATATAATAATCATCTCGAAAACATTATCATCATTCATCAACAAAATCAATTTCAGTAGCCTGCATAAATAGCAGTGAATACCAACTTTTATATCTAAGAATATCATCAAAATATCCATCTTACCATATGAATCTTTTTGGTTAAGTTTGTTAGCTTGGGCTGGATCATTACCATGAGTGCTAGGTTCTCATAAAGATACCAATTGTTTTTCGAAACTCATTTCCTCTTCTTTCAACCAGAAGGTTGGCAATTTAGGGGATAAGTATAATCACCCTATCAGATGCCAAGTTTCCCATTTAATTTGTTTCATATTTCTTTGAGCATGCGAGCATTTAATTAGTTTACATGCATAAAGTCACTCAATCATGCCAAGACTCCTAAACAGTCACATGCAAATGAAATCCAACCATTTTCCATTAAGTTCATAAGCTTGAAATCCAACCTTTTCTCATTAAGTTCATAAGCCCAAACATCAACGATCATATCTATGACAAACATGCTTGATAGCAAAGGGAAGAGTCTCAAGCAACTATCCCTCCCATCTTTGATTCTACTCCAATATGAAATATCCATTGCTTATGTCCTAACATAGTACCAATTAAAAGCATGTGGATCATGATTTATGTAATTGATTGTCTTTACCTGGTCAATCCATTGTAGAATCCCAATCAAACATTGAGGTTATTGTGAATGATGGTGTGGTGCAGGTAACCATTAACCCCTGGAGTAAACACAACAACCTATAACCCTGTGATCTCAAAGTGCACAACAATTTGCATCACAACACAATTGGAAGCATACACACAGATGGAGTATCCATTGGATTATATTAGCAACAAAACCTTGTTCCATTACTTGAATTCACAATCTGAACAAGAGGGAAACAATGCCAATAAGAGCACAATCAATCTCAACATTGTCACACCCCTGAATCTTGTATCCAACTACAAATTCTTACAGCAAAATAACCCAGGTAAATAACCTATGCTAGTGATCTATTCTTCCAATTCTAGGTCCTGAGAAAGGTACATCCTTTCCAGCTGTCATGCTTGATGAGGGCCTTGGCAGTGTCTCGTAACTGGTCAATAACTATGGTGGTGCATCCTTTCTTCTTTAAGTCTGTTGTATATAACATATCACAGAGATTTTTTTTCGACATCTCCATTAGGAATCATCATTGGAATTGTCCCTTGGCCTATAACCATATCTACCTTGTGATATCCTAAAGCAATTGTCATATCTACCATGTCATCTCCTTAAGCAGTTGTCTTTGCTTAGCTTTCATTATCATTCCTTGAGGAAAACCACTACATTTTGTGCATCGTATGCCTCGTGATATCGATACACCTTTCCTTGTTAGACGTATTTTTGACAACAAGCAAAACAATAAATAGTTTATGATCCCTTCATCAATATATTATAAGTATCATTTTCCTTTTTCAACAAAATTGCTTAAATGTCTTTTCTAGTCTTTGAATAAGAAAAATCATACTTCTTTTACTACAATTCTACAATTCACTATGTCACCTTTCTTCCTCTCTTGAGAAGCGACGTCCTCAGAGCAAGGTCAACAAAATCACCCTTTGATTATGCCTTACCTATTCATATTTCAAGTTATGTTAATCACAAATGCATAATTCATGTTCCAAGTGACCCATTGTCTTTCATCTGGACACACCCATAGTCTAGCAAACTTTCGTTTTAGCTAAAAGAGAGCCATAACTTGCTTCAATTTTCTTTCTGATATTAAGCTGCAACCAAATCCATGTACAAACATGTAAGAGATTCCAAAAATCCATGTAACAACTTGAAAGAGATTCCACTTGGAGACTCCACAAGAAATTGAACTGGTTACTAACCCGCTGGACCAACGTCACGTCATCTTTCCAAAAGAAATACACGTTGATAAGACTATTTTCTTGAAATGAACAGCAAGACAACCCAGTCTTCAAAACTATAATGAAACATATTGCCTCTAGTGACTACTTGATGAAAAATGTCATTCTAAATTCATTGATCCATGATTCTATTCTCATATTACTTGCAAAAAGAATATAGAGTTTCAACTCTATCTCCAAAGGTCACCATAGATTGCAATAGTTAATGTGAATCACTGTAAACTCATGAAAAACAATCCTAACCCCGCTCCCTTTCCAACCAAATAGCTTCTACAGCAATATAGCAGAACTCACCAGGTCTGCCCGCATATTTGGCGAGTTGACTCAGCTTAGCATCGCTGTGAGCTGAGTTGACTCGACTAGGCAAAAACTCACGAATCCAAGTAATACTCACCACTAGTCAATCCCTGGTCTTCTTTTCAAACAAATTCTTACGCAGCCACATACATCCACACTATAATAGATTTCCTCAGGCACGAATCCCAAGGAAAGGGACAGCATTAATTACAGCAGCAAGTGACTGTACAGTATGGATATTGGGTGCAGAAATCGAGGCACGGTTCCAGCATTAAATGCGTCGTACTGTGTACGGTTCCGTATAGCAATAGGCACAGAAATTGAGGAGATGCCATACAACATTGAATGAAGTTCTGGTTGGCCGTACAGTACGGATTTTCCAGCTGAGTGGGCTCAGAAATAAGTTTGGGCACAAATTCCAAGGAGATAAGTTTGTCATTAATGCTGAATTAATTCTGCTGTACATTGTAATTTCCAGATGCTTGATTATTAATAAAAATCTGCCCTCTCTGAAGAACAGGTTTCCCCCAGCCTGGGGTTTTTTTTGGGTCATTTTTGGACCAAAATTTCTTGTGTACCGTGTTCATTTATTGCTGGGTTATTTCTGCCTTTAATTTCCAGTCACAGAAGATTGTCTCATGTGTTTCAAATTCAAAAATTTCATTTCCAGAATTTAATTAATGTTATGTGATGAAATTATATCATGTGGGTTGGGCATTAAACTATGGGAGTGATAAGGTGTGATTGAAACCGGGTTCGAGACATCAATTTTCTTCATGGTATCGAAGCGTTGGTGACTGGAACTGTTAGATTTTTAGGGTAAGTGAGAAACAGTAGTCTCTTTTAAAATTGTATATGCAAGATTCCTTTAGATCTGAAGTACAGAACAGCTAATAGGCAGAGACAGTAGAATATAAATCTGATATTAAGATTGCATAGTCATAAAA
>ML782235.1:819410-856226 GCA_009831015.1 Picea engelmannii
GAATCTGCAATGATTCTTTTGGCCCTTATTGTGTCCTTTTGATGCTTTGCCTTTTCTGCAGCATTGTCGGGTTCCGGTAATTCTTCTTTGACGAATCTTGCTAGGTCATTCTCTTCAAGAATGAGGCCAATCCTATACTTCCAGGCACATAAGTTTTCCACTCCTTCTAACTTGTCAACAAGCTTAATGCTCGCAGACATCTTTACCTGGAGCTAGGAAAATGACTGAAAAATGAAAGTGCTCAAAATAAAAAACTGAACTTACCAGGAGATGCGCTTGGTTGAGGCGAGCTGCCTGGTGTGTTTGGATCTGAGAAAATCCAACTTTTGCTCCTTCAAATCTGATCTGCGGATTTCTGGACTAGTGCTTCTGGTACCTCTGGTACTTCTGGTACTTTGTGAAACTAGGGTTTCACTTTCCGGGAGATCCAGCCATTGAAAAGGTGTGCTGATGATGCCAAATTGATCCTTAGGGGAGGGCGCAACTTTCTAGGTAGTTTTAGGGCTGCAAAGCTTCACTTTTGAAAAACCCTAATTTGCAGGTACGACAACAGTGACGTTTTTCTCTTGCGAAAGATGCTTCATTCAGCTTGGCTCTGATACCATGTTAATGTTTAAGCCATTATTATAGATGTTTGCATTTCATTAGATAACAATAGCATAATCCAAGATCACTGAGAAATACACAATCACAAGAGACACAACATTTATCTTGGGAAACCCTCTAGGGGAAGAAAACCCAACAAAACTTCCTTAATATAGATAGCCAATACAATGCCAAAAGATCTCTTATGCTAATACAGAAAGTCCTTTCCTAAATATGCACCACTCTCTCTCTCCTTTGCCGGTAACAGATCAGAACTTGTCCTTAAAACTGAGCAAGTGAGTTATATCCAAGTGAGGCGCTAGCCTCCTTTATTTATACAAGTCTGGCACGTGTGAAGTGTCTCTTCACTGGCAGGGCCGACTTCTCAATCTGGGTGGGTAAACCCACCTTTATTATATTTCTGGGTCTCTTTAATAACTGCTGGGGCCGACTTCTTATTCTGCCTATTACAATTGTCTTTTAACTAATCTGCAAAAGGGGATTTGGTCCTATTACAATAACTGACATGATCAATCCACAATGGGGATTGATCCTATGAATAATATATCAATAATAATAAGAATACTCTTTGCAGTTACATTATTTTAACAAACTCTCCCTGGATGGGACAAGTCGATCCACTGAACCTCCTCAGAAGTTGCGCCCTCCCCCTGAACAAGTGCGCCCCTGCTGCTAAATCTTGTAGAATTGCTGCTGAAGACTGATGGAAGACCTGTGTATTCTCCCTGGTGACTAGGGTGTGTCTCTCAACATCGAAATCAACCACTGGTGTATTCCTCCTAGAATCCACTGAGCTACCTCTC
This sequence comes from Picea engelmannii, assembly GCA_009831015.1. NCBI lineage: Eukaryota > Viridiplantae > Streptophyta > Pinopsida > Pinales > Pinaceae > Picea > Picea engelmannii. Next base: position 820,820 of record ML782235.1, read on the forward strand.
CTGAGATGCGCCTCTCTCCTCAATGACAAGTCAAAATTTGCATAATGATGAATTAGGTTGCTCTGCCTTCTCTTATAGGTGCTCGAAATCCTAATTCGCTATTGACTTCTAGTTTTAGCTCATTTGTTCTATTTTTAGCTCAAGTTGGCTTAAAAGCGCTTTTAGGCACTTTTAGCTCAATGTCACTTTCTAATTATAACACCTTTGACTGGGATGACCTATAGTAACCCTGTTTACCCCTTTTTGGCCCTGGCTATAGTCTAACAAGGCTGTTTAGACTATTAAGCCTCCTCTCTGGAGCTCCTGTTTGGAAAGGGACATTACATAAAATGAACCGACCGAGTAGGCATGGACTCTACCGATTTGACTGGTTTGGTACTGAATCGGTGGAGTCGTTCTTCGTCTTGGTCGGTTCGGTACCAAACCGGTCACCGAACCGATTTGATAGCCGGTTTGATTCAACCCGCTATCTGCTCAGTCGCTTTGTCGGGTTCATATCGACTCTAATCGGTTTTAAAAACTAAGCGTCTAAGAGTGTTAATAGAAGAATGGAAAGTGCTACTAAGAGAGTGAATCTAAATAGAAGAGAGTGGGTGAGGGATACCATATGTCCCACTCATGTACATTATTAGAAGAAGATCACCAAGGAAGGTACATGACATACTTACCCCCTCTTGGTTGAAAAGCTTTACCTTCAAAGCATGCCAGTTCAGAAATCTAATATGTATGGTTGTAATCTTGAAGACCAAGAGACAATGCATTCTAGCAATTGGAGGTTATACTGAGGTGAGACACCAACTTGGCGTTGACAATGACGTTATGCAATGTAGTCAATTAAAGTACATAACGATTATGAAAGGTTGAGTTGACATTTCCAACAATTGCAGTCTTTGAAGACAAAGGAGGTTTGGTAGTAGATGTTTTTATTGAGATGGAGCAAAGTCATGTAAACATGGTTGATTATATCGATATGTAGGAAGGGTATGTATCTTCCTAATTCTTTCATTTTTCTACCTAGCTAGTGTAATATCCTTCTAAAGGAAGCTTGGATCCCAACTTCGGATGTGACTTTATTTTAGGCTTTCTCATCATGAAACATGTAGGTGGTTGAATGGATTGAATGGACTGCATGAGTTAATTGGGTTTGTTGGTGGGATTGGGATGTATTTTGAACCCTTTTTGGTATATGTAGTGTTAAGTAGAAGTTTGGCTGCTCTGTCATCCCCTGAATTTGATTCTAGATTTGCTGTTAGATTGGACTCTTGGTTAGGCCCTTCATCTTTGATAGGAGACAGAATGGACCATTGTTCAACCCTTCTTCATACTTGTTGGAAGGGTGGATATATAATTTTTGCCATTTTCTTCTTTGTGGATCTCCAAGTTGTCATCATGTTGTGGTGCATGAATCATATGCTGCAATTTTAGCCTTTTCTTTGTAGGTTGACTGAAGTTTTCATATTGAGTTGAGTACTTTATACTTAAATGGTTTCAATGCATAATACTACGACTTTCCAGTGTCCACCTTTTTATCACTAGACGTATTATGATGAAGGATCTTTGGAATTGATGTTAGTGTCTTGTCAGCTTGACGTTCCAAGGTATAGATCAGCTTGGTATGGTTATCCAACTTTAAAACATGTTCAGATCTAAGTAGTGAATACAAATGTGAAATAACACTCTAACAAGTTACCACATAGACCACACTTGGAATACTTGAAATCCCACAGTTCCGTGCCTTTAGTGCGTCCAAAGTGTTTTTTATTTGATGACAAGTTTGTAAAAGGGTATGCCTTTCCTTGGGACTAATAGTTTGTGCCTTTTTCTTGCAATATATTCAACAATGGTCAGATCTTTAATGTGATTGGAAAATCCAACAATGATCAGTTTCGCAAGGTCCTAGAGTAGGGATAATTTGACCTTGATAATAGATCCCACAAAGACAAGCCACACTTGTTTGCCTTGAATTATCAAACAATTTTGGAAACTAAAAAATGTACGATACCATCTTCTTTCGTATTTCTATCTTTTTTTTTTAAATTGCGTTGAGACACTCATTCCACAACCGAGTATGGGGGTGATAATAATGTCTGTCTATAATGCTTAAGTTTGGCAAAAATATTTCATGTTACGCTTAATAAATAAATAAAAGAAATAATAGAAGTGTAGATCCAACTTAACCCCATAGGTCTATTAAGCACCGAGAGGGATCAAATCCATTGAGGCGCAAACCTTAGCTTAATGTTTTACACCCTCAAAAAGGTTTTTGCTTGGAGGTATTTCATTCTTCTCGGTGCTTGATAGATCCAGGGTTAATATGGATTAATTCAAAATGCACTAGAATTCACATCTAGTTGTAGTATTAAAAATGTTGAATATTGAAATAGGTAATTTCTCAAAAAAATTCATTTAGATTTAACAAGTAATTGTTTTTGCTTGAATCTTGAGGTCAACCAAAATGCCACAAGCAGGAATTCAAACTTCTTGTAGAAGGAAAAATTGTCTAGTTGTTGAGATATATCTTTTGATGAAATTTCAAGCCAATTGGAGCACTTTGATTTTTGCATGGATTCCAAGGCCACCAAAAAATGTTGTATGAAGGCTAAATTTGAACATGTTGCAGAAGGAAAAAAACAGCCAAATGGTGAGATCTAATGCTTGTGGAATTTTAGGCCAATGAAAGCAGTTTGACTTGTGCACAATTTCAAATGGAGGTTTTGAGAAAGAAATACATTCATATGAAAAATCCCTAATCTTTGAATTGGAGTGAAAGTTTTGGGAAACATTTTTTATAAGCTTAGTGGTCCCTTTGGCTAAGTTGCGATGCTATGAGGGGCTTTTCAATGTCGTCAAAATCGACTAAGACTTGCACTTTGCTTCATTCACATGCACTTGGGGGGTTTGAACCAGAGTTCTTGCATTAATACAAGCCTAATCACCTTGTTGCTTGTTGCTAGACCACACTCCGCTGGACAATTGCATCAATTTTTTCTGCAATGAACCAAACAATTGTTTGGGTGGATAGAAAAAAATTGTCAACTGAAAGATCGATACCTCTTAGAAGGCCCATTGCTGAAGCTTGCATAGGGTATTCCTTTGATACCTTTTGTAAAGATCTCATGTCCATCACTAACCATGGAAACCAAAAATATTGGTTCAGAATCTGCAAGATGCAATGGAAGAACTTTTATTATCAACCCTATTAGAGAGAGGGAACTCTCCAAGCCACTTTGAGGGGGAAACCTCCAATTACAAGACAACAATATACTCGAGATAGCCCCCAAGAACATACAGTGAGCTTTACATAGAGAAAGGTAGGTGAGCATGCATTTCCTTGTAATGACACATTGAGGAACATGTATTCCCTTTTAATGATTCGTGAAGAGGGAAAATCTTAATTGTTAATTAGAAGTATAGAAGGTCCTAATAAGAGAGTGAACCTAAATAAAAGAAAGCAGGTGAGGGATATACCATTATTAGAAGATAATAAATAACATATCGAGGAAGGTACATATGGTGGCAATGATATAAGTCTTAAATATAAAGCTTGATTTTGTTTTAACTTTTATTTGTAATTGACACTTTGGAAGTTTGCTGACTAACAAGTTGTCATTCATGTTTCTTGTATGTGTTGTATATGTTATATAAACATGTATAGATAGCATGAACACAATTCATAGTTTGAATGAATTATCAGGGAATGTTTTTGTAGGATGGTGTTGTAGTTGGTGAAATTGTGAAAGATTACAGTCAATTCTTGTTGATGAGTTTTATTGGTGTATCATGATTGGTTGTAGGGTGTATCATTATTGGTTGTAGGCAGAAGGTTCCATTGCAATTCTTGTTGATGAGACCGTTTGATCATTGAGGAGTTATAATGAATCTGCAGGTTTCAATTTTGGCGGGGACATTGGCCCGATTGGATCGAGAGGCCCCTCACTATAAGAAGTACGTTATCATTGGCTCAGATTCTGGCCCTTTAAATTTTTTGATGGCTCACTTTTTAGTCTTTGCTTTCGAGGTATAGCTTAGGTGCTCAAGATGTCCTTAAGCTTCCAAGTTTTTGTAGATGCTCAATGGAGTTTGTGCTTTTTATATATCCATTTTTAGGAAATTGTGGGTTCTTTTGAGGTTTATACATGGTATGGTAATATAATAGTTTGCAGATATTTCTCCATATTAAATCATGTGTTTTGGGGAGTAGGAATTATTTGTTGAAAAGTATGATATTATTATTTTGCCTTATCTAACCTAATTTAGCAATCGACTTTTAAGTTGTGTTTTTATCTTTCCTTCTATGATTTTATCGATTGTCAATTGATCTTGGGATAGTCTTTTGGCTTATTTTCCATCATTTTCTTTTGTTTGTAGGGCATAGTCATTTTTATGTCCAATAATTTGTTTCAAAACTATTGTTTGGAACTATGTTTTTCCTAGTGGCTGAAGTGCAAAGGTAGTCCTCAGTGTATTAATGTTTTTTTCCTTTTTCGGAATATATCATCAAGTCCTTTTTGTGGTGGACCTCGTCCTTTTTATTTGTAATAATACCTAAATACTAATAAAGTTGTGATATTAGAATAGTGATAATATTAAATATCACAACGAAGGCACATAAGCAGAGTACCAGGATAATATACAGTCAGTCATAACATTGTAACAATCATTCCTAGTATACAAGTATATACATATCTTATTGAGGTTCTAGAATATATTCTCTAGCAACTTGAGCATTCTGGTACCCTTTGGGAATGTTACCCCTTTCTCCTTTAGGGTAGTGAATCATGCACGTTACCTTTAAGAATCATTAGTTTTTATCCTTTTAATTATTATTTTATCTTTTTTTATACTAATTTATCCTTTGATTACCTTATCATTAATTGGCAACGGATATATTCTCACCATAGTTATAATGACTACTTTTTCACCTCCTATCCTCAACGGTCTTATTTTTCTCTTTTAAAAGCTTCTCTACAGCACTCTTTTCAATTATACTTGCTTCAAGAGTCTCTGATGATGGGTGGAGTGTCCACTCGAAACGTTGGACGTTTCAAACTCACAGAGTTATAAATCCAGAAACCTAAATATCAACATATCTTGAAGTTGTTGTTAGAAAGTAGGGAGAAGAACAAACATAATACTTTTTAAAAATTTCTGTTAACTAGATCAGCAAGTACTCAATAGATCTAAATAAAAAATTCTAATCAGAGGTACATAAGAATACAGTAGATCTGAAAACAACAATTAGATCTAAAACAATAAAATATTTCTGAGCATGCAAACTATTAGACCTGAACCAAATAATTATTTTTGAGTATGCAAGCTAGTAGTTCTGAGTATAACAATCATAGATCTAAAACAATAGTTATTTCTGAGTTAGCAAACTAGTAGATCTGATCATAACAATCATAGATCTAAAACAATAGTTATTTCTGCGTTAGCAAACTAGTAGATCGGAGCATAAACAAATGATCCAAACTGAAGTAGAATGCAACTGAAACTTACCTCAGGAATTGACCTCTTGAGCAATGAAGGAAGAGCTTGACACACAAGTGAAAAGTAAGCCTCTGGAGTCTGAATTATGCTCAGATTCAGTTTAGGTTCATAGATCAATCACTTAAGGATTGATCTCTATCAAGGAGATCATAGGACTATCTTGCCATAAGAGAAAAACCCCAAACAAAAGAGACAAGAACCTCAAACAGTTTGCTTGAATGGCAAACCCTTCCCCAAACAAAAGAGACAAGAACCTCAAACAGTTTGCTTGAATGGAAAACCCTTATCTCAGTCACACACAGTGAGAGATCTGACTGCTAAAGAAATTGTGGCAGCAAGAAAAGAACCTGGAAGATCAGCCACGGCCTTAACACAATCCAGATCTGTACTAAAGAAGTGGACGGCAGCCTGCAATAAAGAAGACACAGAGAAAAGGAGGCTGGCTGGAATACCACATGGATCTCACACTTGAAAGAGGGCCATAACAAGCAGATCTCACACACTAGAAGGGGCCGACAACTAGAACAGGCCTGGAACAGGAGATGGGACAGACCTGGCAGTAGAAACAGCTTCAGCAAGTAACCCTTCAAGATAAATAGCTCCAAGGCAACACAAAACAATAGAGTAAGGAAAGCCGCAAGTCTGAGAAGAACTGTCTTGTTAGGAGGGCCGCAATTCTAAGGAGGACTGTCTTGTTAGGAGGGCTGCAGATCTGAGAAGAGAACAATACTGAGGTAGCCGCAGCCTTGAAGAGGAAAATGAGAGTAAGTGAGTGTGAGAATAGAGAGGTAGGGTTCTAATTTATAGTTTTAGGCTAGGGCTTAGGATAATAAAATATTAATTAATATAATGACATATTATTTAATATAAATATTAAATTAATATGTCATATTAAATATTAATTAATATTTCTAAATTAATCTTTACAAAACCCTAAAACAAAATTAGAAACCCCACTCATACCCAAACACAAAAACCAAGGGTGAAGATCAAACAAGGGGTTTTCTCAGGGGCAAAACATATCCATATGAATCTCAAGGTGACCAATAATTTTATCATCATTGCATAAGGGGGTACATCACACAATGTAGTCATGCTCATCTTCATAGTCTCTCCTAGGCCCTATGGACCATCCTTGGAGAGAGGAAGAGGATTACCCATCAACATATCTTGGTATTACACCAAGATATACCTGGTCAAAGACCAGGTTGCCCCAGAACACATCTGGGGTCTTATCCACCAAGGTACAAGACCAAGGATCAACCCATGCTTTAGGCATGGGTTCCCTGGAACACATCCAGGGGCCCTAGACACTTCTAGGGACTTATATCAACCACCAAGGAACACATCCAAGGATCAATCCAAGCTCAGGGCAAGGATTCCCTCGAACACATCCAGGGGCCCTAAAATACATCTAGGGTCTTTACTGCTTGGTCCTGTTATCCTCACTTTTAGGGATAACCAGGAGATTGTGTCTCTAGGCCCGCAGGTCCTAGACATGGAGTACCGAGAGCCGGATCGACTTAGGCATGGCCCCGAAGAGCCCATCTTTTCTCCCTTTCAGTGCCTCTACTTTGCCAACAACAACAACATCCATCACCATCGGCTTGGTCTTGTGTCAGAGATGGTTCTTGCTCCATGAGGTAATGAGTCCGGGTATCATGGTATGTGTAACTCTGATCCTCAAAACCTTTGAATATGTGCATTTAATTCATTTTATTTCTAAAAAATGCTTGGATCTTATACTTGTCCACTTGACCATGTCTGGGGGAATGACAAGATGCCCTAGCAAGCCTGTGCCTGTAGGTTTTGGTTTGCCACTTGGGGAATTTCTGAAAAGCCATCATCCACTCCTTTCATATTACCACTTTTTCATCCTGCTTCCCGCTCATCTACCCTTTTTCATTTGTCCAGGCATTGGGTTGGCCAATCATTTGAGGGTTGCACCTTGCCTTGTGGGAAGAAGGGGCTAAAGGTCCAGAAGGTAAAAGCAAGCTGGCAAAAGATAAAAGCCTAAAAATAAAACCTCGAGATGCTTCGCCCAGGGATCCCCAAGAAAGCAGTAAAAACCTTCTCAGCAAGAAACAAGGGGGACCCATAAAAATAATAAAACAAGACTTAGTCAAATGATAGGGGGTCTCATCACGAGCCAGCCTATTAGGTCCATGGGTACCTAGCAGTATGACACTACTAGCAGCTGGTTACCACGCCGGGGTAGTGACTCTTGGTTGCATGGCCAAGAGAAAGGGGGTCTCATCACGAGCCAACCTTCTCATTTCTGTGAAAGTACTTGTGGGTAACGCTATCACCATTGGTTACCACGCCAGGGTAGTGTTCCCTAATTAACTTCTTGAAGAAAAAGCAATAAGAATAAAGAATAAAAGGCATGAATGGGCTTGGAAACAATTGCATCTAGGACAGGTGCAGCTCGCCTTCTACAAAGGCACCCATAGGTAAAGCTTTGCATTTCCCTACTTTCACTGCACCCATTGTCAGGACATCCCTTATCGACATCACCCACAAAGTATTATTAGATGAGAGATTGAATTGCAAGTATTAAGCCCAAGGTTTGATTACTTAGTGAGTTAAGGGTTCCTTAAGATTGTAAGATTTTAATTACCCTTATTAAGTGTTTCACCAAAAACCTCCTCCCCCGGTTGCCAAATAGTTGCTGGATGCTCAAGAAGTGAGGCAACGAGGCCTACCCTAGCTTCGCAGGTCAACCCGAAAGATTGAGTTTTTACGGAAAAGACGCTCCGCGCCACGAGGCCATCCCTGGCCTAACACCTTCTGTTGCCCTCCTCAATCCCCGTTTTAGATGGTGAAGATGGTGGTCTAAGGTACCCTATTAAGTCTATTAAGTTGATATATCAATTGGTTAGACTTTTAGGTGTATTAGAGAGTATTTAGGTGACTTTTAGTTGCCTTAAATAGGTGATTTTATGCCAAAACCGAAACTTTTATGAGCTTATAAAGTATGTTATTTAAGCATAAGAATGAAGAGTATTAACACATATAAAGCATTAAAAGAGAGCTCAATAACGATTTAGTTTATCACCATGCATTAGATCATTAACATGAGTAACTTGTTATGAAAAAAAACTAAAGCACAAGGGCAAGGACAACTTGCCAAAAGAGAAAAGAGAAAGCTCAAGCTTATCACCACTTATCTTATGTTTGTTAGGAGCATTAAGATCAAAGCATTAAGTGTGAAAAGAAGCTTGAAAAAACTTTAGTTGTATGCCTTCGCTATCAACTTATCCAATAATTATTAGCTTAAGTATGATGGCGAGTGGCCTTAAGATGTTATAACATGAAAAACAAATCACTTGCTAAACCATCTAAGCATTAACCATTTAGTGTATTGGATTAAAGCATGCCAAACAAAAAGATCTTGAAAGAGCTTATCACATGCAAAATAGATCTAAGTGAGTTGATTATGCCCCAAAGGCTTAAGCTAAGGATTAGAGTGTGATAGATCTAGATCTTAGAAGATTTTAAACCATTAATGCATAAGAAATCAATAACACATTACTAATCCTAGCCTTACGATTTTGGGGGTTTCTCTCCCAAGGTGTAGGCAATTATTAAACTTAGAAAAGCTTGGAAAATGAAAGGGAAAGCAAAACAAATCACCCAATGGCACAAGATGGAGGCAAGCCAACCGTTGTTGTGCCAATGAGTGTGTGAGGAAAGCAAGCAAGCCAAAGACTCACTAACCCCACGTCCTAGCTTGGAAAATACTTTAGAAAGTGAAAAACTTGAAAATGAACCTAGATCTAGGTTCACACGTGGGAGGAGGCCGTACCAATCCCTCTCCCAAGTTCTTGAGCTACCAAAAATCAGCAAAATGACTAGATCTATGTACAAGAAGCTAGAAAGGACAAAGGAAAGGTTGAGAATTGTTACCCACTTTGAGAGAAGGGTCTTGGAGTGTTGTGTGGCTATTTTAGGGCAACTTAACCCCCTCAACCTGCTGCAAACCTGCAAAAACCAGCAAGCTATGCTTGCTGGAAAATCTACACATAACCAACAATGTGAAGAAAAATTTCTGTTTTTAGGGAAAATATTTTTCTCCTTGAAAAACTATGATAAAATATGATTTAAAGTGACCAATCCACTATGTTAGGCTAGCTGAAATATATATAGATGAACAACAATGAAGGAATGAGTAAAAGATAGAGAAAATAGGAGTTTATGTGTGCTTTAAGGGAGGACTCTTCCTTGAGGCATTCCCAATAAAACCCTTGAAGCCTTCCCAATAAGACCCTTGAGGCCAAAATTGCAAAAACTTGACAAGATCTATGCATAAAAAGATAATATGATTGGATATGCTAATAAGATGAAATACTTGCACCCTATCTAGCAAACCCACATATATAGATCTACAAGAATACTCGTTGTTAGATCTACCCAAGTAACACTTTACCCAAGATCTAATCTATACAAATATCATGCCAAATCAAAACAACATTACCTCATGTGTAGCAAGAACAAAAATACTTGTTGCTCTTCCAATAATCCTCCAAAGTTTCTCCTTTATTATTACTCAAAAATGGATCTTGGAGAAATACTTGCTCCAAAACCCTAAGAGCCAAAGAATGGAAGATGGACAAGAGAGAGAGAGAGAGTGGAAAATCAAGTAGCATAACAATAGCTCAAGATATGGTAAAGAAATGAGGGTGAGAGGGGTTCTATTTATACTTGGAGAGGCAAACTCACCCCTCTTGGCTCAATGCCAAGTGTCCACCACCAAGCATAAGCTAAAATCCCAAGGGTAGGGTGCACCATCTAGGGTTTGGATCATGGATCCATGAGGTGGATGGGTGTGGGAGTGTGCCAAGTGAGAGAGGGGGCCCCAAAATATTTAAAAATATTTTTTCTAGAATTTTCCCCGGGGGGGGGGGCGTAACTCCTCAAGGAGGGCGCACCTCTTGGGGTTGGGGATAAGAAAGGAAGGTAATAAATGAGGGAAAGGGAGTGGGGGTGAGCTAGAGGGTGACGTGGAAGGTAGAGGAAGGTAAACCATAAATGAGAGGGGTCCACCACCCCTTCTAGAAACAAGACACAACATCTCATCACTAAGGGGGGCGTGAGGGTTGAGTGAGTGAGGTGGGTGAGAGGTTATGAAAAGGTTAGAACAAGGTTGGGTTGGGTAGGAAAGGGTTAGGAAACCTCTCTCTAATTTTTATCCACCTTTACACATCCTTTTAAGTCATTATTACAATTTTACATTTTTTTTTGCTATGTCAAGACTTGCAATTAAAATTGCTATTTTTGATTGACAGACACTCCGGATGGACAAACCCATAGCAAAAGTTGTCCGACTGAGCTGAAGCTTGGTCCAAGGATGTAAGGGGTCTCATTCCATTTCTTTTGAGCACAAATACCCCTATCAAAAGCCCAGGGACCTAGTTTTTACAATTTTTACTCAAAAATAATTAATTAATTAAATAATTAAACCTCCAAACTTAAGGAAATTTAATTAAAAATTAATTAATTTAAAAAAAACTAATCTATACTAAAGGAAATTCCGCAAAATTTTCTAAGATGTCTTGCATGGTCATTTACATCATTCCTAAACAATAGTCACCAGAAGATAAGCTCATTAGAACGCCGTTCACCACTTCGGAGGAATTATTGCAAGTGTGAGGGAAAAACTCAAGGGAAATCAATAAGGCTGAAAAGCCCAATTGAGAACTTGAGGATAAAAAACCCTCAGTGAAAGGAACTCTCCCAATGAACCGATCCCAAGGTAACCGACCTAACTATGACTCATGCAGACCTATTACATTATTGACCCACGCAGGGGTGCGGAAATTCCAGTTACAAAAAGAAGTGCTGGGGCCAAAAATGCCCTGTAGAACCAAAGTCTTCGACAAATGAACATCTATTGATGCATCTCTTCATGGCACATGGAGTTGACCCTCTAGTTGGATAGGCGGTCAACACACTCCTTTTCCTAATGATGTATCTATCTTTAGTCCTTGTTAGGATTTACCTCTCTGTACTCTAGTTTTATTTTTAGTTGCATTGCTTTCTACACCTAGGAGTTGCCTTTGGAACTCTCACATTGCTATTTTGTCTTGCTGTACTCTTTAGTTCCATTGACCTATTTTGGTCACTTGTGGACATTACTATATTTATCTTATTTTCTCTGATCTGTCTGCAATGGGCTGACTTCTTCAGCTTTTCTACTTTGTGATTCTTGTTATTCTGCAATGCTGGATTTTTTCACTTTTCTATCTTGTATCTGTTATTCCACAAGAGGCCCTCTCGTTCTGCTGTTCCACTTTGCAGGTGTTGTTGTCCCATGATAGACTGAGTTATCTCACTTTCTGCTTTGCAGGTTTGGTTGTCCCTACAATGGGATAACTTGTTCCTTTTTTCTGGCTTTGTGGATTGTAGTTCTGCAACGTGCATATTTGTTTCACTTTTCAGCTTTGTAAATGATGTTGACCCACAATAGGCTGATATGACCTATCTACAATGTGTATTTGTGGAATAACCACTCGGTGGAACTTCTGTTTTGCAGTTCTCCTTTGCAGGTGCCCTTAGCAGAACTTTCGTTCTGCATTTGTGCTCTGTAGCCAAGTCGTGGATAGATCAACTCCCCACTTATTTTTCTATTTGAATGATTGATTAATTGACCAGTATGACTATTAATGTAGCATTTATAAGGCTGGACAGTTTAGAGCTTCTTTTTGGAAAAGTGGTTATAAATTAGATTGGAAATTCACCTCTTTCTCTCGAATTGTTAACAAAGTGGTTTGTTTGATTGTCAATGTTTTGAATCTATTTGCTGCATATAATACCTGAAAATCTCTTGCAAAATATGTATCATTTGATATTCAATAGGTTTTTGCACTGTAATTATTGGACAGAATAGATCTACTACTGTGCACTACAAGGCTTTAGTTTGGGCCAACCTTCTTTCATGTATTATCATGGTTGCTGTGGCTTATTATTTACAGTAACATGTCTGCAGGGATGGATACAATGACTTCAATACCTTTTACATGCAGGTATGTTGTCTTTGTGTGCTTGTTTTATGTTGCTTTAGTTTAACTGATGTGCTTACTTCTGGAAATGTTTTCTGCATGGAGCTAGGTCGATTCTTTATTTCTTTTGAAGGGAGAAATTGATAATGTTATTGTGGTAGATCTAGGTTCTCAACAAATCCTAGTCTCCCTTTCTCTAATTTTTTAATGCTGGATGGACTCTGAATTTATCTTGCAAAAGGAGAATGCGAATTAAACAAATAAAATTTAATAAATTAGTCAATTGCACTGTCAGGTTGTGGTCTAGTGGTCGAGATGGGGTGTCCCTTTGCCAGTGACCCAGGGTCAAACCTTGGTGGAAGTAGCACCTGAGGATAAGTAGGCCGAATTTGATGGGATTCATATGATGATTAATTCAATAGAAGAAATAAAAAATTAAGTTAATTACATGAACTCTTGTTTTAGGGAGGCAATAATAATCATCTCTAACTCTTGTCTGATTTCCTTCTGTGGTTAAGAGATATGAAACAGATTACATTATATTAAAATAATGCTAGAGTTTTTCAAACATCAATAAGTTCCTGTCAGCAATAAATTACAAAGTAAGGCATGCATACGTTGCTCATATGAATACAGGATGCAGATATTCAAAATCTTACTTATAAATGATAACAAGTGTCTGATGTTTGGATGTCCTGCTTAGCAACTACCTTGTTTTTTAATCTTATGGAAGGTGTCTCTCTTGAGATTCACAAGAGAGAGAGAGAGAGAGAGAGAGAGAGAGAGAGGTGACCAGCTCAATCCCTAACACAAACCCTAATTCTGCAATAAAGAGTAAAATAGACCAGCACTAGGGCAGTGTAACACTCGAAGATAAATCAGCCAAGAGGAACACAACCCTAGAGGGAAATAACCTGTGAAGTAGAGGGCTAGAGAGAGAAAGAAACCCAAACACGAGAGAGAGCGCAACACTTGATGTTGCTCTTAGGAAAATCACTTTATTAAGAATGAATGGATCACTTGAGATGATAAATACAAATGAGAGTGGGTGTATAAATACCCAACTCAACATGGGCCACAGAGAGAAGACATTACATTACATCCCCCCCCACAATGGCAAATCTCCCACACCATTACTATTCTACACGTTGGTGAAGGTGGCCTATAGCAGAGGTTTTGTGAAGATTTCAATAGGCTGGTCTGTTGAAGCCTTGAAGGTACATAAATTGGCACAAGATGTCCATGAGAATGGAGTTGTGGAATGTTAATGTGCTTAGTTTTTTGATGATCCACATGATTGTGAACGAGCTGGATGGTGCTTGATTGATTGATTGATTTTAATGACGTCCACGAGGCTGAACAGCCTAAGGGACCAAGAGAATAACAGCCCTAACTCATCTTCATACTCTTTTCGATGTCAGATCTTCTGCTGTGAATCTTGACTAGAAGACTAGCAATCTGGTTGATTTTATCCTCGTCAAATAGCTAGTGCATGTTGTCGACCTTTAAGTTGTTTTCATACTGATTGCATATATTCTCGTAGGCTGCACATTCCGTGACAAAGTGCCATTCTGTCTCCACCACACCTTTATTGCAGAATATGCAAGTTCTCTCATCCCGAACTTCCTTGGGTACCTTCCACCTATCGATCTCACATCTAAGGTGATGTGAACCCATCCTCAGTTGTGCAACTAACAACCTTGCTTTTCCTTTAATAGCTGCCCCTAAATATGTTTTCTCACTATGGTCACAATTTGAGGTAAACTCCTTGATGTAGTATGCTTTTTTATGCCCACTGTGATTGGTCCACATGGCAGTCCTAAATTTTTCAATCACGAATTTTTTTATTTCTTTCTTGGTGTAAGGACATTCATGCAGCTTGATATTCCATTTACTCAACCACTTTTTATTTTGCTTCATCCAAGTTTTCTTCCTACAGTCTAACTCCTTCTCCATAGCTAACTTGGGCTAGCGTTGGTTATCCATGTTTTCCACCTTCATTAAATAGCTTATTAATTTGGTTATCGCTATCGCCTCCAACAAAAAAGTACCTGTTTTAGCTAAAAGAATTTCATATGGGACTGTGGCTTTAACTTTGAGATTGCTAGTAATTAATTGCTTCTGAATTCTTTCTAGCTGTCCCCATCTGTAAGTTGACATGCTGCTTCCCCATATTTCACAACCATAGAGAACAACCAGCGTAACCAACAAACCAAAGAGAGTTTTTTTGGTTTTCCAATCCCAAAGTTCAGCTTTTTTGCACCTATTTTGGAGTAAGTATGAGGCTCTCCATCCTCCTTGTATCCTTTTCGCCCTACAAGTCTTCCAATTGAGCTTATAGTGGAAGTCAATCCCAAGATATTTGCATTCTTTCACTATTTCCAATGCACTGCCTTTGAAAAGAAAGGTGATTGGTTTGTCTTTTCTATTTAAAGAAAAGATCATGATTTTGGTCTTGGTAATGTTCACTTGCATCCCTACCTCTTGACAAAAGTGTTCTAAGGCCTTTAAATGTTCTCTTAATCCATATGTTGTTTTTGAAATTAGAATAAGATCATCCGCGTATAAAAGTAGCTTCACCACATACCTTGCTAGATGGACACCCTCTCCATCCGTCTTGCTCAACCAGGCTTCCAACTTACCAATGTATAAACCAAACAAAGTGGGAGATAGAGGACATCCCTGTTTAATGCCAATATCACTACCAAAACATTCGAACATTCCTTCACTTGTTCTGATTTTAGCTCTAACCTTCTCATAAAGTTTGTGAACTGCCACTCTATATCCATCTGGGATACCCAACTCTTCCATTCTGTTCCATAGTTTGTCTCCAGGCACTGTGTCGAAGGCTTTCTTAAAGTCCACAAAACAACAATAGGTTGTTTCACCTTGTTTGTCCCTGATTTTCTCTATCAAATGTCTAAGGGTGACACAATGATCAATGGTAGAATGCCTAGGTATAAAACCCGCCTGCCCTTTTTCCCCTTTTCCCTCATCTTCTGCCCAATTGCTGATTCTTCTCTCTATCATGCTCCCCAAAAGATTGCCCATGAGGGGGTTGACCATAATAGTGCGGTAGTTGGAAGGGTTATTGATATCTCCATTCTTAAAGAGAGGAAGGACCACACTGGTGGTCCATTCTCCCGGAAAGCCATCTTGGATGGCCCCATTGAAAATTCCTTTTATTTGAGGTGCAAGGAGCTCAACCCCCCATTTTAAAAATTTAGCTTGAAGCCCGTCTATGTCCTCTGCTTTGCCGCTTACTACTTCTTTATTCTTTGCTTGATATCATCCATCGTGAATAGTTCCACTGATGTTTTCACTGTGGGAGGAGTATCTTTCTCGTGTACCCACTCATAAAGGAGCATCACATATTCTAACCATTGGACATCCGTAATATTGTTTTCAGTCTGCTTTCTCCTTTGTTGTAGTTATCTCCAAAATCCTTTGGGGTTGTGTTTTCCAAGAGAGATTAACTCCTTTCTTCTTGCATTTACATACTCTTCTTTTTTTGAGTGTATTAATTTTTCATATTTCTTGTTTTCTTTGCCCAAATTTCTCTCTTTTAGAGATCTCTTGGCTGCCTTACATTCTTCATCATACCATGGATTTGCTGGAAAGGTAATTGTAGCCCTCTTCTTGGGATGAGATCTTTTACATGCACTTAAGGCCTTGTGGATTGTTGGGATCAACAAACTACTATGAACATGACCGCCCCTCTCATTGGTTGTCATATCTGCCCTACTGTACTTTATAACCTGAAACCGCTGCTTAAGAGCAACACTAAACCTTTTCCTATTTTCCGGATTCATGTGTTTTTGCGTTGGAAAGTTTTTTCTTTTGTATGCCAAGGATTTGATTATTGTGTGGATTAGCAGGATAGTCTAGCTTAACCAATAGGGGGGCATGATCAGATTTCATTTCAATAGGACAATCCCCTATATCAAACCAGCACTCTAGAAGTAAAATTTTGATAGCAGATTAAGTAATCTACCACACTTTGACCGTTGTAAGTTTTGCAAGTGATACCCCCTGAATTTGGCCACCCTCTCATTCCATTGCAAATAACCATGCCAAACAAACTACAAAGCCCCAGTAATTCTGCCGCAAAATGTGTCACACCCCCATTTCTATCTTGTGAATCTCTTTTCCATGATTGATCTCCACTCTCTACCAACCATAAGGGATTGTTTTCCCCTCTTTCTTCATTGCTCAACTAGAGAGATTGGTTGTTATCTATCGTTGCATTAAAATCACTCATTAACAGTACTTCTCCCAAGTGGCTGAATAGAGATATATCTCTTTTCAATGAGGCATACGGGTCTTCGTTGTCTAATTTGCTTCTTTTATAGATCTTTGAGTTTTTTGGGGCGAAATAACAAGCATCCAACCTAAAAGTAACCTCCTTCTCAGTTATTTGCATCCAGATGTATTGTTTATTTGGGTCCTCTTACCACTTTTACAGCACCACACCATATTTCATTTATTAGCACTGTAACTCCCCCATGTCCTTTGCCTGTCTCATTTCCTTTGTTCCAAACTGAAGTTTTCTTGTACTATAAATCTGGAACCTTGCATCCATCGTGCTCATGCATTTCTACAAGAAAGATAATATCTTTCCCCTCTGCTATGGGCCCCAACCCCAGACTTCTTCTCCATGAATAACCTCAGCCATTCCAACTTACTACTTGTAAACAGTCCCGTGGGGCCCTGATTTCCTATTTCTTATTTGAGAAACGATCACTGATTTGAGCCTTCCGGATATTCAATCATGCCCATTTTCCCTCATTTCTTTTTGTTTTCACTTTTTCCCACTCCTTTCTTTGTTGTTCTTGTTGAGCAAAAGTCTAGTCCTCATCTAGGTAGATGCGTGTGCCTCTAAGCAATCCTCTATTTCTAAGGATCATATTCTTATCCTCTATATTCCATAAGATAACTCTTGCATGTCTATCTCTTCCTCCCTTTATATTCTCTCCAATCCTGCTTGCCTGGTGAATACACCCTGTCCACTTCAACTTATCTTTAAGGAAGTCCCTTCCTAGAATGTTTGTCCTCTCATTTTCACCAAAGTCCCTTAGGCCTTAGCTTAGAGTAGTACCTCACTTTATTTTATTGACATTCTACATCCTGCTTTATTAAGGAGCCGCCCTTTGAAGAATTTTGAGGATCCTAACAGGCTGCCCAACAGGTCTGTCCTTGACCTTATTGGGCACAGTTTTCAAGGTAATTTCAGGACTGTTTTTTTGCTGTTTTAGGACAGCCACCAGATCTGAAAAATCTGCCCACTGAATCTGCCTTTTGGGATGTGATTTAATGCTCTTTTGAAGCTGCTGTTTGAAGGGTTTAATTAGGAGGTTTTTCCATCCAAGATTATCACATTCAAACTACTTCAAAACAGAAAATACCCTCTAGATCTTTTACTTTAATGCTGATAAGGAAATATGCAAACCACAAGAATTATACACAGCGATTTTTGGTCAACATGACCCTGGAAAAAACCCCACGGGGAAAGCCAGTAGAAGAGGAAATTTATTATGGAGATCTCAAGCAAATATAGCAACAAGGAAATAACACAAAGGAACATGATACAAAAGCTAGCTCCTCTCAAGCTTGACTTTACACTCTCCTTGGGATTTACGCCCCTCTTGGATAATGCGCTCCCTTCCCTTGCTTTCCTCCTTTGCTGTCTTTGCCTTCTCTTAAGTGCGCCCAACCTGTAAGGCCAAGTGCGCCCTTCCTCCTCTCAAGGAAATGCGCCCTCACACTTTGCTAGTGCGCCCTCAAGCTTGGTTGCGCCCCCTCTTATCAAAGGTGCGCCCTCTTTGCCAAACTCACTTCTGCTCCTCGCTTCTCCTTCACTCCAATCTCAAGAGTGAACAATGAATGCCCATTTTCCCTCATCTTTAGCTGTAGCCTCATCCTTAGGCTAACCTAGGAAACCAATGGCCAAGATTAGATCTAGGCCAACCAAGATCGAGGGTTGAGATTAAATCTCCCCTTTTTACTTAAGTTCCTAAGTTACTTTATGTTAATAAAGTCACTTTGACTTTATAACATAAAGTAAAGTGGGTCGAGGGCCACTTTTTTCCCCCTTTGAGTTAGACACTCAATAACGCAAGGGACCACTTTCCAAGGTACCCAAAACACAAAACTCCTCTTACCGAGCAAAGTGTTCTTCACAACTCCTATCTTGTCTCTGAAGTAGACATGCTTGCCTCTTGGCAAGGACGTAGCGAGAATGTCTGCAATCTGCTCATCAGTCGGAATATACTCAATCTGAATTGCCCCTCTCTTAACCCAATCTCAAATGAAGTGGTATCTGATCTCTATGTGTTTCGACCAGTCATGAAACGTTGGATTCTTAAAGAGTTTGATACAACTCTGATTATCGCAGTGAATAACTGTAGGGCTCAACTCATGACCAAATAGGCAAACAACAACTTGCGAAGCCAAATGGCCTCACAGTTGGCCTGACTAGTTGCCATCATAGTTTTAAAAATCGGAACCGGCACCAGAACTAGTCGAGGGTCCAACCTGAACCAGAACCGGTCGATCGGTTTCCATGAACCAATTTTTTAAAAAATACATAAAATATTTAAATTTTAACGAAAAAAATATATTTTTAAGATTATAAATCATGTTTCCAAAGCATTAGAGACAATTAAAGACAACATATCCAAAGTATGCTCATGAATATATCAAAACGACACCAAGTGCAATACATATCTAGAGATCGGAACATAAATACATAATCAAGGAGGCTCTAAATGGCCTTTACAACATCAAATAACATACTAAGTTAGAGTCACTAATACTATAGGTGGGAATGCCAATGACAAATACAAAATAGCCATAGGGTAGATACTAGAACCGTAGATGGAAGAATCTCATAGCTCATGATTCATGACTGTCAGTAGTCCTCCATGTCATAATCATCAAGATTGGCATCACTACCACTGCTCTCTCCTCCATCCTCCTCCTCCTCCTCCCCTACATCCAATGCAATCCGTGCATTTGTTGATGTGGACTCTGGAGGATGTCCCCTCAAGAGGATCACCATCATCAAAAGTGACCGGCTCTAGCACTAGTTCATTAAGATCCAAGTTGGCTAATGCCAACTCAACATTGTTGTTCAAACTCATATCATCAGAAAACACATCCCACATCTTTGTCTTTCCCTTCAATCACTCTTCTCTTTGCTTGTATATAAGACGGAGGTTGGTGTGCACATACACTACTAAATCACTTGACACGACGACAAAGAGAAGAGTTCAATAGAAGAGTTTATACTTGAGTGAAGGATACATTTTTACTGGGGTCGTGACAAAAGAGTTCAACAATCAATGCCACCAACATCGAGGTACATAAAGGGCTTGGTTCTCTTGATTAAATGTCAGTTCCATACCCTCATACATGATAGAATCCAGTGGAAACATTGCAATCTTACCAATCTTGAAATCTTGAAAACTGTTAAGTCTGTTGAATTTTGAATGGGACCTAAAATTCTACTTTCTCCATATGAAGTCCAATGAGGTTGGAACCACTCTGAAACATTCTGAAACAATTAATGGTAATGTTAAAAATTTAAGTAAAAGGATGAAAATGAAAGATAAAGGAGAATGTCACTTTAACATTACAATAAATTACTAGGGTGAGTGAAATGGAGGGGGTGGGGACCTCTTTAAATAGCATTAGTAAGGCAAAATAACCCTCAGCTGCACACCAAAACACCTTACAACTCCAACTTGCACGAGAAAACATGAGCCAAGTACTTCTCTGTTACTTAGGTTTTAGATTTTAGGGGGTTTTAGGTTTTAGGGACAAAGTGGTCGGTTTATGACCAAACCGGCTGGTTTGGTCATAAACCGACGGACTGGTTCGGTTTATTGGCCGGTTTGAATTGATTGTCCATCAAACCGGTCCGGTCGGTTCCGGTTCTGGTTCACCGGTTTTTAAAACACTGGCTGCCATGTACTTTGCCTCAACAGAACTCAGTGCCACTGACCTCTGTTTTCGGGTGAACCAGGAAACAAATGCTAATCCCAACCCAAAACAACACCTTGAAGTGCTCTTCCTATCAACTGGACATCTTGCCTAGTTTGAGTCTGTGTAACCAATCAACCTGACCCCATCACCTCTGATGTAGTCCAATCCATAATCCATCGATCCTGCAATGTACCTCAAAACATGTTTTGCTCCTATCCAGTGAACACTCCTAGGCTCCACCATGTACCGACTGAGAGTGTTCACAGCAAATCAAATATCTGGTCTAGTGTTGACAAGATATATCAAAGAACCAATCAACTGACGATATCTCGTGGCATCCACCAACTCGGAATCATAAGCACTAAGCTTCTTCCAGTTGGTGACCACAGATGTTGATATGGGTTTGCAATCCTCCATTTGAAATCTGTTCAAAATATTCGTTGCATACTTCCCCTGTCCCAGAAAGACGTGCCCATCCTCCTGCCAAACCTCCATGCTCAAGAAATAGTGCATCAGTCTAATGTCCTTCATTTCAAACTCTGATGCAAGACGTCGCTTGCAATCAACTATGAGATGCTCCCCCCAAGTGATGAACAAATCATCAACATAAAGAATAAGAATGAGTGTATCCTCTCCCCGAATGATGTAGTAGAAGTTCGGATTTGCCTCACTCTTCTCAAAACCCATCTGAAGCAAGTAAGAGTCAATCCTCAAGTACCAAGCTCGAGGAGCTTTCTTCAGACCATACAGTGCCTTTTTCAAGCGGCACACGTGGGACTTTCTCCCCAAGACCTTGAACCCCTGTGGCTGCTCAATGTATACCTCCTCTATGAAGCCATTCAGAAATGATGTCTTCACGTCCATCTGATGGATCTTCCAACACATCTTTGCTGCAATGGCCATAATACTCCTAATGGAAGTATATTTCACAACTTGTGCGAATGTCTCATCATAATCAATTCCCTCGAATTTGAAAGAATCCTCTCACCACGAAACGAGCCTTTTGTTTCTCTATGCTGCCATCTGTAGCATACTTGATCTTGTACAACCACTTGAAAGTCACCACTAACATCCCCTCAGGTCTAGGCACCACCTCCCACACATCATTGCGCATAATGGAGTCATACTCCTCCTGCATGGCCTCTCTCCAGATCTGCTGGTCTATTGTCTGCACAAAAATAGTGGGTTCGGAATCTGTGATGCTCATCACCATGGCCAAGTACGAACCAAATATCCCTGGTGGTTTGCTCTCTCTCATCAACCTCTAGGGCTCACCAACTAGCTCCTTAGCTTCCTTCAGGGTCTCTTGAAATCATCTCGGTTTCCTCTCTCCTGAAGTAACCTTCTGTGGAGCAGTACCCTCATGCCCCTCAGTCTCATCCATAGATCTCACCACTGAAGGTTGAAATCTTGAAGCACGTGCACCTGTGGTCTGTGTACCAACCATCTGTGATCTTGTAGAAGTACTGGGTGGACCAATCACCCCTGAACTTGGTGCACTAGGCACCTGAGGTCGTGTCCACTGTGATTCATCACTCTGTATCTGTGGGACCTCCTCAACTCTGTCTCTCAATTCAAGAGATCTCCTGAATGCTCTATCCTCCTCGAGTCTGACATCTCTCCTCACAACAACTCTCTTCAGTGCTGGAATGTAGATCCGTTAGGCCTTAGAGACCTTTGAATATCCAACTAGGATCCCCTTCTCTGCAGTGGGATCCAACTTTGTCCTCTTCTTAGAAGGGACATGAGAGAACGTCAAACACCCAAATATGCAAAGGTGCTCAACATCAGGCCTACACCCAGTGAAGGCCTCCTCATGAGTCTTTCTCCCCAGAGCTCTACGAGGACTCCTGTTCTGCAGATACACTACAGTACTACAAGCCTCTACCCATAAAAAAATGGCAATGCCTGATCATGCAACATCGATCTCGTTGCACAACAATGGCCCCATTCTTCCTCTCTGCAACCCCATTCTGATGGGGGTTATAAGGAACAATCAATTGTCTCTTGATACTCTGCTGGGTACAAAAGTCTGCAAACTCCGTGGAGGTATACTCACCCCCATTGTCCGTTCGCAAGACCTTCATCTTTCTTCTTGGCTGGTTCTCCACAAGAGCCTTAAATTCTTGGAACCTCTTGAAGACCTCACTCTTGGTCTTTATGAAATATATCCAGGTCTTCTTGGAGTGGTCATCAATGAAAGTCACATACTACTCACAACCACCCAAGGAAATTGATGACATGGGCCCACACACATCAATGTGTATCAAATCAAGTACCCCAATTGATCTACTGTCATTATTGGGAAAGACATTCTTGGTGTACCTCCCAAGAGTACACCCTCTGCACACCTCCTGATGCTCAATGCCAAACTGTGGCAAACCCGTCACAATCTCCCACAACACACTTAGAGCTCCATGATGCAAATGAGCTATCCTCTGATGCCATAGCAAACACAACTGACTACTGCTGCTGCTACTAGCCAAAGGATGCAATGGATGAAAAAGTAGTATGTACAGATTGCCCTCACGTGTCCCAATCACTCTGCCAGAAGTGACACTGGACCCCTTAGGGTGAAAGAGGACCTTTGTCCCTCTGAAGGACACCTCAAATCTCCTATCCTGAATGGAGGAAACTGAAATCAGATTCTTCTTCAGCCCAGGGACATACAATACATCCATGAACACGAAGGGTGCCTCAAATTCCTATGAAAGGAAACTATGCCACGCCGAACTGCCCTGACTATGGTGTTGTCTCCAAACACTATTTCCAACTTAATCTTTGGATCTCTGAGATCAGTAAAGTTCTCTCTGACACCTGACATATGATTGGATACTCCACTGTCTATGCACTATATGCGGGATGGTGTTTCAACTATCGAGCAACAAACGATCAATGAACACTCCCTCTCAAACTTAGAGACAAACTCATCCTCCTTTGCTCTCGCTGCTGTACCACCCTGCTTCTTCTTCTTCCTGTTGGGACAATGTTCAACATAGTGCCCCATCTTGTTACAAGCAAAACATTTAACTTTGCTCATATCCCTTTGCTGCTTGGCCCCACCCTTGGGACCCTTCTTGGTCTTCTTCTTGCCCTTTGCCAAAAGAGCAAGATCACCCTTATCATCCCCACCATGCTGCTGACTAGTAGATCCTGAGCCAATTCTAAGCTCTTCCTATACAAAGTCATCACAGAGCCTCTCACAACTGGGCATATGCTCTCTACCCACTATGCCTCGTACAAAGCACTCCCAAGGTTTGGAGAAGCCATTTAAGGTTGTCCTCACCAACTCAGATGGATCCACTATCTCGCCCACAACTGCCAACTCATCACGAATCTGAGAAAATCTCGTGAGGAATGGGGTAACCGAATCGATGTTCGTCATCTTGGTGCCCCTCAACTTCTCCTGGAGCACACCATCTTCCGGTTCTGGTTAGGGCTCTGGTAAAGACCACACAAGGAATGCCACATCTGAAATGTTAAGTCCTTACCAGATACACGAGGAATGATATGGTCCTTCACTGCATCAAGGATAGTCCTCTTGGCGTTGATGTTCCTCTTCTTGAACTCTACCAAGAGCATTGCATCTGTAGGATGAACCACATGATTTTCAACAATATCCCATAGCTCAAGTTCCTCCAAGATCAAGACTATCCAAGCCTTCTAGAGAGATTGATTGCCAGCCCTCGCTAGCCTATCCTCCACCCTCAACCCAACAACCAACATGGCTGCCATATGATGCTATAACTGATGCTAAACTGACCAAGCAAAACTGATGTTAAACTGCTGTCTAGGTGAGACAAAAATCTGCCAACTGTTTGCAAACTATATCAGCCAACTCTTGTGCCCTTTGGCTATGATACTATGAATAATTTTGAGAATCCTAACAGGCTGCCCAACAGGTCTGTCTTTGACCTTATTGGGCACAGTTTTCAAGGTAATTTCAGGAATGTTTTCTCTCTGTTTTAGGACAGCCACCAGATCAGAAAAATCTGCCCACTGAATCTGCCTTTTAGGATGTGATTCAATGCTCTTTTGAAGCTGCTGTTTGAAAGGATAAATTATGAGGTTTTGCTGTCCAAGATTATCACATTCAAACTACTTCAAAGGATAAAATACCGTTTAGAATTTTTACACTTTAATGCTGATAAGGAAATATGCAAACCACAAGAATTATACACAGGTATTTTTGGTCAACATTGTTGATGATTGCAGCTACACGAGTCATTTTCCAGCTTACAAACTTGAGAGAAAGCTCCTAAGAAGGGTGTGGTTATTATCTGAGACAGCTGGAATGTAGAGATGGCCTCTTCCTTACAGAGAGTTGAGAAGAACTCCAGATGATTCTCCTGTGTAATGCAGTGGGAAAAGAGATTTGCAGAGTTGGACGTGCCTATGGCTGAGCACAAGGTGAACGTGTAAAATTCCATAGTGCTGGGTGCATCGTCATGAGAACATAAATGAAGATGATGTATTAGCCTCCTCTGAGCAGAAGAGTTGATGAGAAACTCTAGATGATTCTCCTGTGTAATGCAGTGGGAAAGAAGATCTGTTGAGTGGACGTGCCTGTAGATGAGCACAAGTGAACGTGATCCTAGTGGCTGAGCACTAGTGAACAAGGTTTTCTAAAAGTGCTAGCCTAGCCTAGCCATTAGGTTTTCTAGCCTAGTTGACAAGGGTTTGTGAAGAATCCAAAATGAGCAAAATCATGATGGGAAGCAAGCTTGATGACTCAAACAAACTCAGTTCCAGGAAGACAAAACCTCAAAGAAATGAAGACATCAATATCTCAACACTCTCAGGTATGGTCCCTACCAATGATAATACTTGGTTAATTGATAGTGGTGCGTCTAGGCACATGACCGGTCTTAGAAATCACATAACACATTTCGTTGAGAAAAAGACACATCTACATGTTGTTCTTGGAGATGACGCCAGATATAATGTAAGAGGAGTTGGAACTTCTACTTTACAACTAGACTCAGATATGCAGCTTAAATTAGAAGAAGTACTGTATGTACCTGGAATGAAGAGGAACCTTGTCTCTATTTCTGCCTTGGAGGACAAGGGCTACAAAATCACATTCTCAGAAGGAAGAGTCCTTGCATGGCACAAAGACACTCATATAAATTCTGCCAAGGTAATTGGCATCCGAGAAAACAGTTTGTACAAATTAACCATCAAACCTTTCCAGGCCTTACTACATGACACTATCAGCTTGAGTGAGCTATGGCATAGAAGACTTGCTCACATTCATTATAGAGCTCTCCCAACTCTAGGGAAAATGGTAACAGGTCTACCAGAACTACATATTCAACATAAAGGTGTTTGCAAAGGTTGTGCCCTTGGCAAAAATGTTAAAGGATCCTTCTCAAGCAGTGACAATAGATCCAAGGAAATATTGGACTTGATACATTCAGATGTGTGTGGGCCAATGACTATTGCATCTCTGGATGGGTACTTATACTATGTACTCTTCATAGATGATCACTCCCGGAAAACTTTGATTTACTTTCTAAAGAACAAGGATGGAGTCCTTGCAAAATTTCAAGAATTCAAAACTCAGATTGAGAACCAAACCGGAAGAAAAATCAAAATATTAAGATCAAATAATGGAGGAGAATACACCTCCAAAGAATTCAACAGTTTATGTATTGAAGCAAGAATCAAGAGGGAGTTCACAGTTCCTTACAACCTTCAACAAAATGGGGTTGCTGAAAGGAAAAATAGAATTATCTTTGAGGCAACAAAAACAATGATACATGATCAAAGTCTACCTATGACTCTATGTGCAGAAGCATGTATGACAACAGTATATGTTCAAAATAGAAGTCCTCATCAGATCCTAAAGAACATTACTCCAGAAGAAGCCTTCACCGGAGTGAAGCTTGAGATTGGACACTTCCAAATATTTGGATGTCTAGTATATCTTCATGTACCTAAAGAAAAGAGATCCAAGCTAGAACCTTTAGGAAGGAAGGGCACATTTGTTGGATATAGTGAATCCTCAAAAGCATATCGAATCTACATTCCTAGTTAGAGACAAATTGAAGTAAGTAGAGATGTTACTTTTGAAGAAGAAGTAGCCTTCCAAAAATCCAGAGAAGCTTAGATGGAAATTGATAGTGAGACAATGCCTTCTCCCCCTTCAACAGTTCAGAGGGAGACATATATTATTCCAGATGATCCAATAGCTCCACTTGATCCAGTTGTTCCAGCAAATTCAATTGCTCCAAGCAACATACCCAGAGATATTACAATTGGACATAAAAGGCCTGCTTCGGCCCGACAAACACTACAAGAAGTAGAAGGGCATAAAGCCCCACAAGGAACAACCAGAGAGAGCAAGAGACCAAAGAGATTCTCAAGCTACCTTTCAACTATGACCCACATTATTGACTCAGAGCCATCTTGTCATGGAGAAGCTTCAGGTGAACAAGTATGGCAAGATGCCATGACTAAAGAATACCAATCTATATTAAAAAAAATGATGTATGGGATGTTGTTCCAAGACTAGAGGGAAAATCTGTAGTGACTTCCAAATGGATTTATAAAATCAAACATGCTGCAGATGGAAGCATCGAAAAATATAAAGCAAGATTTGTGGCCAGAGGGTTTTCACAAATAGAGGGAGTGGACTATGACAAGACTTTTGCACCAGTAGCCCGATACACCTCCATTCAATCTATCATTGCACTAGCTGCTTCCATGGGTTGGAAGCTACATCAGATGGATGTAAAGACAACCTTTCTCAATGGTGAAATTGAGGAAGAAGTTTATATTGAGCAGCCAGAAGGATTTGTTGTACACAACGAAAGATCTCATGTATGCAGGTTAAAGAAAGTCCTATATGGTCTAAAACAAGAACCACGTGCTTGGTATGAGAAAATGGTTGGATTTCTAATGAGTTTGGGCTTCAGCAAAAGTGATGTCGATCTAAACTTATATTATCACATTGATGGCAATGAGTGTCTGATTTTGGTCCTATATGTGGATGATCTTTTTCTTACCGGTTCAGAGAGACTCATTGCTGAGTGCGAACGAGCATTGACTGCTAAATTTGAGATGAAGGACTTGGGCTTGATGCACTACTTCTTGGGACTAGAACTATGGCAGAGGACAGATAAGATTTTCTCGAGTTAAGGAAAATATACTGTGGAGATACTGAAAAAGTTCGCCATGACAAAATGCAAATCCATGCCCACTCCAATGGTAATGGATTTAAAGAAGATGAATGATACTGATTCAGGAGAAGTAGATCCACACTTATACCGACAGTTGATTGGATCACTGATGTATTTGGTTAACACCAGACTGAACATTTGCTATGCAGTAAATGTGCTTAGCCAGTTTATGAACCAATCGAGATAGACACACTGGATAGCTGCAAAACATGTATTGAGATACTTACAAGGCATAGTTGGTTATGGCCTAAGATATGCCTTCAGTGTAGACTTGAGCCTGCAAGGATATGCCGATGCAGATTGGGCAGGAAGTGCAATGGACAGAAAAAACACCTCTGGTTGTTGCTTCACTTTAGGGTCTGCCATTGTTTCCTGGTGTAGTAGAAAACAGAGCTCCGTAGCATTGAGCAACGCAGAGGCAAAGTACATTGCATTGAGTGTAGCAGTCCGCAAAGCAGTGTGGCTTCACAAACTTCTGACTGACTTGTTCGATCATGAGATGGATCCTACTACTATTCATTGTGATAACCAGAGCTGTGTAAAGCTCTTCGAGAACCCTGTGTTTCATGACAGATCGAAACACATCGAGATAAAGTATCACTATATCAGAGACATGGTGCAGAGGAAGACAATACACGTGCAATATCTTCCTACTCATGAACAGATCACAGATATCTTCACCAAACTATTTGCCAAGACAAAATTGGAGTATTTCCGTGAGAGACTTGGCCTGGTGGAAAATGCCTCCCTAGCTGAGAGGGAGTGTTGATGATTGCAACTATGTGAGACATTCTCTAGCTTACAAACCTGAGAGAAAGCCCTTGAGAAGGGTGTGTGGTTCCTATCTGAGACAGAGCTGGAACGTAGAGATGGCCTCCTCCTTACAGAGCGTTGAGAAGAACTCCAGATGATTCTTCTGTGTAACGCAGTGGGAAAAGAGATCTGCAAAGTTGGACGTGCCTGTGGCTAAGCACAAGGTGAACGTGTGAAATCCCAAAGTGCTGGGTGCATCGTCATGAGAACATAATTGAAGATGATGTATTAGCCTCCTCTGAGCAGAAGAGTTGACGAGAAACTCCAGATGACTCTCCTGTGTAATGCAATGGGAAAGAAGATCTGTTGAGTGGACGTGCTTGTGGACGAGCACGGGTGAACGTGATCCTAGTGGTTGAGCACTAGTGAAGAAGTGGTTCTTCTGTGTAATGCAGTGAGCTAGAGATATGGACATCCCCATAGGATGTGCCCCTAGTGGTTGTATGAGATCCCTTGCTATATTGTTTTAGAGACAGACCTGCCTGTAACCCTAATTGTAATGTAAAGGGTACAGGTCGGCCCCACCTTAATGTGATTAATATTTAATGTAAAAGATAATTAATCTGGTTAATATTAATTATATTGTGAGCTAGTGAGGTCGGCCCTGTTGTGCCAATAGACACTTCTGTTGATAGGTCAAGTCTAATATAAGTAAATGTAGATTCCCCATTGTGGAATCATATCTTTCACACGAGTTTGGAAATTTCAGCAAGTACACTTTCTTGGGAAAAGTGCGCACCTCTCTTGGGCGCTAGTCTTCTAGGGTTTGAGCACCATCTTGTGTGCTAGGTTTTATTGGTGGTGAAGGTCTTTCTCTTGAAGAATATAGCAAAGGATTTTGGTTGGGTTTTTTCCCCTTGTTGAGAAGGGTTTCCTAGGATACTTTTTTTGTTCTTGTGCATGGTGTTTCTTCTTTGATCTTGGTTGTTGCAACATTATTGGTTATGGTTAAGTGAAATGCTAAAAATGGAATGAACTTCATGCTTAACCTTGCTTATTGAAAAATCAACAAACATATCCTTAGAAAAACCCCCACGGGGAAAACTAATAGAAGAGGAATTTTATTATGGAGATCTCAAGCAAATATAGCAACAAGGAAATAACACAAAGGAACTTGATACAAAAGCTAGCTCCTCTCAAGCTTGGCTTACAGTCTCCTTGGGATTTGCGCTCCTCTTGGATAATGCACCCCCTTTCCTTGCTTGCCTGCTAGCCTTGAAGAATGCACCCAATCTTGGTGCGCCCTCCTCCTTTGCTGCCTTTGCATTCTCTCAAGTGTGCCCAACCTGTAAGGCCAAGTGTACCCTTCCTCTTCTCAAGGAAATGCGCCCTCACACTTTTCTAGTGCGCCCTCAAGCTTGGTTGCGCCCCCTCTTCTCAAAGGTGCGCCCTCAAGCTTGGTTGCACCCCCTCTTCTCAATGGTGCGCCCTCTTTGCCAAACTCACTTCCTCTCCTCTCTTCTCCTTCACTCCAATCTCAGGAGTGAACAATGAATGCCCTTTTTCCCTCATTCTTAGCTTTAGCCTCATCCTTAGGTTAACCTAGGAGACCAATGGCCAAGATTAGATCTAGGCCAACCAAGCTGAAGGGTTGAGATTAAATCTCTCCTTTTACTTAAGTTCCTAAGTTACTTTATTTTAATCAAGTCACTTTGTGACTTAAGTGCTAATAAAGCCACTTTGACTTTATAACATAAAGTAAAGTGGGTTGATGGTCACTTTTTCCTCCCTTTGAGTTAGACACTCAATAACTCAAGGGGACCACCTTCCAAGGTACCCAAAACTCAACACCCTTTGCAATTCCAATATGTATGGAGATATGTGTACTCAGCAGTCTGTTTGACCTACTTTTCTGATAACACATATATCAACCTGGGTTGAAGCACTCAAAATGAAGAGACTAGGAAGAAGACTCTCATTTCTTCGTTCAGGTCAGCCCCTAACATTTGTGGCTCTTCTAGCGCCTAGAATGGCTGTCTGGTAGAGGTCACTTGCCAATGTGTAACATGTATCTGTGAGGTAATTTTATTTGAGGGGTTTTTCTTCCATGTTGATAAAGCTGCTTGTTTAGACATTTTTCCACTCTACTTATGGATGATTCTGAAAGAAAAACTAGAAAATCTATTTTCCATCTTCAATATTGTCATTTTTGTTTGTCCAGTTCTTTTTGCTCTTTGTGCTCTGCTTGTAACTAAAAGTTGGATCCCTACTTCTCATACATTCTTTAGATTTCCTGTCAGCTTAATGGTTTTGACTTCTTATGATGGATAATTTCAACATGCCATCCCATCTTCCCCGTCTTAGTATCCAGCTTAAATTAAGGGTGCTAGTTTAATAGTAGTTTGTAGACTTTTCTCGTATATTTCCATTTTTGTTCAAATTTGATACCTTCGATTGAATTTGATAACTTTCTTTCTTTGCTTCAATATTTTCATGTTTCTTTGTCCAGTTCTTTATGCCCTTTGTGCTCTGCTAGTAACTAAAAGTTGGATGCCTACTTCTCATACTTTCTTTAGATTTCCTGTCAGCTTAATGGTTTTGATTTCTCACTATGGATAATTTCAACATGTCATCCCACCTTCCTCTTCTTAGTAGTCTTTTTTAATTTATACACTTTATCTCTTTATAATAATGAGTTAGTTTTGGACATAACTTAATCATGTTTGAAGTATAAAATCTTATACCATTCCCTTTGTGGGATTTACAGTAGAAATGCATCCAGCTGAAAGTAAGGGTGCTAGTTTGATAGTAGTTAGTAAACGTTTCTTGTATATTTCCATTTTGTTCAAATTTGGTACCTTCGATTGAATTTGTTAACTTTGTTTTCTGTGCTATCTTTCCTTTTACATTGAAAGTATATATTGATTTTGAACTTTTTACAGGCAGCTTCAGGGACAAAAGGAGGTTCAAGTGGCTCGCCAGTAATTAATTGTCATGGACAGGCAGTTGCACTAAACGCTGGCAGCAAATCTTCTAGTTCATCTGCATTTTTTCTTCCGCTGGAACGAGTATGATATCTAATATTTTGATATTGTTCGCGTGATGGAGGGCCTTGATTTCTTTGTAACTAAATTATACTAGTGTAATAGTAGTTATCATTAATGTGACATCCAATTATGTCCCTTGTAGCCTGTGGCATGTGATCTTAAACGAAAACCAGCTCATTAAGGATTTGCTTTTACTGTTTTAGTTTGTACATGCTTAGATTGTTTCCACCTGACTCTCTTTCATGACCATGTCCTTTTTTTTGTTTGTTATCAGATTAGCCAAGTAGTTTTGTTGATAATTTTTGCCACATTTCATATTTGTCATTACTTTCACTTTAGAAATCTATTACATCCATTAAGTAGTTGTTGAAATAATGGTGGGCTAGAAAGGAAATGCATATAAAGATAAAGAAATTGAGTATAAGCAAATGGAGATTAGACAAAATTAAAGGAGGGAATTGTATTTCTATTAAGTTTCATGATAGAGGCTTCTCATACCATACTATATAGAATGGTTTACATGAGCGACACTAGTTGTAATGTCTCCAAATGACACAATTATCATGTTGACAAATAAAGTAGCTTCGTATTGCATCTCTCAAAAGTAAATAATCTTAGGAGCTCACTCTTCATGGTACTACTTTTGTATTCTAGTGAAACATAAGAGATTGAAATTTGCATTAATATCCACTAAAGACAAAATTAGGTCAAAAGGACTGGTGACTACAACCAGCAATAATAGCCAAGCAAAATAAAAGGGTGGAAAAGGCACCCCTAAAATTATGTGAAATGAAATGAAATGAAAAGTGAGTACAAGAGAAGCATGAAATGAAATGACATAAACATAGGTGTATAATACTTAAGTAGGTTATCCCAAGAAGGAAAGCTCTAGAAAGTCCAGGAAACTTTGTCAAAAATGAGTTATCTGTGGCTGTTTAATGGAGGATGGTAACCTGAATTCCACAATATTTATAATTTATACATTCAAGATGCCTCTTTGCATGGCTTATGACCCTCGATCATGTTAATCTCAGACTTAGTAACATTGATAAATTAATACAATCCATATAAGATTATAGGAATATCCAGATTCATATCCACAATATTCAATAATTAAATATTGTGGATATTCCTGAAATCTGATACAGATAATATGAGCAACTATAGAAGTTTAAGTGCTTCATGGGTCAGTTTCAGGACATCTCGTCCAAACTCCACCTCCAAACTCCACCTCATGGAGTCGATTATCAGACCCACAGTTTTATATGGCTCTGAGATTTGGGGGGCAAGCTTGTTGTAGACAGACTGGGCCAAGATGGAGAGAGTCCAGACCCTGCTTCTCAGACACATCATTTGCTGCAAGGGGACAGTTCTATGGCCCATTATTCAGGCAGAGTTTGATGTCCACCCTTTCTGCCTCGAGGTCTTTTTTTGCTTGAACTCTTTCCTTCATAGAGTCAGATCTTTCAGAGAGACTGCCACCAGGAGAGAGCGGTACGCCTACCTCGCACTTTGCTCCTCGGAGGTGGAAGGAAAAGTGATGGGGACGAGGTGGAAGGAAAAGTGTGTTGCCTACTCCCAGTCCCAACAGACCCAAGTCCAACTCCAACTATGGCTCTCTGTGGAGGTGGTGGCGGCATTGGCTGTACTGGAAGATCAATCTCCTCCTCAGCCTCTGTATCCACTGGAAGCAGAACATCGTCCTCCTCCTCCTCCATTGTCACTTCCTCCCTCAAATCATCTGCATGCTCCTCCTCCTCCTCCATTGTCACCTCCTCCCTCAAATCATCTGCATGCTCCTCCTCCTCCTCCATTGTCACCTCCTCCCTCAAATTATCTGCATGCTCCTCCTCCAACCACTTGGGTGCCTCCTCCATCTCAGGCTCCTGAATCTCCACCCTCCATTGACTAGTGGTGTCAATGTCATCCAATGAAATGGCCTCTATGTCAGGTTCTTTGTCAAGTTGCTTCACCCACAACCTTAGATTGTAGTAAACATATACCAAGTCATTAAGGCGTTGGGTACCTACCCTGTATGAACATTGAGAGCCATAGTTAGTGATGGAAAATACTAAATTGTAAAAATTAAAATTAAAAAAAAAATAACCAATTTAAATTTTGATTGTTGCATTTTTGAACATTTCTAACCTGTTGTGCTTCTTGGACTGTACCTTTTCAAAGACACTCCAATGGCACTCACACCCTAAAGAACTGCAAGTTTGACTAAGCACCTGAACGACAAGTTTTTGTAGATCTGGGAGCTTTCTACCATAGTGTTTCCACCAGACATATACAATGAATAAAATGAAAGGAAGACAACGAATTATATTTCGGATTTCCATCAAGTAATAAATGTCATATATAATATATAGAAAGGAATAAACAAAATTTGAAATTGAAGCTTATCTGACATCCTTGTGGTCCTATCTTGGACAACCATATCATAGCCCAACATCCCAGATGCCATCCTATATATCTCATTTTGTTTAGAAATCTCTAAGCGTTTAGCTGGAGTCAGCACCATCCTCTAAACACACTGGAGGAAACCATCAATGACCTCACCATCAAAATTAAATCCACAAGCATAAGCAAATGCAGGGTTGAGGTAGAGCCCTGCTGCATGAATGGGACGATGGAGAGTGTTACTCCATCTCTCATCAATTACACCCCATATCTGAGCTCTCTTGGTGAGTCCTTCCTCCCCATAGTCCTTAGTCACCGGGTTCGACGAATTTCAAGCATTAAGTTCGAAATTCACCGATTTTTATCTGAATTCGAACATATTCAATTATGTTTGCTGAACTCCAAGTTGATTGCTAATTTGAATCCAAACATTAAAAAATTTGTTAAAAATTGTTTGAATTTGGCCAGGTTCGATTAGGTTCGGCCGATGCAGGGTTTAAAATTAAAAAAATAAATACAAAGCACAAATTAAACCCTGGGTTCTCCTGGGTTCTAATTTGTGCCGCCAAGGTTTTGTTGCTTTGCCGCCTGCATCCTGTGCCCACACTCCTGTGGCTCGTGCTCGATTTGGAGTCTGGACAGTCTACAACAGAGTGGAGTGAGCCTAGAGTCTAACTGTATTACCCATACCCTCGACGGTTGAACGAATCCAGCGCGCGGGTCGTTGCTAACCTACCCGATAGCCTATCCGACATGGCTACATGTAACCTATACTTTTATTGTATATTTTTTAAGAATATATTAATTTTTTAATTTTATACTTTTATTATATGTTAATTTTTGATTTTCAAATTTTAACTTTTCTTATATATTTTTCATAGTTTTATTATATATATATATATTAATATTTTTTAATTTTTTAGTCTTGTATTTTTTATTATATATTAATTTTTTAATTTTCAAATGTTATACTTTTATTATATATATTTTTATATTTTCAAATTTGTAGTATGCCGAACTTAATGGTGAATTTTATTCCCAAAATTTTCATGGTCGAACTTGAAGGTCGCTGAACTCGAACACGAACACGAACCGGGTGACTAAGCCCTAGTCCTCATAGTACCGGTAGATAGTTTCCTTGGCCCTATCCATGGCCTCATACAAGTAGAGCCCATTACAGGCATGAAAGCTGCATGATACTTTGTTTAAGAATTCTAAAAGCATGAAAGCTGACATGAAAAACATCCCTCGGCTACCTGTTTCAAGCTAGAGAGAAGGTGTGGCTGTGATTATTTGAGAGATCGAACAGATAACTCTTAAAAATGATTCCACTTTGTTGAAATTAATGCAGCTGCAAGAGCCATTTTCCGGAGGATGGAAAAGGCCCTAGCTGTAGACTAGGGCCCCCAACACACTCCTGGGGTTTCTTGATATGAGACCAAACAATGAGAGCCATGGCAAAACACCCTAGTGAGGGCCCCCAGTATATGACTGGGGTTCTTGGTCTTGGACCAAGCAGTAAGTCCCTAGATGTGTCTAGGGC
>ML782235.1:876134-907277 GCA_009831015.1 Picea engelmannii
ATATATATATATATATATATATATATATATATATATATATATATATATATATATATTATTGCCGTCCCCAACCCGCCGTCCCCTGAAAATTTTGGGGGTGCACTCTAGCCGTCCCGGGGACGCGTCTCCCCGTCCCCGCCGTTCCCCCGTCCCAAAAACCAATGCAACATAGAATAATCTATATTTATTCAATAGATTACTAGTTATTGATGGACATATCCTTTACTACATGACCCGATATTTATTCTTTCATAGAGGACATCTATTTCCAATTCATTCAGATCACTTGGGTCCCTCCCCCTCTTCTTCGACACCTTCTCCACCCTAATATGGCTTTTCATCAATGTTCCACCAAGACTCCGGGACGGGGGGACGCGGGTGAAAGGAGATGCACAAGGGGGACGTGTGGAAGTACCCCCAAATTTTAGGGATTTTTGGGAAATGGGGGACGGGGGGACGTCACATATATAATATAAAAAAATATAAAAAATAAAAATAATAATGATAATATGATAAATCTCAACAATAACATAAAGTAATTATATATATATTTGTTTTTTAAATTAAATTTTTTCTTTTTTTAAGTCTTACTGGGCAATTTTTTTTTTTTTGGGGGGGGGACTTCCAGGAGTCCCCCTTTTGGGGGGGTCCGTCCAGAAGTCCCCCTTTTCAAGGGGAGACGTCTAGGAGTCCCCCTTTTGGGGAGTCTCGTCCCCCACCTTGGGGAGTCGCGTCCCCCCAAGTCCCCTCGCGTCTCCCCAAAAAGGGGACGTGGGGAAACGTCCCCCTGGAGTCCCCCCGTCCCGGGGACGTGAGGGACACGTCCCCCACGACCCCCACCCTGGGGGACGCGTCCCCATGGAACACTGCTTTTCATGCTATGCAATTGTTACATATTGTTGACAATCTCATTGTTCGTCCAGACTACCTATGACTATTTGTTACTTGTCCTTAGGATTCCCGTTGGTCAACATAGTATGCTCCCACTAGTTACTAATTGAAACAAATTACCAAATTCTATTAGAGGACTATATTTGCTAGCTTTGCTCCCTCAAAGGGGTGGAGAAAAAGGAACACTTGATTCTTAGGTGCCCGTTTATTACAAGATCCGTGGGATATTTTATTACTTATTTAGATATACTAGAGGGTCCCTTACTACTTTATTTCACCAACAATGCTATGGATGCTTGGCCCTTTGTATTTAAGAGGGAGTTTCTCTTAGATGACAATTCTTACATGGATCTTTGAGATCTAGTAGATTGATCACTATCGCTTTACCTTACTCCTTCACTGTAGTCTTTCACTATAATTCCGTTGTCTTAACTTTTTGTAATTTCACAAATGTATAGCATTGTATGTAAATAAAATAAATATCTTTGTTGCATAGACCAATTGGCCTTGTAGACAATCTAGTAAATTCTATCTATCAACCATTGGGGCGGATATACGTCCAGTCAATATTGGTCACAGGGATAGTTAGTAATACATCAATGAGATAGTGCCTCCTTGCATCCGAGATCCCCATTCCACTTTGACACATTGTTCCTTGCACTCGATGGGTTACTTTTGTTGTCCTTCCTTGGTCTTAGCGTGGATCTCATAGAGAGATGCATATCACTAGGTTCTCTCCTTGAGAGATTTGTTGGAATTGGATGCTAGGAGAGTTACAACTAGCCTTTTCCAAATCATCCTTTCTAGGATATAAAATCTGGTTACTTTTATTGTTGGACATGGTTTAGAGGACATTATCAAGTTGAACATAAACACATTCATGGTGGTTGACAAAGACAACCATTACTCTTTTCACATTGACGTCAATTAGGGTGTTGCGCCTTTATATTCTTAGTGTTGTCCACTCTTTGGGGACATTATTAGGATCAAAATTGGCATGTCATGGTCATTTTGCTCTTCTTTTCACTTTGTGCTCTCTTCCTCAATACTCCACTCATGACTTAACCGATTTCTCTCTGTACATGTGTGCTTTCTTCTCATATATTACCTACTACACTATCTAGGCTAAGTTGCACGAAACGTGGAAACGTCTAGAAGTTTCCGAAACCGGGATGTCTGGAAACGTGACCCCCCCATAATGGGTACCTCGAGGGAAACACATTATCTTGCAAGAAAACATGAATGATACATATATATTTTAAATAAGACATTATCTTGCAAGAAAAAAGAATGATACACATAAATGACATTTAAGAAGGAAAACCATGTCTATATTAACATGAAAGGACATGTGGCACATGGTTAGAAGTCATGCCTTGCATGAGGACACTTGGATACAACCATGGAATAGGAGCATTGGACTAACATCTTGTTAGAGAGTGCACCATCCTAGAGGAGAGGTATTAAACCCTAGGAGAATCATTCCTCGAGGGCGTTTCATCATGTGGTTGGATAAACCCTAGTATGACATTTGTACATCCTTGTATTGTAGAGGGAAGTGTTATCAGAACCCGGCCGGTCAATCCCAAAATGTTAACTGATGGACATCAAGGTACATAGGGGGCTTGCTGCTTGGTACATAGTATATCAACGTTCAAGGTGCATTAACCATTGTCTGTTAGGACAGGTTACCATCATAAAAAAAATCACAATGAACAGTGGAGAATTCCAAGTGTCAACACCAATACCCAATCAGTTTATCCACTGTGTAAACTGTGTGAAATTGTACCAGCAGTGTTAGAGAATTAATGCTTAGTTGAGTATCTTATCATGTGTGTCAAAGGTGTGTATTATTTCAAATCTGAGAGGGACCGCACATTTTGCAGAAAAGTAGCAAATAAAACCTTCAAACAGCCCTTAAATGTATGAGATGTTAGCACTATGAAGCAAGTCATTCCCCAATCTCAGGCATCGATTTGATCAAGGGTATGGTAAAGATGTAAAATATGCTCATACGTTGTCTAATATGATGTATCAAGACAAGAATGTGACCATTAAACCCCTGTCACAAGTGTTAGCAAGCTGGAATAGCAAGACATCTCCTAATTTCATGTGCTTATGTGAATGTCAAAGTGACTTATGATGCCATAGAATATGCCACATCCAAGATAGATAAGTTCAGATCTGAAAAAATGAGCTTTAGAACCAAGATGTCAAGCTTTCAAGATGAAATTAGTTACCCCAAGAGTAAGTCATTTCACTTAGTAAGTGGAACGTTGCATTAATATGATCATTCCAAGCATATGAACCCTAAAAAGAGTCCAACGCTGGTACACAAAACCCTTGTAAATGAAATCAAAGGAGAGGAAGACTAGCTTTATGCCATGTGTTTCCAAGCATAAACAAGAAATTAACTCTAGAGAAATGATTAAATTTGAGCATCTTCAGAGCTACTTTATTGATGAGGGCTAGATCCAAAATTAAGCAAGTTTAAGCAATATGTATAACCCAAACTTAGATCTAGCAATCTAACAGAAAATGATTGAACACTTCAAAGCCTAGATTGCTCAAACAATGAAAAAAGGGAAAGGAAAGGGAAACGTTTTTTGGTTTTTTGGTTGAAGAGATCAATAAGACTAGTGCCTAAAAAGGGCTATGGGGTCCCTAAATTTACCCTAGGTGAAGTTCTTGTGAAGATGAGTTGATGTTGAGGGCACCAAGAAGGATTGCCTCTCAAGCTTCAACTAGTGTAGGTGAGTTTCTCAAGCATGGATGGGTGGGGGAGGGTCCTCTATGAATCCTCCTCTGAGTACTATCAAGGTGAACTTAAGGTTTGGCCTAGGACGACCTACCTCAATGCAAACGAAGCAAACAATAATGATCACAAGGAATGAAGGTAAGAGATCGATATCTTGATTGCCCTCTCAAGTGGAGCAAGATGCCCTTCTTTGACCTTGTTACCACACAAACCAACACCTTTGCTCAAAGTCCCAAAGATGGGTGCTAGCCTTGTGGAACTAGGAGGTTGGCCACTGTTACCTCGCCAACTCTCCTCTACACTTTGGGCTAGGGTAAATGGAATCCTAACCAAGGGGGGATTCCCTATGGGTAGTAAGCTTAATGTGTGTAGTGGATAGTGGGAGTAAGGGAAATCTTAGCAACATAAATATAGATGAAGAAATAAAAATGGAATTTAGATGGTTGGGGAGTGGTGGATAAAAGGGAGATCAGTGTCTCTGATTGCTTGGGCAATGGGGTCATGTGAGTAATCTTAGAGGGTGGTTCTAAAGGAAGATTAGGTGGCAGCCTACAATTAATTGATAACCAAACTACAAACCTAATTTGGTTGTTTGATCTACAAGTGATATGGTGGAGAGGGGCTATAACAGATCCACTGCTCAAATCAAATTGCAATGGTGGCCTCTACCATAGACTATCTACAGACACACCTAATCAAGTGATATAGGATGTGTGATGTTTTTATCTTGAAAGTAAAGGATACAAAAGGGAGATAAGAGGGAGGAAAACCATTACCCTAGCCCTTTCCAATTAAGATGAAGCATCTTTCCTTGGCCTTTGAGTTGCCTTTGACATCCATACACTTGCAAACAAATTCCCAATTATAGCACAAAGAACTAATAGCCTTTTATAAGAAATCACTTATACATTACTCCATTACTTGGACTAAAAAATCCACAAACACTCCAATAGCTCAGGGACCCTTTTATTTACACTGAAGACCCTTCTTCTATCCAGTCCATCTTGCAAATGGAGTGAGCAAACCCTTATATAGGTTTGAGCTCAAACTCCTCATACAATAAAATATGATTTAATTTGCTAGATCTGTTTTTTATCCAAGGAATACAAATAAAATAAGACTCTTAACAACTCACTTGCTAAAGATAACA
Organism: Picea engelmannii; assembly: GCA_009831015.1. Classification (NCBI taxonomy): domain Eukaryota; kingdom Viridiplantae; phylum Streptophyta; class Pinopsida; order Pinales; family Pinaceae; genus Picea; species Picea engelmannii. The sequence continues at coordinate 880,934 of ML782235.1, forward strand.
AGAAGTTTGTTGGGATCTCAAAGTCCTCTAATAAAATATTCTAGGAAAATAGCATTATTTCCACCACCTAACTCCAATAGTTGAATCAACAACAATAAACAATGGAGATAGTTAAACATAACTTCTCAATAATAAATAGATTAATAACCCCTTTTAACAACCCTTCCCAAAAATAGAACAAGCATGCGATTCGTCTTCATTATGGTTGACTTGGTAACCAAAGGCTTCAAAATCTAAAAAGAATGGTTCCATGATGGATTGATGCTAGTCGACCCCATAATTTTGTTCATGTAATACTGATCCGGATTTTATGAGTAGAACAAAATGAATACAGATTATTAACAGATTCTTAACACAAAATAATAGAGATACAGTAAAACTGGTTTTCTATTCAATAATGAAATAAGCTGAAACTGTAAAATGCAGTGGAAACAAGCTTGCTGGAATGGTGGCGGCTTATCTCTAAGAAGAGATGTGACGACTGTGCTCATTTGTAAGAAGATCATTACAATAAGGCTTTGAAGGCCTTTTAAAATAAACAGGAATGCCCAAAACCCTAGATATCAAAAAACCTAACCCTAGGAGATGAAGCGCCAAAAGTCATGTGGGCCCCGTTTGGGTAAGTTAGTACATTAACTTCTCGGGGTCATAACTTTTGCATACGATCTCTGTTTTAGGCGTATGATAGCTCGTTGGAAAGGTATCGTCGAGGAGATTCAGTTTGAGGCCTCAATTATGTCATAGGCTATCATTGAGAAGCTCGATCCCGACAGATCTTCATTTAGGCCCTCAAAATGGCCTGAGAAGTGAAAACTGCTAAAAATAGTAAATTGCCAAAATTGCCAGAAAACTGTTTTGAGCCAGTTGGAAAAGGTGGGTGGCCACTGATATCCATCTGGATCAATCCTCCCTCCTTAGGAAGCAATGGTCTCTATTGCGTTGAGTTCCCCCATCAAATGAAGAAATTTCTGCTGAATTTGGCCTCGGGTGAGCCACTTGCCTTGGTGCAGGAGCTACCCTGCTTTGACGACTCGATAAAGATGGATCCTTTGCTGTCGAGTTCCCTTGATCTGTGTGTCCACAATCTGATCACTGGATGCATGTTGGATGCAGTCGGGGTTGAGCTCTGTTGGTGTCAGTTGTTCTGCTACGTCTGAGGTGCCCAATAATGGTGGGAAATAAGGGCGAAGGAGATCCACGTTGAACACTGGGTGCAGGCCAAGGAAAGGAGGAATGTTGAGCTCAAAAGCATTATTCCCCATGGCCTTGGTGATGGTGTATGACCCATAACGGAGTGGGCAAAGCTTCCGATGGGGTCCTGTAAGGCGTTCTTTCTGCAAGTGCAACCAAACTTTGTCTCCCACCTGAAACTTATGTGGCACCCGATGTTGATCATGGCGCTGTTTGTACTTGTCATTGGACTTCTGTAGGATATCCTGAACCTGTTGGCGGATGTGTTGGATCCGCTAAATGAACCGGGTGGTTTTGTCAGCTTCAGTTGGAACAGGAGATGAGTCGGTCGAGCACAACCATTCGATTTATGACCTCGGTTTGGCCATCTGTCTGGGGGTGTAAGGCCGTGGATTTGGTTAGCTTGGTGTCCAGCAATGACCAAAGGCTCGACCAGAATGTGCTGAGAAATCGATTGTCCCTATCTGAGACAATGGTTTGTGGGAGTCCAAAATGTACCCAGACCCGTTCAAAGAAGAGCTTGGCAGTGGCCTCTGCTGTGATGCTCTTCTTGCAAGCAACCAGAATCGCCATCTTAGAAAAGCGGTCAACAACCACAAAACCACAGTCATTTCACCGCTTGGTGGACGGGAGGCCCGACATGTAGTCCATTGAGATGGATTCCCATGGCCTGTTAGGAGTAGGAAGAGGGGTGTACAGGCCCTGTTTCTTAGTGGTTGGTTTGGCAATAGCGTAACCAGTGTAGGACCTAATATACTTGCTGACCTCCTATCGGAGTTTCGGCCAGTAGAAATGTTTCTGTAGCATTGCCATTGTCTTTTTGACGCCGAAGTGTCCTGCCACCCGACTGTAGTGGGATTCCTAGATCAGCTTCGCTCGCTCGCTTGATGGAACACATATATGGCCCAGATGACACAACAACCCATCCTGAAGATAGAAATTATCGTCAACTATGTTTGCACCCAACATTTGGTAGGTGGTAGCGAAGTTCGGGTCTGTCTCATAGAGTTGGGGCCATCCATAGGTGTCATGGCCGCAAGAGTCTAACACCGTGGTGAGTGCCGCGATTGGTGGTCTGTTGAGGCAATCGACGACATGATTGGTGCTTTCTGTTTTATACTTGATGTTGAGGTAGAATTGCTGCAAGTATGTGGACCACTTTTGATGGCGGTCATTCTGCAATTTTCCTTGTGTCTGCATAAACTGCAGTGGCTTATGATCAGTGTGGATGACTGTCTCCTTCCCAAGAATGTAATGTCTCCACCGTTGGCAGGCTTGCACAATGGAGTACATTTCTTTGTCATAAGTAGGGTACTTACGGACAACATCGGTTAGTGTCTCACTATGATAGGCCACGAGGTGGCCGTGCTGAGTGAGAACGACGCCCACAGCATAGTCTGAAGCATCTGTCTCGATCTCAAAGGGATGCTGCAGGTCTGGTAGTGAAAGTACTTGGGATGAGCACAAGCGCTGCTTCAAATCATCGAATGCTTGTTGTTGGGACCGACCCCACGCAAATTTTACCTTACCACCACCCCTGGTGATTTGGCTGAGGGCCCATGCAATATGGGAGAATCCCAACACAAACCTGCGGTAGAAATTGGCAAGGCCCAAGAAACTCCGAAGCTCAGTGAGTGGGGTTGGGGTTGGCCAGTCACGGATGACTTGGATCTTGGCTGGATCCACATGTACACCATCCTGATCAATGATGTAGCCCAGGTAATGGACCTTGTCCATGCCGAAGAAGCATTTTTCCAAGTTAGCGTATAGCTTGTGCTGCTGCAAGGTGTGTAGAACCTGCTGAATATGCTGCAAGTGTTCGGCCCAAGTCTTGCTGTAAATGAGAATGTCATCCAGATACACCACTACAAAATTATTGGTGAATGGTCGCAGGATATCGTCCATCATCCTTATGAAAGTGGCTGGAGCATTTGTCAAACCAAAGGGCATGACCAACCATTCAAAAAGGCCTTCCTTTGACTTGAAGGCGGTCTTCCATACATCTGTCTGTTCTATCGGGACTTGGTGGTAGCCAGACTTCAAATCAATCTTACTGAAGTATTTAGCCCCCGTGAGTTGATCAAGGAGGTCGTCGATTCGGGGTATTGGGTACCGTTTTCTGACTGTGATTTTATTCAGAGCCCGCTAATCAATGTAGAGTCGCCAGGTTCCATCTTTCTTCTGTACCAGCATGATTGGGCTCCTGTAAGGTGATGAGTTGGGATGAATGTGCCCCTTGTGGAGCAGTTCTTGGATTTGTCGCTTGATCTCCTCATTCTCTAACAGAGAGCGACGATAGACTGGCCCATTGGGCAGTGGTGCATTGGGGGTCACATTGATGGGGTGCTTGACCTAGTAGTGCAGAGGTACCCTGGTAGTTGAGGAGAAGATATCCGAGTATTCTTCCATGACCTTATCTACTTGCTTCTGTTGTGTGGAGAGGTCGGCTACAGAGACCCTGGATGTGGCTGTGATCTTTCGCTTATTATGAGAGCGAATCACGAAGAAGACAAACTTCCCCGTCTGAGAGATGACCTTCCTGCATTGCTTAGTAGAGATCAAGGAAATAACACTAGGTGGGATTGCCAAAGGTATCCTGTACAATTTCCTCTTCAAAGTAATAATAACACTACGATGCCTAGACTCATATATAACATGACTTTTCCATAAATAAGGTTGGCCCAAAAGAACATCACAAACTTCGAGAGGAGCAACGTCACACAATACCTTGTCTTTGAAGGGCTTGATGCCGTATGACAGTCGACACTGTTGGCTGACGCATAGATCGCTTCCTTGGCAGAGCCATCCAATGGTGTAGGGTTGTGGGTGAGGCATTGTGGGCAGGGCCAGCCGCTTGACGACCTCTGCAGAGATGAGGTTCTTCTGGCTACCGCTATCAACGATGAAGTGCAATGGGGTGCCTTTTACCCACATTTGCAAATGGAAGAGGCGCTCTCCTTCTGGCTCATCTGGTTCACCAGGCTAGAACTTGGTGGTAGCAACGGTGGCACTGGGTTCCGTGTCAATGATCCGTCTTCCCCTTTCTGGTTCTAGCTCAGAGTCAGACTCCACATCTGATTTAGAGGCTTTCACTTCAGCCACCAGTGACTGCTTTGAGCGACAATGAGCAATGTTATGCCAAGGGCTCTTATGGAAGTTGCACCACTTCCTGGTATCTTTCTTTGTCTTTCCAGTGTCCTTCTTTGCTTGTGGCTTGGACTAGTTGTCCTGATACTGTCCATCTTTGCTCTGTCCTTTGTTCTGTGGGTTGGGGTTGCCCTTTCCTGGCTTTTGTTGTGAGGGGTTCCCAGGCCCAAATTGCCGCGTCTTTTGTTTGAGCTTTTGCTCGATTTTGACGGCATATCGGTAGGTCGCACCCAAGGATGAGATGTCTAGAAATTCCATTTCAATCTGGATGTATCTATGCAGAGCACCGCGATACTTGAGCACTAGATGTCGCTTCGAATCTTTGATACCCAGTTTGGTGCACAAGGTATGGAAGATATTTGTGAAATCTGACACTGCTTGGTCTCTTTCTTGCCGCAGTGTGGTCCATTTGGTATATAAGTCGTCATAACTTCCGACAGGGTAGTATTGTTCCTTAATAGCATCCCTGAAGGAATCCCAGGTGGCTGTGACTGTAAATAATGAGGTTTCCTCTGTTTCCTTTTGCTCACATAACGTTTCCCACCAATCTTTGACATAGGGGACGGCTTTGAGGAGCGCAAAAGTAATCTTTTCTCTATTCGAGAAGTTATGGATAGAAAAATACCCTTCTAGTAGATTCAACCACTTGTCTACAACATCTGTGTCTATCTGACCTTCAAATATAGGAATATCGAACTTTATTTGTACCTTGAAGGGGTTGGCGCCTCCGCTTGAAGAAGATGCGTCGCCTGTTGGTAGCCGCCGAAGGATTTGTACGAAACTATCCATCATCTCGTTCCTCTGTTGCGTGAGGGCTTCCTCAATCAACAGTTTGAAAGGATCTCCTGTCCCGTCATCTTTCTTTTCTCCTGCCATGAGAGGTCGCTTGGGCGTGCGAGAGCTTTTGTCCTCAAGAGAAACAAGCTCAAGACCCAACTCTTGGTACTCTAACCTCATTGGGGACATGCATTAAGACGACAAGGAGCAGAGCGCTCTGATACCATTGATCCAGATTTTATGAGCAGAACAAAATGAATACAGATTATTAACAGATTCTTAACACAAAATAACAGAGATACAGTAAAACTGGTTTTCTATTCAATAATGAAATAAGCTGAAACTGTAAAATGCAGCGGAAACAAACTTGTTGCAATGGTGGTGGCTTATCTCCGAGAAGAGATGTGACGGCTACGCTCATTCGCAAGAAGATCATTACAATGAGGCTCTGAAGGCCTTTTACAATAAACAGGAATGCCAAAAACCCTATACATCCAAAAACCTAACCGTAGGAGATGAAGCACCAAAAGTCATGTGGGCCCCGTTTGGGTAAGTTAGTGCATTAACTTTCCGGGGTCGTAACTTTTGCATACGATCTCCGTTTTAGGCGTATGATAGCCCGTTGGAAAGGTATCGTCGAGGAGATTTATTTTTGGGCCTCAATCATGTCGTAGGCTATCAATGCGAAGCTCGATCCCGAAAAACCTTCATTTAGGCCCTCAAAATGGCCTCGGAAGTGAAAACTGCTAAAAATAGTAAATTGCCAAAATTGCCAGAAAACTGTTTTGAGCCAGTTGGAAAAGGTGGGTGGCCACCGATATCCATCTGGATCAAATACTTTCAACGAACCAAGGGAATGGTGGTTTTGTACATGTATCGACCGAGTGAGAAAGTATCCCCATGCATGGATACATTAATTAATTGAAACTCAAAACTTACGATTTGTTCCATAATTAATTGATAAAACAATGGTTCATGCTAGGTGATTTTGAACTCGACGGCTCATTGGACCCAACACTTGTGAGTCCGATCATATGCAATTTAATTGAAATAAATGTGAAGAAGGGGGGCTCCACGCTGACTCTAAATCAAACGATGGCTCCATGAATTAATCCACGACGTATCAAACCAAAATGATATATCCCATGGGTTCCACATCATGATGGGATCCTTCGACAATCTTAGTTCGATACGATAAGATCAAATGGTGACTTGTTTTAGTGTGAAGGCTACATGACGCACCAAGGTTAAAATAAAGAATTGGCTGCACTAAATGGTCATCCAAAAAATCGTGGGCTTAAAGAGCATGAAGGTTGCCCTCGCCTTATTGCTTCTAATACACCATTCCACAACTTTGTTTAATCTTTACGCCCTTCATATGGTCAACGTCTCCCTTTTCCGTCTTTACATAAAATAGGGCGGGGGACATGAGTTGGCGGCTCCCTTTAATATGCCCATGTGCTCATGAATCGAACCCATGCTCAAAGACTTAAAGTTTTAATAAATTGCTTTTTGGTTTTAGAAAGGGGGGGGGGCTTTATGTGTGATGTCACCTTCCATTTTCTTTAAACAGGTGTCTTCCCACTTTACCATTCCCCACTTTACGATGCCCAAATTATATCCAAGGTTTTAATAAGTCTATGAAGTCATAAAGTGGGGTAGATTTTTTTACTTCACACTTTATAATGGAAAAAAATATAAAATGGTGCATTAAAACCTTTATCTTGGTTTAAGTATAAGTCTTCATAATGGTTTAAATGCAACCACAAGGGTGATTCCTTTGCCCACTTTCCCACTTATGTGTAAACATTTGCACCATATGCCAAACATATGTGTGAGTGCTAGGATGAACAACATAAGCATTGGAAAGAACCCCACCATATTTTAGCTCTCTCAACCAAAGTATTAGCACTATAAGCAATTTGAATAACGATCATCATCTAAGTACCAAGGAGTACATCAAACGTTCATGAAGAATGCAATACCAACTCAACCAAGGCATCCACCAAGAGCACCACAACAATCCTCATGATGAAGTATTGTGCCCAATCAAAATGCATCTCAAGTCCATCATCATCCATGCTAGTTACCCCTAAAAAATTTGTCTTTTGATGAGAATCACAATACTACTTATGTGATGTGAGGAGTAACAAACCTCTCCTTCCTCCACACACCAAAAAAATGTCAACAAGCCTCACAATATAGTAGAACATAACAAAATAACACAGTGATTTTTCTTAACTTAACACAATAAAGGTTAATTTTAGAATTTGCCTAAGTTTTACCATGGGGGAAGAACATTAACCCTTATACATGTGACAAATCCTACGACGAATAGTATTTCCTAAGTTCCTAGGTAAAATAGGTGATTTGATGAACAATTATGGAAAGGGGAAGGTGAAAATTTCAAGTAATTACCCTCAAAGTCATATAAGATGCTAGGGTTATGATAACTTTGTTCAACTAGCTTTCAAGAGCTAGGATTTTTTATATGAAAGTCTTTAAGAGGGAGCTTTAACATTGAGTTACCTTTCCTCAACACTATTTCTTACTATCGCTTTTTCCTTTTTCTTTAAATGTTCATTTTATTGAACAAGTCCCTTTTTCTTTAGATATTCATAGACAAGCATGGGACTAGGGGCATTGGCCTCATAGAGAGGTGGCATAGCTCAAGCTTTAATATTTTGGCCTTTAACTTTATTAGTTCTTCACCTCTAGCCTTTTTGGCTTTATTGACTTAGGCCTTTGCAACTAGACCTTTTTGGTGACATTTGACAAGTCAAGCATGATCTGGAATAGCTTTCTTATGGACGGAATGGAGCGAAACGGGGAAAATGGAAAGTGTAAAGTGTGGTTAGGATTTGGAAAGTGCTACCCCAACTAGTTTCCTAGTAGTACAAACTGACCCAAGAAATGATGACATTTCTAAAAGAAAATTGTGTCCCCCATAGTACGGCGAGGCAAATAATAAAATTATAAATGTTATGAAGTGTTATTGGATCTCATTTACCACTTCCATGAATAACTTGGAAGTTATAACACCACATCCAAGTACAACACCAATGCATGGAATATCAAATAGGGCATAGTGAAAACTATTGATGATTATAGCTTGGACAGCTGCTTCTGCATAAGCTAGGTGACTTTTATTTTTCTTTCCTAAGTTTGACTTAGGAAAAACACATTAATTAACCCAATTAATTAATGTTGGCTATTGACTAAGGTTTTCTAAGGTTAAGTGACTTAGATCTAATCTTGACACTTGATCTCAAGTGAGGCTTAGGATTTAATCTTAGCCATCCATCATTTTGGAAGATTAAGGGTTAGGGTTTTGGTCAATGAAATGTTATAAAAGAAAGCCTAAGGAGAGGAGAAAGACACATTTAGTTGACGATCATTGAGAGAGTGATTTTCTCAAGTGAAGAGTGAGAGACTCAAGGCTGATGAGGAGAAAGAAGTGTTGCAGCAGAAAATTCAGAGAGGGGAAATCGAGTGGAGGCTGAATTAACTAAATTCCAGAGGGCCGAAATCCGTACCAACCGCTTGTGTGAAGGGTCTGTGCAGAGATCCGTATGACAATCACATGAGAGGAGAGAGAGAAGGAGGCTGAGCAGGTTGGGGTTTCAGTGTGCCGATTTTCCAGTGGGCTGAGTTTTCTAGAGGGGCCGAGTTACAGGTTCCATAGCTATACAAATTCCGTATTTCTCTGTGGGCCAAATAATAATAAAATCAATTGAATGCTGGTTTTCCCAAGTTGGGTTTCCAAGGTAAAAACTTGTGTAATGTGGTCTCTATACAATATTGAATGTCCATCGATAGTGTATTCTTGACCATCTAGGCGAAATGAGTGAATTTCTTCCGATGGTTAGCAGAGTAGGTTCCCAAGGAAACAAGCCATTGAATACCCAAAACAACATCTACTCCTTCAATGCTTGTGACATAAAACTTAAAAGTGATTCATATCGAGTTCATATGACTAGTGAAAGGGAGAAAGAAGCAGACAGAGAGGATTATTGAAGAAAATAATTCCTAAGATATTTTTGGAAAGGTACATGTATATGTAAGAAGCACAATTGGTGCTTTTATGAATAAACAGATACATCAGCAAATATATACCTAAATGGTTGAATAATAGTTGGATGATTACAATGATGGGAGTCTCCATGTAGAAATACTCTATAAAGGGTTATCTCCACGAAGAGTTGTGTCTCTCAACCATTTAGAAAAGCTTCCATATGTAATGTAGGGTTATTAACATTTATAATTATTCAATTTAAATATGATGCTCTACTTAAGTGTATTATTTATATTCATTACACTTGATAAGTTATAATGGTTTGTGACGGGGAACTCATGGGGATGTTCGATCATCACCCTTTCTTATAGAAGTTACTAAATGAGAAATCTTGCTGTAATATTAAATAAGAAAACAAGATAAAAAATAGTCTGGGTGACAAAGTTCTGTTGGGTTCAGTCTCTTCTGGGTTGCCAGTGTCATGATTTCTATTGGTGTTTGTTGCATTGTTTAGTGACTAGTCTTTAATAGGTGGACATGTTAAAATCACAGAGCTTCTGTTACTTGTCATCCTCTTTGCTTGAAAATAATTGTCATCTGCGATAGACTGAGTTCTTGTAGCAAATTTCTTTTCTCCACACTAAATATATTTCTTGAATATGGGTCTTTTTGATTCATTGACATTTTGTGCTCCATTTATCAGAAAAACAATTAACCGTATTTATTTGTAGTTTTAACCTTTGTTTTTTGCTGATATTTTGTCCTGTTGTTTTGTTTAGATGACCCTTCTTCACAAGGGATTTGATGAAACACGTCGTTTAGGGCTTCAGCGTGACACTGAGCAAGTAAGTTCAATTTGATTTGTTGTTATAGGTAGGTTTTGATGTCTTTGTCAATCTGTTTCCAATTTGAAACCAAAGCCAGAACACTAACCTGTTTATTCAGTACATTTACATGAGAGCTAAAATACCTAAGATGTTGTGCAAAGGCTTAATGACATGTTCAATTTGAAAATGGAAAAGGTGTGTTTAGTACGTTTCATCAAAGTAGCATTGTAATTTCGAATTTTTTTGAAATGGGGTTCCATGTTTGTGGCTTGACAGTTTGTGAGACAGGCTTCTTCTGCTGATGAGACAGGAATGCTCGTCGTGGATTCTGTGGTAAGTAATTCCTTAGTGCTGAAAGTTCATAGAAATTGGTTAATGCATGATGTTCTAAACTAGTTCCTTTAGAATTATGGCAGTTTTAAAATATGCTGATTGTAAATCAGGTTCCTGGAGGTCCAGCCAACAATCATTTAGAGCCAGGGGATATACTTGTACGTGTGAATGGCGAGGTATTGCTTTTCAGCCATCTCTTAGTGAGCACCTGTGGTAGTTATTCTTTGACTGCCAAAATGCATAGCAATATCTAAAGCAGATTGAAAGTATGGGAATTTAGAAAATAATGATTCCCTTATTGTTCTTTGGGCTTCTTTTTGCGGTTCTTTAGAGATGATTTCAGTTTCCCTTCAATAATTTTAACTGTGCAGTACACAGAGAACCTTCTTTTACTACTATCCCACATAATATCTCCAAAAACTAGGTAGAAATCTCGAAACGAATATTTTCATGAATGGGCTGCATTGCTGAGTGTTGAAAGTTAAAGCATCCCCTGCAGCCATTCCACATGAAGCAATAAAAATTCATATGATGAAAGCACAAAAGTGAGAGAATCTTTGGGCATATTCAGATATAAACAAAAAAGTATATCTGTTTTTTTGAGCAAACCCTTGAGATGAGCTTTGTTCTGCCCATTAAATTTATTGTTTGGGCTTGCACCCCTCTCACTTCTGACACTGGCTAACCCTTCCTTAATGAAAAATGAAACTTTTAAATATTATATAGTGTAAATTGTCATTGGTTACTAAATGATTTGGATAACTGCCCAACCCAAGTCTCATAATATATGTTATGGACAAGTTGATTACAGATTATGACCTATCATTCCATTATGTAAATTATAACTCATTATTCCGTTTTATAGCATCGTTAGTTACATAGTATAACACATCATTCGTTTTGCAAATTATAGCATATTATTCCATTTTACAGCATTAATAGTTACAGATTGCAATATACCATTCTTTTAATTTCAAATTATTTACATATTAGATGGATTCTTCAGCCGTGCATTCATTTTACACTTGTGACTCGGACTGTGACCATTTTTCATGACAGAATAACTTTAAGTATTATAAGCCTTCATTGTTTACTGACTGATTGGGATACTTCCCATGACAACTTTCAGAATGTTTCTTATGGACAAGTTAATTACATATTATGACATCCAACATACTTATTGAATCATCAGATTACACGTTGCTTATTGAATTTCAAGATTTAATGTTGGTTGTTACAGTAAATGTTAGTGGTTAGTAACATGTGACCACTATAACATTTAATGATAAGGTTAGAGCTTGGTGGTTAAGCTGTCACATTTTTTTTCGTGGGTGGCATCGCTAGTAAACCTACTGGTTTAAACTTTAGATTACTGTCCCTAACCCAGTGGATTCAAACTGGGCTATAAATATTTAATGTGAGATGACGTATGCATACTTAGAAGGAACTACTATCAGATCCAAACCTATGATCCATAGGAAGAGCCTTTGAGTCTGTCTCCCACTTTAACCAACCGAGCATGCTCACTCTCGGACTTGAACAATCCATACTGAGGAGTTTTTTCCACTGAGTTAGCTTGGGTGGGGGGNAGATTGATTGATTGATGCTCCTCACCACTTTTGACGACATCAGGGACTCTGTCTTCTCCTCTACAACATACATCAAGCTGGCCTTATCAGGTGTTGTCTCTGCTGAAACAGCAGATCTTCCTGCTGGAAAAGTGATCATAACACAATTAGCTTCAGTACTCAGTAGGATGGAGAGGTGACGTTGGGAATAATAGGAATGCAGAGTGGTTCTATATATACCGAATTGAGCCACATTCCTGTTGAGAATGTAGCAAGGAAGGTCTTCCACTAGATTGCAGCGTCCTAGCATGGTGGAGGACAATGAAACACAGGGCAAGTTGATTATTTAACTTTTTCTAAAGTCTAACTTAGGAAAAGGACTGTTGATGTGTTATATTCTTTAGTTGACTTTATTGTGCACCTTTTCTCTGGTTTAAGTGAAAAATAATTTAAGTTGTGGTCTTTTAATCTTGACCATTCATCTCATCATGAGGGAGAGAGTTAATCTCATCCGTTAATCATTTTGGGATTAGGGTTTCACTTGCTCATGGAGGTATAAGGAAATTGATTTGGCTAGGAGGGTGCATTATTCATCTGAGAGAGAGGGCGATCTTCATTGGAGTGAAGAGACTTGTCCAAGGGTTTGTTGGAAAGGGATTGCAGGGAGACTGAGGAGGCCATTTTCTAAGTGGATCGACTCACATCTTCAACATTTTGGAGAGGTTATGCTAAAAATCTGAGAGGGCTGTACAGGGTGACGCAAACTTGACGCAGGGAGCTGTAACAAAACACATAGGCTCACGATTTGTCATTTTCTGAGTCATCTGGCTTGTAGAATTTGTTGGGAGGCCGTACGAATTGCTGGGGAAGAGTTATGCTGGGGTTTACTCAGCCAATATTGAGGATCGACTCATTTTGTAAGAGATCTCTATATATTCTTGCAGAAATAATAAAATGCACAAATCTGCTGCACTGGTTTTCCCTCCGGGGTTTTTCTAGGGACTATTGTCCAAAATACTTGTGTACATGTGATGTGATTGATGTTGTCTTTTACATTTAAGTTCCTGGTTATTATTTCTGCTGTGTATAATTTATTTGTGAAAGAGAACCTGGTGTAATCAGTTATAAGTGTGTAATTTAATTGATTTAATGAACTGGGTTTAGAGAAAATTCACATGGTATTAGAGTAGGACTGTTGAAGAAGCAGTATCACAGGTAGATCGTTGAGATCTAGGTGGATTGTGAGGATCCAAGGCACAAAATCAAGACAGCTGTAAGATTTTTTGTAGCGTAAGACATGATCGATCTCTAATTGCATGGTTGGTCCCAAAGGCACCATTGCTAACGATGTAGTGGCTCAATTGTCTCCGAATGATATTACTCCCATCATCATCAAGGATCAATTTGTCTAATGCTTGCATATAACCAGCCTGAACCTCTTTATCTTGGTGTGGTTTTTTCTTCACCCCACAACAAGGTGTTGGTGATGAGAGCCATGATATATGATAGTATTTAAGTGTAAGCACATATGCTAAGGCATGTAGTGGAATATTTAGCATTTGCCACTGTTTTTCCACCTCTATGAATATGATTATACAAGTTCACATCTATAGGCTAAACAATATCATTAATTTGCCCTAGCATGCTGTCCATCTGCTCATACACCTCCCCAATGATTGGCCAATTTGAATCTGCAAACTTAATCATGTTATAAATTGGTTTTGTGAATTGCAAAACATACCTAACCCAGGACCAAAAATCACTGTCAAGAACAGTCTTTTTCACTGCATTAGCACCACTTCTATTAGTGGTCAAGTCATCCCATGCATCACTCATCACCATAGCACCCAAAGCTTGTCTCACCTTCAATAGGGTGCCTAAAGGTGAGTAAATAACTAGCAAATCTAGTTTTTGCAATCTTAAGTAGTTGCAAATGAGTGGCATAAAAGTAATTTACCCTTGTATCCCTGGCGACAAATTTGTTGAGTTACTTCCCTCTGTCATACAAGTCACTAATCCATCCATATTCTTTATGCTTTACAATATCATGCATCAAAAGGTTCTGTTGACCACCTATTTCAACTAGGGGGTCAACTCCATGTGCCATGAAGCTGTGTACCTGATGGTGCAACCAAGTTGAAGACTTTCTGGTTCTACAAGGCATTTTTGCCCCGACACTTCTTTTTGTAATTGAAATTTCCGCTCCCCTATGTGGGATAATAATGTAATGGGTTTGCATGGATCATATTGTAGGTTAGTTACCTAGGAATTTATCATTAGAGAAGTCCTTTCATCGAGTGTTTTTTTTCCTCAGGTAATTAATTTGGCCTAACCAACCATTTTAATTACCCTTGAGTTTTTCAATCCCACAATAATCCTCCAAAGTGGTGAAAGGCGTTCTAATGATCGAGCCCTATGGGTGACTAGAGTCTAGGAATATTGTAAATGACCATGCTAGACATCTCCTAGAGTCTTGCGGAATTCCGTTGAGTCAAAGTAGTTTTTTTTAATTTTTTAAAATTACCCAATTAATGGTAATTTTAATTATTTTTGATGTAAAAATGTAAAAACTAGGTCTTAGAGTCAGCAATTTAATTGCTTAATTTACAAAGTCAAAATGTCAATTTTTTGTAAAAATGAGCAAAAAGGTTAGAGAAAGAGTAGGAGAAGTTGCCTAACCCATTTCCTAAGTTAGTGAAACACATTTCCTAACTTTATTTCACCCCCTCACCTAGCCATCACCTCACTCCATCATCCGCCCTAAGGAAGCTGTGCCCCCCTTGGAAAGAAAATCATGAAAAGTAAAAAATTAATTAAATAAAATCTCTTTCTCCCTAAGTGCTCCCCCCTTGGTCTAATCTCACATTGGACCATGTCAAAAAGGTGTTACCTCACCCCTTCACTCATCTACCAAAACCCTAAGGCTACCAAAACCCTAGAGTTGCGCCCCTCCTTGAGATGCTCAATGACTCTTGGGGAATGACACTTGGAAAGCATCCAAGAGGGGTCACTCTTGGCTCCCAAGTATAAAATAAAGCCTCCCCTCCCTTATTTCACAGTTATTCTCAGTGTATTGTTACTATGCCAAAATCTCTCCTCTCCAACTCTTCTCTTCTCTCTTTCTCTCTTTTGGCTCTTGCTATTGTGTAAAGCTTGTTGCAAGTATTTGCAGCAACCTTTCTTGGTGAATAAATAAATCTTTGGAGGATCCATGGTGTTGAGAGCAATGTTGCCAGAGCGCGAAGCGTTGGGAGCGTCATTTTCAAAAAATCCTCGAAAGCGAAGCGTCCCGGAAGCGTCTATTATATATATATATATAAATTTTTATATATATTGCGTTTATATTCAAAAAAATATGTAGAAAGACAAATTAGTTGCAGAATATATGAAAACATGCCTATTTGTACATCAATATAGATAGAAATGACATCCATACTACATAGTTCATCAATGATTAATCATTCGAGCATCAACCATCTAGATTCTAGATTCTAGCAATTACTAGATTCTAGAGTCCTCCATGTCATAATCATCAAGATTGGCATCACTACCACTGCTCTCTCCTCCATCCTCCTCCTCCTCCCCCATATCTAATGCAATCCGTGCATTTGTTGATGTGGAGAATGACCCCTCAAGAGGATCACCATCATCAAAAGTGATTGACTCTAGCACTAGTTCATTAAGATCCAAGTTGGCTAATGCCAACTCAACACTACTGTTCAAACTTCAAACCCATATCATCAAGAGACACATCCCACATATTTGTCTTTCCCTTCAACCACTCTTCTCTCTGCCTGTATATAAGACGGTTGGTGTGCACATACACCACTAAGTCACCTGACACAACGACAAAGAGAAGAGTTTATACTTGAGTGAAGGGTACATTTTTACTGGGGTTGTGACAAAAGAGTTGAACAATCAATGCCACCAACATCGAGGTACATAAAGGGATTGGTTCTCTTGATTAAATGTTAGTTCCATACTCTCATACGTGATAGAATCCAGTGGAAACATTGCAATCTTGCCATTCTTGAAATCCTGAAAACTGTTAAGTCTGCTGAATTTTGAATGAGACCTAAAATTCTACTTTCTCCATATGAAGTCCAATGAGGTCGGAACCACACTCAAACATCCTGAAACAATTAATGGTAATGTTAAAAATTTAAGTAAAAGGATGAAAATGAAAGATAAAGGAGAATATCACTTTCCCCTAACCCATCTCTAACCGCACTCCACACTCTAACTCAACTCAAAAAAACAAAAAAATGAGTCTTTGGGCAGGAAGCGCATTTTTCAACTCGGAAGCTGGCTTCCTACCCAGCTTCCTGAGCGAACTCGCTCGAAGCGAGCTTCTGAGGCCGGAGCGGGGGGGGGGGAGGGGGGGGCGCTTCCGGTAACACTGGTTGTGAGTTTTCTTGGTGCCATCTTGTTATTGAGGTGATCTTGTTCCTTATTGTTTTTCTTATGCATGCTTAGCTTAGAGATCTAGAGTAGGAATTCCAAGCAAAGTATTTTGCTTGGATAGATTTGTGGTAGTTTTATTATAGATCTAGTGGGTTTCTATTTAGTAGTTTCAAAGTATTTTGGTTCACTACTTAGATCTACTCACTTCCTCTTGTTTCTTGTAGCTTTGCATCCAAGATTTGCAGGATTACCTAGGGGTTTTTGTGAAGATTTGAGATCTGGAAATCTTCCATTTCACCCACTTTTACCCTCTAATAATTTTTATTTCATATTTCTATTCATTTCCATTATGTTTTTGGCATTCTAACATGTCTGGATAGGTCATTTAAATCCATTTTATTTGCTGAAATTTACACAAAAAATTTCTGGTTATTACTAACAGAATTTTTCCCAAGTTTTGGTGTTTTTTGCAGCTTTTCCTTGCTGATTTGTTGCAAGTCTGCATAAAAAAGGAGGGTCTACAGCCCATTTGGGGCACTTAAACATCCAAGAGAAGCCTCTTAAGTTGGGGTACTTTATTCCCAACTTCTCCTCTTTCATTCTTCTATTGTAAGCAAGCCCAAAGAGAGTCTCTTGGGCTTGCACTTCTCTAAGATTTAATTTTCTGCAATTTTTATTTTTTCATTTTCTTACACCTTGCATAATGGATTGGCCTAGCTACCCATGCAAAATCGTATGGCTAGTTGTTAGATCTATTTCAACATTTCAATTTTTCTTGCAAGTTTGCCCCACTTATCCTTAAGGCAAGGTTGTGTGGCTAGGATCTATTTCATTATTTCTAAGTCAAGCTATTTCCTTTCTTGCTTTTATTTTTCACCCACTTGGGCACAAAACTGGTAGGCTTGTCCCCACCTTGTGCCTTTGTTGAGGTTGCAAGTAGTTTAGTTTATTTCAAGTTATTTCATTCTTTATTGTTTGCCTACACCCTGCAAAGAAGATTGACTTTGCCACCCATGCAGTAACGTAAGGCTAGGTAGATGGTTGATGCTTTATGCTTCTATTTTTCAAGTTCATGTGATATCTTTATGTTTTAGAAGGACATCATTTCATTTGCTTAAGCCCATGGAGGCATAATTTATTTACTTGGACATTTCTTTCAAGCTCTTGCTATTTACATTTCTTTCAAGCATTTGTTATTTACTTTCTTTCAAGCACTTAACTCAAAGTAATCTTTAAGTTGCTCAATCAATTTATCTTAGACTCTGGGGGATCAATCAACTTAGTTTAATTAGATCACCCTTAGCTGTTGCAACTTTCGCCATCAAACAAGGAACTTATGGAGGCGGCTTGGGGTGCTAGATCAAGGATGAGCTCACGACACTAAGTGCCCCCCTTGTTGAGCACCCTTGTTTCCTGGATTAACCTGTGGAGCTAGGGTAAGGCCTTGTTTGCCTTGCTTATTGAGCACCCAATAGTCCTTTTGGCCAAAGCGGTGGGAGTTTTGGGGAAGTCACCTAGTTAGGATTCAACTTCACCTAATCAATCTTAATCCTAAAATATACTCACAAGCAACCGATGGTTTAACTTCACATTTCATTTTCATGGTTCATGCTCTTTACTTTCTGCAACACTTTCATTTCAAGTTATCTTTCAAGCAATTTTATTGAACATTTTGGGTGGTTGAATTGTTGAGCATTAGGAGTTGCGCGCTTAGCTCGTGGAGGCCATTTTTCAAGTTTCATTTCTCTTCTTCTTGAGTTGCGCACTTAGCTCGTGGAGGCTCTCTTTGTGGTCTTTTCATCTCTTGAAGTTGCGCATTTGAGCTATTGAGCAGCCCCCTTGAAGTTGCGCACCTCTCTTGGGGCACTTCAAGACAGTAATGAGGATGATGAAGAATATATCTGAAGTGGTGATTTTCAAAGTAGTGAAGATGATTACGCCATTGGTGGACACTCTTTCTCGAGTGATAAATTAAAAATCAACAATGTTGATGTTGATTTTCCTCCAAGTGAGGATTTTCAAGATACTGATGAAGGTTGTGGTGGATGCAATTTGATCTATCTCCTTTAATTCCTGCAAAATCAAATTTGATTTAGTTCAATTGTTGCTATACTAGAATCTTAGATCTAATAAGTGCTTGTTCTTCTCACTGGTAGATAGTTGTATCTTGTATTTTGTTGTATCATTTACTTATTATTTGTTTGTGTTAATGGTTGTTTTAATTCCTTGTATCTAATCTAATTGTAAATTTTTGCAAAGTTATTCTTTCTGTTCTTTGTGTAACTTAATTAACCCCATTTTCCCAACCTTAGGCACTAGTCTTAGTTGTCCTAGGGAAAGGTTTGCCTTTGCATTGAAAGTTTTGCATTTGCATTGTTTGCCTCTCATATAGGCTAGTTTCCCCCAACCTCTAACAAGTTAAAATTAACTCCTAGAATCAATCTAATAACTCACATAGTAACTAGGGTCTACCCCCCTAGGCTTCCCTAGGAGTAAGCCTAGACGGAAGAAGTTCAAGTCGAGGTGACAATGGGCTTGAACTCAGGCATTGTGCCTCCAAGGATACTAAGTGGATTGAGACAACATGTTCCATGTTTGCACCAAACACTCAAACCAAAAGATGTGTGGATGAGCCTGCTCAATGAATTTTTTTTCCCTTACAATTTGCTGCATTATCAGATTTCATTTAAGTCTATTTAGGTTATATAGATTTAACTGTTTCATATTAGACTTGGGTTATTTGGCCACAGGTCTGAAGTTTTATTTGAGTTAATTGGCCACAGGTCTGAAGTTTTATTTGAGTTAATTCTTAAATTAGATTTGTGATTAACCAAAGTTGTTCTTCATCTTATTTACCATTTGCATAAGTTATTTGTCATGCTATGCAAATCTGGAATTACATTTCTGCATAATAAATTAGATTTGCAGGTTGTTTATTTGCTATTAGTTTCATATCTTTTAATACGTTCAACAAGTGGTTTGCACCACTTGTTCAAATCTGGAATTACCTTCAATTACACCATAAAAACTAGATTTGATTTTATAGATTCAAGGTGCATGTGAATGTTTATCTTTCATTGGATCTAATTGGTTTATGGTTCTATTCATTTATTGCTGGAATTTACATGTATGGAGCATGACATTAACATATCATTTACATGCTAAATCCTTTTACTTTGCAAGTCTTATCTTCACTTGGATTTAGTTCATGTGTTGATATTTCTAAGTGTAAATCTGAATATCAAATCTCATTTATAATTATAGATTAGATTCACTTCTAAGGCTCTCATTTTGACATATCTTTTTTGGACTTAGTTTCATTTTGTCATTCAATATCTAGGGGTACCCCCTTGGCCTTAAGAGTGCCTGCCAAAAGTGAGAGGAGAATTGTACTAAGGTGACAGTGGCACTTTTAAGTCTAAGGCTCTCATTTTGACATATCTTTTCCAGACTTAGTTTCTTTTGGTCATTCAATATCCAGGGATACCCCCCTCTTAAGAGAGCCGGCCAAAAGTGAGAGGAGAATTGTGCTAAGGTGACAGTCACACTTCTCCTAGGCTTACCTCAAGGTTGCATCTGTAGATTGGGACTTTTTCCACTTATATGTGAGTTGAAAAGGCAACATTTTGGTGCTGTTGTCAGGTATAAAGTCCATTTTCTGAAGACATTTGTAGATCAACTACATTTTTTGATGAGGGCTTTTGTTTGAAGATCTTTTGTCCTCATTTGGCGACTCCATGGAGGGAATAAGCCCTTTTCCTTGCAGATTTTGAAGACATTGTTGGGTGTAGAGGTGAGCACATCCATCAATTTTGAAGGCCTTTGAAGGCTCATCTTGGCAACTCTACATTCATTTTATTGGTACGAGGTATGAATGCATTTTTCAGATTTGGTTTCTCATGTTGAAGTTTTAGAAGTGAAGAAAGAATGGCATTATGTGAAGAGGAATGGCTCTCAGGATATTCTGCGTTCTATGATCGACTTGACTTTTTGGGCATCCCGGATTTTCCAAATAATGGCCATGATTCCGATTTATTTGATCATATTGCACCATTTCATGGGAGTACTAATTCAGCCATATTACATGTTGCATCCTGATACCCACCATTCTGACGTGAAGATTCTTTCCATTGCACATTTTCAAGCTTGTTGAAGGTTTCATGTCTAGTAGAGGCAAGCACTTCCTGGAGTTGTGCATTTAACAATCCTTGGCGAAACATATCTTTACAAATATCAGAAGTGCAAAGATTATACAAATATGAAGCTTGTCAGGTCCTGTTGATAAATTTCGAGAATTTTCTATTTGGATACAACACCAAATGTTCTTTCGGTATAGCAGAAGACAATGTTGGACTTGCAAGTTACTTGACATAATTTGGAAACAGAGTTCACTGATAAACTTCATGCTTTAAGGCTGGAAATATGGGAAATTTAATCTAAACAACACAATATTCAAGTTTGACAGGACTTTGTTTCTACATGAAGCGGGGCCAGTGATGTATATGTATGGGATTGTGCTACATGAAAGTGGACACAATTCAGCAGCTCATGATATTCTTGTTAAATCTGTTGATGCTTGTCCATGGAACTGGAGTGCTTGGCTTGAGCTGCAGGCTCTGTGTATGGATATTGGCACTTTAAACAGTCTTGTGCTATAGGATCACTGGATGAAAGATTTCTTTCTTGCAAGTGCTTATTTGGAACTGCAGAAAAACAATGGAGGATTAGAAAAATATGCGAAGTTACAGGATGCTTTTTCCTTACAGTGAGTATATTTTAGGTCAGATAACATCAGGTCTCTACAATTCATGTGAATATGATCAAGCTGAAAACTTATATTCGGATCATGTGAATATGATCAAGCTGAAAACTTATATTCGGATATGCTATGCTATGATCCCTATCGTGTAGATGGAATTGATATTTTTTTCAAACATATTGTATGTGAAGGAGTCCTTTGCTTCACTGACACAGCGATAAAGAATGCATATTTTTAGCAGCTCCTCTTTGCGATTCCCATGGGAAGTAATGGGTGCAGCTCAGCCAAGGGTCTATGATGTTAAAATTTGGCTCCTGGGAAAACTGATGAGAAGAAAGAGAGGCAAATGGTCTTCAAAAAATCAGAAGCCAGTATAAAATTGTATTTAAAAAAATATGACAGATGATGACATAAATAAATATCTATTTAAAAAAAAGAGGATTCGTACTGAGGAAGCTAAGCCTGTTGAGACAAAGGAAGATATGAGCCAGGAAAAGAAGAAACTGCGAAGGGAGAAGACTAATTGGATTGCAATTACATGGGTCCTCTGGAACTACGTTAAGAGGAAAATCTACAGACAACGAAACACAGAAAATTCTCACCAGCATATAGAGTTTGGTGCTGAGTGATCAAAGTTTTGAAAAGTTCAACTGTATGTACCAGAGGCTGCAAACATTTCCTGATCACATCACTGGAAAAGGAGACTGCCATCAAGCTGTAATAAACATTTTATATATATATAATATATAAATATAATATAAAAAAATATTAACACTAATTAATAATCAATAACTAATATGTAATGAAGGGACACCTTCCTGATGAAAGGTCATATCTCTTACAAAAGGGCACCCCTGTGTGGGTATATATACGATCCTCATGCTCATTGTAATCATCTCATATATTATATTCATATATTTTTATTCAATTATTATGTTATGCAAATGGATTTCTCAGTGTTCCACGGGGACGCGTCCCTCACGTCCCCGGGACGGGGGGACTCCAGGGGGGACGTTTCCCCACGTCCCCTTTTTGGGGAGACATGGGGGGACTTGGGGGGATGCGATTCCCCAAGGTGGGGGACGAGACTCCCCAAAAGGGGGACTCCTGGATGTCTCCCCTTGAAAAGGGGGACTTCTGGATGCCCCCCCCAAAAGGGGGACTCCTGGAAGTCCCTCCCAAATATTTTTTGCCCAGTAAGACTTAAAAAAGAAAAAATTAAATTTAAAAAACAAATATATATAAAATTAATTTATGTTATTGTTGAGATTTATCATATTATCATTATTATTTTTATTTTTTATATTTTTTTATATTATATATGTGACGTCCCCCCGTCCCCCATTTCCCAAAAATCCCTAAAATTTGGGGGTACTTCAACACGTCCCCCTTGTGCGTCTCCCCGCCCCCGCGTCCCCCCGTCCCGGAGTCTTGGTGGAACATTGGGATTTCTTTATAATGTTCCAAATATTTTGGATGTGTGTAATCTGAACCGGATTGGTTCACTACATTTAGTATCAGAGCAAGTTTGATCTCGGCCTTTGGTCAAAATTTTAGTTGCCCTTGGCAACATATCTGTTGGCTTTTGGCCAACTCACACTTTTTCAGAGTTTCTCTGGTTGCCTTGATCTTTGACCACAGATTGACCATTTTTAAGTTCAGAATTTCTTTTGAAGAAAAGATTATTTCCACTGCAAAATATTCGAAGCACAGATTAGAAGTCATATCTCATTTCATTGAGAAAATAAATTAAAAAAAATCAATATATATATATATATATATATATTTTCGAGATTTTGAAGGTATCTATCCTTGAAATTGAAAGGGATATCAAGTTTTCGGGATTTTGAAGGTATCTATCCTTGAAATTGGAAGGGATATCAAGTTTTTTTTTGTTTGCTAGCATGTCCGTGACTTGCGGGGCTAGCTTGTGGTTGAGAAACCACGAACCAAGGGCATCTAAGCCGTCAAAATCTCCCGGGGATCGCATCCAGCCTAGGCCACACCGACCCTGAGTTGGCTGGATTTTTTGGTGTTTCCTCCTAGTGGGTTTCGAACCTGGGTCGCCATGTAGAAAGCGTCCCATCGAAACCAATCACGCTAACTAGATTTGAAGAAAGGGATATCAAGTTAACAGCCATTGACAACATTAAAAATTGGTCAGAGCATAGATTCATTAGGTTTGAGTTATTGGAGTTGTTAAGAAATTTAAGCAGGATCTAAGCAATGGCTACTTTACACAATCAAATCGTGAAGGTATCAAATTCTAAGAGATAATGGATGATTGTATCACCAATAACAAAAAGCAAGCTAGCAAGAATTATTTCATCGCTATCTAGAACTATCGTTGACTATTGGGGGTTGTGCAAGTCGCCACTATACTTACCACCATAGATACTGCTTAAGCCACAATCCACAACAATTGTTCCTTAATCTCAGAGCCACTGTGTCAAATAAATGCAGTTAGTCATTCGAGGTTGCGTCCGATATCTCTACGACAATTGGGAGCCGCCATTAATCTCGGATCTGACTAGAAATTGTCTCAAACAATGCACCTTTCCCTCTCACACAGTCCTGGTGACTGACAACCTGATATCGACCCTCTGTTGATCTTTCTGGACCCCGGAAGGATCCCCCTGGGGAAATGCGCTCCAACTGCTGCTGGAAAATGTTCCCTAGAGATTCCTCCATCGGAATCGACTGATAAGGGTCTCAAACTGAGCGCCCTATGCTCCTCTGAAATGGGTCGGAAGGATTTCCTTGGATTTGACCTCATGATCTCTTGAGATTCCCAAATTTGTCCTCCCCAACTACCGCACCCTCAATGGTTGAGTAATGTGTCCAAGATGATTTCTCCATCGGAATCTGCCGAGAAACCAGGAAATAGATGCGTCCTGACCTCCTCTCAACTAGGTCGGAAGGAAATCACTGGATTCTCCCTGAT
This sequence comes from Picea engelmannii, assembly GCA_009831015.1. NCBI lineage: Eukaryota > Viridiplantae > Streptophyta > Pinopsida > Pinales > Pinaceae > Picea > Picea engelmannii. Next base: position 904,899 of record ML782235.1, read on the forward strand.
TGGGACAAGTCGAACCTCTCTGATGCTCAATAGATGTGCCCTCTACTTGGATAAGTGCGCCCTCATTGCTGCAAACTGGATAACTGCTGTTGAAGTACGATGGAAGATCTGGATGATCTTCCCGGTGACTAGGGTGTGTTTCTCGACACTGAAATCAACCTCTGGGTGTCTTCCTCCTAGAATCCGTAAAGCTCTAGGTTTGCCTGAACCTGAGATGTGCCTCTCTCCTCAATTGTCAAGACCAATACTTCATAATCATGAATTAGTTCTCTTTACCTTCTCTTATAGCTGCCTGAAACCCTAATTCGATGTTGACCTCTTTTTAGTTCCCTCACTTAGGCACATGCTCTATTTTTAGCTCAGTTTGGCTTAAAAGCGCTTTTAGTCACTTTTAGCTCATTGTCACTTTTGAATTATGGTTCTTTGATGTACTTATCAAACGTGACACGATATATATGTTCTGCAGTGAACACCTTGAGTCAGTTCACTTGATTGCAGCAAAACATGTGATGAGGTACGTGAAGGGTACAATTGATTATGGTCTCAGATATATCTCGGATCGTGAGATAAGATTGCAGGGCTACACAGATTCAGATTGGGCAAGCAGTGTCACAAACCAGAAGAGTACATCCGGATGTTGCTTTAGTTTGGGATCAACTGTGATCTCGTGGCTCAGTAAAGAAGCAGACCTGTGTGGTACACAGTTCGTCAGAGGCAAAGTATGTAGCAGCGTGTTCATCTTGTGGCGAAGCAGTGTGGCTTCGGAAGCTGATTACATGATTGTTTGATCTCAAGTTTGAGGAGACCTATATCTTTTGTGACAACCAGAGTTGCATAAAGTTGTCAGAGAACCTAGTGTGTCATGACATGTCCAAACATATCGAGATCAAGTACCACTATGTCCGGGACATGGTATAGAAGGGAGCAGTAAAGCTCCAGTATATCGCCACCGACGAACAGGTAGCAGATGTATTGACTAAGCCCTTGTCGAGAGTTAAGTTTGAGTATTTTAGAGATAAGCTTGGAGTGGTCCAGAAAGACTTCTCCAGTAGTGAGAAGTGATTGTTTTCTCCATTAGTGAGATGTGTTCCCCAGTAGTGGGAAGTGATCCCCAGTGGAGGGAAGTGATGAGATCCCTAGTAGTGGGAGCTTCTCCAGCGTAGGTTGGTAGTCCAACGCAGGTTGGTATGCTACCCCAGCGCAAGTTGGTAGTCCAACGCAGGTTGGTATGCTACCACAACACAGGTTGTTACTCCAACGTAGGCTGGTATGCTACCCCAACACAGGTTGGTACTCCAACGCAAGCTGGTATGCTACCCCAACACATGTTGGTACTCCAACGTAGGCTAGTATGCTACCCCAACGCAGGTTGGTATGCTACTCCAACGCAAGTTGGTATAGTTGTTGGGGTTTTCATCCATAATAAAAATGCCTATGTTGTCTCTTCTATTTCATGAGTATTGTGGATGCATGCAATATGTTTGATGAAATGTCTATTGTGAGAATACATGCAAACTATTTGTAAAAAGGTTGTCAACCATCATAAAGCATTGGTAATGCAAAGCATTTGACAAAAGCACACAACCAGATATAACATAATTGAGCAACAAACATAATATCCTAGGCTAATAAGCATTGGTGATATTACACATTATCAACATGAACCGTGATGAAAATTACATTAGTATTGATTTGGAAAATAAATTATTAGTTTCAGAGTCGAACATAATTGAAAAAGAAAATATTTTGCGCAAAACAAAATACGAAATTAAGGACGACAATTGATGAATATGAATATATATCTCAATTTAATGTTACAAGTATGTATCAGAAAGAGATTGACATAATTCTCGGTTTAGCCTGGTTTAAAAGTTTGGGTACCTTCATCTTAAACATGGAGAAAAAGTTTTTGACGTTCTCTTATAAGAAGAAGATGATGACATTTCAAGACATTACTATGAAGTAAGATTCAATAGTACGTTCATCAAAAGACTTTAAAGACATCTCAAATATGATCCTTCAGGAAAATTGATGGTGAGTTTTAAAGATACAAAAAGAATATGACATAGTTATTGTTGAAATTCTGAGGTCCTATGAGGCTGCCATCTAAGGTCTGTCCTTGACCTTAGTATGGCTCTAAGTTTCAACTGTTTTGCTGTCTTCTTTTGCTGTTTTAGGACAACAAACTGTCATGTACTTTCTGCTCAATGTTTTATAGGTTAAGTGCTCTTTTAATGTGCCCTTGCAAGTGTTTTCTTGTCACAATATTAGCACATGCAATATAACTTAAAACACATAACACTACCTCTAGATCTTGAAACTCTAAAATGCTGATCTACACTTCTAAACATGCATAAAATTGACACAGGTATTTTTGGT
>ML782235.1:910813-936322 GCA_009831015.1 Picea engelmannii
AAAAGTATAAAATTTAAAATATTAATATTAACAAATTAATATGCTCTTAAAAATATATAATAAAAGTATAAGTTGCCTGTCGCCTTGTCAGGTATCGGGTAGTTTAGCAGACCCGCAGGCAGGATTCGGTTGATCGTCGAGGGTACAGGTACCAAGTCAGACTCCAGACTCACTATCGACGATCCTGACTCCTAATCAAGCACGGGCCACAGTAGACTATCCCGTCTCCCAATCGAGCACGGGCCACAGTAGTATGGGCACAGGACGGAGGTGGCAAAGCGATAAAACCTTGGCGGCGGGAATTAGAACCTAAGATTTTATTTGTGCTCTATATTTATTTTAAAATTTAAAACATACGTTGGATGAACCTAATTGACCCTGGCCGAATTCAAACGATTTTTAATGAATTTTTTAATGTTCAGTTTCGGATTAGCATTTGTGTTGGAGTTCGGCGAACATAATCGAATATGTTCGAATTTAGATAATGTTCGACGAATTTCGAACTTAGTGCTTGAAATTCGCCGAACCCGGTGACTAAGCTTATGCACACTTTTGGAGAGTTGATCTTGTGGATGATTTTTTCTGGTTTTGGTGGATCTTGCATGAAAAAGGGTTTCTTTATGCTATGCGCTTTGTCTTGTATGTGTTTTTCATTATGTGCATGTGATGTTCTTGAATATCTTGGTGGATGCTCTATTAGATGCGTAATAGTTGCATGTTAACTTTGTCTCCTTGAATAATTTTATGGAAACCTCGAAGAAGGATTGAGAGTGGTCATCCCCTTCCCTTGTTTTATCCATCTTAATTGGTTGAAGCATACAAGGTCAGGATTAGGGTTTGTGAGGGGACATCCCCCTAATCTTGTCTTTGAGGTTGGATTCTGGAATCTAGGGTTTATAAGGGGATAAACTCTAGGATTTGATCTAGTTCCACTTGATCTTGTGTTAGAAGCTCTTGAAGAAATAGGACATCACCTAGGGTTTATGAGGGGATAAACTCTAGGGTTTTCTTTCCTAGAAGGTTGACCTAGGCTTATTAGGGGATAATCCTAGGATAGACCTTCAAGTCTTCTTTTTCCATTGGCTTCCATTGAAGTGCTACATTGACTGCATAGTCCCAACAAAAAGACGCTGATCTCAAAGTCTCCAACCACTTTCTTTATCCTAAAGTTTACCAAAGACCATTTTTCCTAGACTCTCCAAATCATCTTGAGCTTCATTGCCCTGAGTCCTAGCAATCTCAAACCAGGGAAAGCCGCTTGAACTAGGGGAGAGCTGGCCTGAGGTGAAAGAGGGATTGGTGAGGTGACAGTGTTCTTCCCTCTCCGGCGTTACGTAGGATTGTACTTGAGCTTTCAGACTTTAGCTCAACAAATGCGAATTTTTGCGATAACACATTCTTCATAGAAGTTATGGTTGGATTAACTTTACAGGTCCTAACAACAGACTTGAGGTGTTTGGCAAAAAGGGCTAAATATCTAGATATCTGGAAATGGCTAACCCAGGTAAAATATATATGAAAATTTCAGATTCTTGTTGGAATTATTGAATTGAACTCTATGACAAGCTACTCTAGTCTGTTGATTCTCAGTTTCAGTTAGGATGATCTACCTACACAATCAACAATGTAACATTGCTTGAGTGAGTAAACATTACTTCTAAATTCTCAGATCATTTTAATGACGAAAGGAGTTACCTCATTCCCTGCAATTTTTTCTACTTTCTTCATTGATACTGTACATGTTAGATGGACAAAAATGAAGAAGTTAAGTAAAGAGGAAACTGGGGAAAACTTCAGATGTGCATGATCAATGAAATAATATGGCTATAAATGCAACAGATGAGAGTGACGATTGGGACTTTTCCTCTATTTTGGTGCATATAATGCATGTTATCCCCCACTTTCAGGGATAACTAGGAGATTATGTCTCGAGGCCCAAGTACTAACCAGCAAGCAAGCTTGCATATGCATCGTTTTATTGTTGCTTTGTCTCGGGCAGGTGATCTTATTGGTTATTACTTCTGGTTATCTTTATTGGCTATAAGCCGGACTTTCTGATCAGGTGGTGACTTGTGAGGGGGATTATGATCATTTAGCCTTTCTAAGCCCTTTGCCTTCTCAAAACCCCAGGTCACCGGGGACGTCTCCCCTGGGCCTTACCTCCCCAAATAGAAAGGACTTTCCCATCGAGGTGACAGTGGGTGTGATTGGTTCAGTTACGCCAGTTTGACCTCTTTTCATCCATCTACTATCCAAACTACAAACTGTGCGATAACAATGCCCATATAGATGATTTGTTAAAGCATTAAAAGCTAACATATGGCTTCCTGCAATCTAGAAGCCCAAGTCTTTTGGCATCAAATCTTCAGTAGTTACTACTGCATGAATTCATGTTAGGAATGGCCACTTGTGTATACTTAGCGTTTTAATTATTGGCATTACCCGTGTGTCCAGAATTAGGCCATTTGTGCAATATCAGTTGTAATAGTGTAAAGTATCAGAAACTGTACTGCTAAATTAATTTTTAGTTTTTGAACATCCATTGCCTACAACATTAGTTCATACGGGCATGATCAATGTGCTGACATATGGAAATAATTTGTGTGAATGGTTCTCATGCTGATTGTTGTACAGAGTGTTTTATGAAGCAGGGTATCATGCTTATGAACCTGTAGTCATTCATTGAATATTTGAGTAAACTGATGCCATTTTGATTTTATCTTTTTGTAGTAATGTGAAGCTCTGGTCCCTGATTCAATGGGTCGTGTACATTGTTGCAGGTTGTAACTCAATTCTTGATTTTGGAGACATTGCTCGATGATAGTGTCGGAAACGAAATTGATTTGGAGCTTGAGAGAGGTGGTGTTCCTTTAAAGGTCACCTTGCAGGTATTTTCATCCAAGCCTGTATTTGTTCAATCAGAAAATGCTGTTTCAATTTTTTAATTATTTGCTAAATGAATACATGCTCAGTTTGTATATAGATGTCTTTAAATCTTTCATTGGTATTACCACAGGTCCAGAACTTGCATTCTATAACTCCAGATTATTTCTTGGAAGTGAGTGGTGGTGTTATTCATCCTCTATCATATCAACAGGTTGGTGCTCTTTAACATATTTCCCTTTTATATGAGGTTGAAACTGAGAAAAGGATTCTTATGACCTACAGATTGTTCTTGCTACAACATCTGTGGGCTTGTATGTATCCCAAGTACGAGTCTTTATATAGTCATTTAAGGACTTTGAATTACTTTCCAAGCATCCTTACTGTATTCTTCTTTTTGTACCAAGAGAAGCAAGGTGAATTCTACATCTCAGTATTGAAGAGATTGTAATGTCTGGCCGATGTTTGTATGCTGACAGCGACATGTCCGGACAATATAATATATTACACAAAACTAAAAGTATAGTAATAATAAATCTAATGTGAGTGAAATAATTATCATTCACATATCTTTACATATATGTAAATAACACTATAAAAATGAAATCTTATCAACTATTACAAGAAGAGGACTCTAAGGCAATTCTGTTTGGCATGATTCTTGGCTCTTTTTATCAACCCACAATATTAATGGTGAGTTGCATGACCCATAAGCATAGACCCATCTTAACTTGGGATCTTTTAAGCACCAAGAGATTTGCATATCAATTGTTTTTTTGGATCCCTCTCGATGCTTAATAGATTTGGAGTTAAGATAGATCCGTCTCTGGTTTGCATTATACAACACTTTTGGCTTCATGAAAAATAGTTGTTTTTTAGAAGCTTAGGCAAATTTCAGGAGTATTTATTTTAATTTAGTCACCATGTTTAGTCATTTGCTATTTTAGCCATCATCAATTTTTAAAATAAAGTACTTTTAGCATAATTGTTTTTAGGTTATGCTTGTCCATGTATATGTATTTTACTATTTTTAGCTGACCAATTAGCCAATTTTGATCACTATGTACTCTATAATTTTCATGTAATGAAGGATTGTAACATGTTGAGATTTTCCTCTACATTTTTCTTATCCACATATGCTTGGTCATATTTGTAGGAATTTCATGAATTGAGGTTTCTTTTGCAAATTCAGAAATTTCACCTCTTTAAAGGTTCCATGGATCTAATCCCTGTGAATTAATAGCCTTAGGGTTGAACTGAAATATAAATTACAGCAGCAACAATAGACAATATTTCACTTCACACAACCCCAATACGCTAGGCAATTGAAGAGAGTGTGAAACTATGCAATGAGACAGAAAACAAGTATTGGCAGAAAATGCTTAAGCCTTCTCAATATTATATTCATGCAATGATATCAATATATACTACATGGCTGTAATCACCTCGTGAACTGAATAGTGCCAACACAATGACAACTCATTAATAGATAAGGATGACAACTCATAAAGAGCTGATCTTGGACTTTGTTTGTCTAGGGACTCACAATTTAACATTTTCCCCCGCCCTCAATCACAAGTCTAAATAATTATACGAGTAAGGCAACAATAACTAGTGCATAAACTGGTATCATGTCAATCTTCAATCTAGAACTTTTAAACTGAGCATCAATGAAGATATGCCTGAAAAAGGCCATATATAGATGCTGAATGATTCATCTAAAGTGAACTTTGAAAGAGAGCAGCAATTATAGAAGTGAAGAGCTACCATGTCTGAACTTTCCCCTGCTAATTGGTGAGCAGATGGGATTGCCATTTTTCTATCAATGAACAAATAGGATCACCATTTTGCTATCAATGAACAAATAGGAACGTTGAAGTGATCTATAAATTTAGACACAATTAAGTGTTGAACAACATCCCAATGAATAGTTGAATTCTTGTAGATAGCATGTTGAGGAGACTAGTTGCCATGTTGGAATTCCGAAATGTTGATTGAATTTTGATGGATAGGGCTTAGAAACTTGAAACCTGACTATCATCATTGATATTCCCCCCTGTCACGGTGCAGTGTGAGAAGTATGTCAAAAGGATCCAGGCTCGAGTGTTGGATTCTTCTCCTTTTGAATAATTCTTTTATCACTGTAGTTGGTGGTTTTGGTTAACTACTAACCATTGATAATGATACCATTGTACTCCCCCTTGTGAGGTGTAGAGAATACCATCTTTCACTCATGTTTCAATTCAAAAGACTTGTAGAATTGTGTCCTAATCATGGATACAATCTTCATCTGTCACAATTGTTTGAAAGCCTTCTGCCTTTGTGATTTCTCCATGCAAATTTGTATTTATTTGTGTTTGAACTTGATGGTAAAACTTATTCAACATCTTGGCTTTTAATTTCTATTGCCAAGGAGTGATCCAACCATAATGAACTTTTTTCTTTTTATCCTTTTTTTTTGACATCTGTTTGAATGATGATTTGTCTTCCCACAATGGAGACAAAGATGGAGATCAAAACACTCTTTTTCCTAATGGTCAACTCTATAACAATGCTGGCATTTATAAGGAGTTTGCTCGATGTTTTTATCATCCACTGTATCATCAACATTCTTAACTTCTTCATTAACTTCTAGAGCCTTTGAATTTTAATTAAGAAATCCCACACTCACATATTGAACCGGTTTGGAGTAATCTGAAATATGAAAGCTGTTTCCTTTGCATATCTTAAGCCATGTCGATTTTGGTTGAATTGCAATTCTTCCCAAGGTTTGACAATCATCTTGGAAAGATCATTTTGTACTTTTTGATGTTCTTCATAAATGTTTTCTTTTGTAACTTCACATTCACATTTACTGTTGCTACTATCAGTTCGTGCTTCTGCTTGTGACTCATCTTCGACCTCAATCACCGCGTTGGTGTTCACACTGATGAAATTCGGAAAAAATTCGCCTCATAATTATTTTTGATAAAGTTTGCCATTAAATTCAAATACTATATATATATATATATATATATATATATATATATATAATTTATTTTAAAGAATAAAACATGTATTACATAATTTATATATTAAGTTCAACAATTATATAATATGTTTTATATATATATATATTATGTAAATTATAATATATTATATAACCTATACAATGTATAACTATATAAATTATAATATAATATAACCTATACATTATATAACTATATAACTTTAGAAGTAAGATAAGATAAGATAAGATAATTTTATTAATGTCTGACTAATGACCACAAAAGTAGGTCAAAGGGACTTTTGAGTACAAGGATGTCAACACCATGCACAAGTACCAAAAGGTCTCCTATAAAAGGCGAGATGCGGAAAGTAACGTGCAATAAGGCAGAATAGTAGAAAGTGAGATCTACTCTGAGTCATGAAAAACCCTCGTCCTCGAGTTAAGATACCTGCGTTGATGATGGGGTGTATCGTAGGAGAGAAAGATCCAAGGACAAGAGGAACTAGAAGAAAGAAATTATATCTGTCATGGAACATGTTGTAACAATATTGAAATTTTGGCTTTCAGTAACTTAGGAGAGAAAAAATTTATAGTGTTTAACTACCGAAAGTGTAGATATGAGAAAACGACCATCTGACTGTCACACGCATCACCGAATGTTATCTACCTGTCATCTTCAGTCAAATAACGTCGAAATCAGCCCCAAATGCCACAACAGTATAATAGTCACAAGCCAACTCATGAAAAATCCAAAGACAGGGTTCATGTGAAAATCAAAGAAATGTACCATCTGTTCGAGCGTTGAGTCACAAGGAAAATGAATGGAAGCATTGGCAATTGAATGACCACATACACCGAGCATTAAGCCACATGGAGAAAAAGCTCACGAGTCCGGGGTTTTTGGCCGTCGGGGATTTGGCCGGCGTAGATATTTTAATAACTACAACCCCGATCCCCAAATTCACTAAAGTATTAAAGGATAAGTTGGGTTAATTAAAGAATAAGAAAGATTAATGTTGACAAGTCTCATCGCGATTTCGCGACTCGCGCTGCCTTCGTGCTTTAAGTTTCAAGTTTGTGATATCCGAAACCTCGAAAGCCTGTGTTTTAATCACACTTAATCACAAAGCTAAAAGTGTTTTAACTGTTAATCAATCCCATCGCAATTTCACGATTCAGGATTTCTCGCGTCAAGTATTATCAAAGTCCCGACACTTAATTCCACGAAAGGTTAAAGATTAATTGCTAATCGTGATTAATTAAGAGATTAAAACAAATGATTATCGTTTAATTAATCCCATCGCGATTTCCCGATTCGGGATTCCTTGCATGTCATAACTCTTGAGGACATGATACCCAAAACCCGAAGGCCCAAAAGAGTGCAATGTAAAAGCCGAAATCTATTTCGGGGATTTGGCCATCGGGGATTTGGCCGACGTGGATATTTTAATAACCAGTGCTTCGTTTCCCCGAATCTCGAAAACCCGAAATCGGGACTCCAGTCATATGCAAAACTGCTTTAGAAAAATGCAATTTTCTCAGCCGTGGAGAGGCTGTTTTTCGTGTTCGAATAGTCGATCGACATCTACAAATCCTAAGCTGTCCAGTGGTGTCTTCAGAATTTCATTTTGAGCTTGGTAAGGCAGTCAAAAGATCCCCGCAAGATGAGGTTCGTTTTCAGAAATGTGGCGTTTTTTACTGTGTTGAGTCATCATTTTCAAATGAGGATTCTGAGCGACCGGGGTAACATTTTGAGAAACGGTTGGAGGATTTTGTGCCTAACATATCAGAGATCATTAGCCTATTTCAGTTTTCCTACAGGTGTTATAGATTGGGAGAATCGAATCCATCTCCGAGCCCCAATTTTCAGATTTCATATTTTCCTATTTTGACACATGTTTGTTAAATGCAGATTGGGGAAAATGAAAAGGGGTCTCAGGGAACTGAGAGAGGTTTTTACTCAGAATAAACCGATGCACAAAATCCTCTTTCAGTTTATACATAGCTGTCGCGATTTGAGAGATATAGAGTCATAACCGCAGCCCTAGTTTTTAGCAGTTTGGCCCATTTTCTATGGCAGAAAGTTTCAAGAATTGGTTGTAACTGTTGTTATCTTTTAGATTAGAGAGGATATCGACCTAAATACATATATGAGGCATATTTGTAAAAGAAAATGAGGGCGGGAAAGACACACAGGAGTAGTACTCCTACGCTGTAGCTTTCATTTTCAGTTTAATATAAGATTGTAGAAGCATGTTTTATCCATATCAGAGATTCTTGTGATGTTGCTTGCAGAGTTTGTCCATTTTCTTAGTTTCAATATCACTCCATCTATCTTTTCTTCTCGATTTGTAACTGTTTTGTAATAGAATTCATCCTCTGTTAGATGCTCTGTTGCAGAATGGTTATAGGTTGTTTCTTGCAGAGATCAAGGTTCAGGATTCGTCCTTTGCTAGATGCTCTGTCCCAACCATCTCTTTCCACTGATTTGTGCTTGGAATTCACTCATCGCTAAGTGCTCTTTGTGTATTGATATGTTTTCTCTTTATTCTGTTGCCATCCTTTTATAAATCCTTCTCTTTGTAATCAGCTTCTATCTTGCCTCTGCTCCATGGATTTCCATTGCCGAAACACTCTTGCTATTTGCTTGATCATTTGACTCCATGCCTAATGGACTACCTCCCGGTCCAACCCATCAACCCTAAAAACCTCAAAACTTTTTTTACCCACAGATCTGTCTGTTGTTAAGCTTATTGGATATCCTATCGTGACATATATTCGAGAGATCCCTCTCGGGTTGGAAGGGGCAACTTCTAATCAAAAGTGGTTCGTGGCTATCTCAGAATTTACCTGCATGCAACCCAAATCAAGTTCTGAGTGATAACTTATTTTTTCATTTAAAATGTGCTAAGGCTTGGCTCTATTATAACCTAGAACCAACTCTTGCAACAACATTTTCTGGCGCCGTTGCTGGGGACAGAGGAAAGAAGTTATCTTCCCTGGGATATGACAAAAAGTTCGGATCTATATCTTGATGGTGAAGAAGGGATAGGCATTCAATTGGCTGTGATCATTCACCTGACGACTCCTTGGTTCGAAGACTCTACATGATTCACCTGGCGACTCCTTGGTTCGAAGACTCTACATGATTCACTTGGCGACTCCACTGGTCTCAAAATGTCAGATTCGTTCGCCGCTCGGATTGTTGCAAGGTTTGCTCCTCTGGACTTTACAAATGTTTATGGTTTTCCAAACACTGTTCCAGACATTAAAGTTTGGGAAGATGTCCTTCCTAAATTTGGAGAATATGTAGATGACAATCCCGCCCAACACTTGTTTGAATTCCACAAGCTCATGGATGAATTAAATATACATCATGAAGATGTCCTCATGAAGCTGTTTATGTTTTCGTTGGAAAGAGATGCTAGACTCTGGTATAAATCTTTACCTCATTCTAGTATTCCTTCATTGAAATATTTTCACATACTTTTTCATCAGCATTGTAAAAGAATCTATTTAGCTGAAATACCTTTTGAAGATTGTTGTAATATAAAATTCATAAGACAAACAGATCAAACACATCTTCTTGAAGAGGAGGAAGGAATATCAGAAATTTCTCAAGTTGATGAAGATAATCAGTATGAAGAAGAGTTGGCTGATAAAAAAGTAGGATATGATAGCTCTTGTGATCACATTCAAGAAGAAGATATTCAACATCATGGTCAACATGCAGAAGAGAAAGAAAACAATAGTTGCTTGATCCAGAAATTGCATAGACCACCTCCTCCTTTAACAGAAGAAGAGATAGATCTGCTCCTGAACAATCATGTTGCAACCCCTGCTTACATAGATCTGCAACATTCACACAGTCCTGAACATGTGAGTGAAACTTCTTCTATTACTGAAAATGAAAATCTAAGTTTAAATCATGTCAGCCATGAAACTTTAGAGGAAGTTAGTAAGCCAATTTATGATGATGATTTCCAGCCAGAGGATCATCTTGTAGACTGTTTTGTTTCATGAAGAAGATAGGGCTGTCATGTTTAATAACCTTGAAGAATATTTGTTGTTCAAAGATGCTTTAGACTATGATTTGGAGGAGTGTGGATCTGAGATAGATAGCTTCACAGTTGATACTCCTAGCATTTGTCTGACTGATGACACTCCTGAGTTATTTGCTGAACCTGTTTATGATGAATATCCAGAAGAACAAGAAGAGAAGATTTATTTTTCATCACACATGAAAATTTATGACAGTCCTCCTTTGTTTGATGAATGTGATGAAAGTGTTTCTAAAGATGATGAGCAGCAAGAAACTTTGGTTCAATAGGAAAGCAATCAACAACATCATGAAAGAGATCAGCCTATGTATGACAGCTACCAAGAAGATCTTTGGACAGTAGATGAAGGACATAAGGAGGGGTTACTGAAACAATTGATCTCTCCTCCTTGTTTAGCAACCATTGAGCAACAGACCAGTAGGTTTCAATGCGACATTTTTGCACCAGTGGAAGAAAAAATCAGCAGTGGACAAAGTGCGTAAAAACATTTCAGACAACTTGCCCAACATGAGGAAGTATGGATTAATTGTGAAAGTGGTATATCTCTTCTCTTCTACGATCCAGTAGCAGTTTATATGGAGTCAAAATGGGGGACCGAATTTGTTATTTCCAACTCTTGAAGTCTGAATTTCAAAACTATAAGTACCTGCTCCAAGGGCATGTTTTGAAATTTGCAGCTGCTCCTGTCATCCTTTTTCTCAAAGATGAAAGTATAATTAAGTTTGTTAGTCGGATACTCGCTTGGTTGATTTGGAAGTTTTCCTATACTTAAAAAAAATAGTGATATCAATTAGAGTAGGTGGTGTATATAAATAAGCTTGACTTTGAGCATTAGAGTACAACAATGGTTTTAAGTACGTTTCCAATTCAGTTTGGCATCCTGTATGGTTTTTATTTAAGACATTATGACTCCATAGCCTAATGAATGCATAAGCAGTTTTTTGTTTCGGAAAGGTGCAAGTAAAGCGACAGAGTCCAGAGTTTGATAAGGATGATTTCAGGTCGCCCAATGGATGAAGGCACGCGGTCTACTGTTCTTGGCGCTTTGCAGGAAAGCACCATCCCTAGATGGAGCCTCTGTTGTAACAATATTGAAATTTTGGCTTTCGGTAACTTAGGAGAGAAATTTTTTTTAGTGTTTAACTACCGAAAGTGTAGATATGAGAAAACGACCATCTGACTGTCACATGCATCACCGAATGTTATCTACCTGTCATCTTCAGTCAAATAACATCGAAATCAGCCCCAAATGCCACAACAGTATAATAGTCACAAGCCAACTCACGAAAAATCCAAAGACAGGGTTCATGTGAAAATCAAAGAAATGTACCATCCGTTCGAGCGTTGAGTCACAAGGAAAATGAATGGAAGCATTGGCAGTTGAACGACCACATACATCGAGCATTAAGCCACGTGGAGAAAAAGCTCACGAGTCTGGGGTTTTTGGCTGTCGGGGATTTGGCCGGCGTAGATATTTTAATAACTACAACCTCGATCCCCGAATTCACTAAAGTATTAAAGGATAAGTTGGGTTAATTAAAGAATAAGAAAGATTAATGTTGACAAGTCTCATCGCGATTTCGCGACTCGAGCTACCTTCGTGCTTTAAGTTTCAAGTTTGCGATTTCCGAAACCCCGAAAGCTTGTGTTTTAATCGTGCTTAATCACAAAGCTAAAAGTGTTTTAACTGTTAATCAATCCCATCGCAATTTCACGATTCGAGATTTCTCGCGTCAAGTATTATCGAAGTATCGACACTTAATTCCACGAAAGGTTAAAGATTCATTGCTAATTATGATTAATTAGAGATTAAAACAAATGATTATTGTCTAATTAATCCCATCGCGATTTCGCGATTCGAGATTCCTTGCATGTCATAACTCTTGAGGACATGATACCCGAAACCCGAAGGCTCGAAAGAGTGCAATGTAAAAGCCAAAATCTATTTCGGGGATTTGGCCATCGGGGATTTGGCCGACGTGGATATTTTAATAACTACTGCTTTGTTTCCTCGAATCCCGAAAACCCGAAATTGGGACTCCAGTCATATGCAAAACTGCTTTAGAAAAACGCAATTTTCTCAGCCGTGGAGAGGCCATTTTTCGCGTTCGAATAGTCGATTGACATCTACAAATCCTAAGCTGTCTAGTGGTGTCTTCAAAATTTCATTTTGAGCTTGGTAAGACAGTCAAAAGATCCCCGCAAGATGAGGTTCGTTTTCAGAAATGTGGTGTTTTTTACTGTGTTGAGTCATCATTTTCAAATGAGGATTCTGAGCGATTGGAGTATCATTTTGAGAAATGGTTGGAGGATTTTGTGCCTAACACATTAGAGATCATTAGCCTATTTTAGTTTTCCTACAGGTGTCATAGATTGGGAGAATCAAATCCATCTCCGAGCCCTAATTTTCAGATTTCATATTTTCCTGTTTTGACACATGTTTGTTAAATGCAGATTTGGGGAAAATGAAAAGGGGTCTCAGGGAACTGAGAGAGGTTTTACTCAGAATAAACAGATGCACAAAATTCTCTTTCAGTTTATACACAGCTATCGCGATTTGAGAGATACAGAGTCATAACCGCAACCCTAGTTTTCAGCAGTTTGGCCCATTTTCTATGGCAGAAAGTTTCAAGAATTGGTTGTAACTGTTATCTTTTAGATTAGAGAGGATTTCGACCTAAATACATATATGAGGCATATTTGTAAAAGAAAAAGAGGGGGGGGGGAAGACACATAGGAGTAGTACTCCTGGGCTGTAGCTTTCATTTTCAGTTTAATATAAGATTGCAGAAGCATGTTTTATCCATATCAAAGATTCTTGTGATGTTGCTTGCAGAGTTTGTCCATTTTCTTAGTTTCAATATCACTCAATCTATCTTTTCTTCTCGATTTGTAACTGCTTTGTAATAGAATTCATCCTCTCTTAGATACTTTGTCGCAGAATGGTTATAGGTTGTTTCTTGCAGAGATCAAGGTTTAGAATTTGTCCTTTGCTAGATGCTTTGTCCCAACCATCTCTTTCCACTGATTTGTGCTTGGAATTCACTCATCGCTAAGTGCTCCTTGTGTATTGATATGTTTTCTCTTTATTTTGCTGCCATCCTTTTATAAATCCTTCTCTTTGTAATCAGCTTCTATCTCGCCTTTGCTCCATGGATTTCCATTGCCGAAACACTCTTGCTATTTGCTTGATCATTTGACTCCATGCCCAATGGACTACCTCCCGGTCCAACCCATCAACCCTAAAAACCTCAAAACTTTTTGTTACCCACAGATCTGCTCGTTGTTAAGCTTATTGGATATCCTATCGTGACATATATTCGAGAGATCCCTCTCTGGTTGGAAGGGGCAGCTTCTAATCAAAAGTGGTTCGTGGTTATCTCGGAATTTACTTGCATGCAACCCAAATCAAGTTCTGAGTGATAACTTAGTTTTTCATTTAAAATGTGCTAAGGCTTGGCTCTATTACAGCCTAGAACCAACTCTTGTGACAACAGAACAGATCCATCTCTCCTACCATCCGAGGCCAAATGAAGGAAGCTGAGTATAGTCAGTTTTCCCGAGGGGGACCTCGTGGGTTTTTTGGTTCTCCCACTGTGTTGCTAACTAGTAGAGGTAGTGCATAAACGAGGTCTGGCGGATCTCATCCGTCTCCTGGGAGGGGATCTGGACTGGCTATGTCGTTGAAATCTCATGGGATGAGGGAAGGTCCCACTGGTTCGCACTGATTTGGAGTCCGTGGCTGCGCTGGTGTCGGTTTGTCTCTTAGTGCCCCTTAGGGTAGCACCGAGAAGAAGGAGGTGATCCACTGAATAGGGTCTAGTCTCGTTGGAGGTTGAAGAGTATGGGCTTGGAGCCTGTGAGGGTCTAAGCCCCCCTGAATAAGCAATGAAACCGCCCCTTGATCTCATAGTAGATGGGGCACCGGAAGATGAAGCGCTCCTCGGTCTCAACCTACTGTAGTTGGCATAGTTGACACATCCTGTCTGGTCGGTCGATTTGGTGGTTCGTCTCAACTCGAAGTCTATAAGAGCCCACTTTGAACTAGCCTAGAGGAATGCGAAGGGCATGTACATTGTGGTCAAAGGATGAGCCCATCTCTAAGTTGCAAGAACTGCTCAACATAAAAGGCCATCTTTGGGCATAACCCATCAGGGGGGTTAACCCATGTGATCTGGATATACTGCCTATAATGTCATCTCTGATGATCTCGTTCAACACTTGTCTGGTCGGTACGGGTATCGGTCTTGCCCCTTTGTTGAGTCGTCTAAGCCCCAGATGCGATGTAGTAAAGAGACCAGTCCAAACATTGGGACTCTCTCAACTGAGGCCCAATCATACTCTAGTAAGGAAGGTGCCCAGATCTCTGAGCTATAAAGAACAATGGGTCGGATAAGGTAGTCCATGAGAGACATATTGGATGAGATATCCTGGAAATGAAATTGCGGAAACATGGTCTCTCAAGAAGGGATAAAGACCCATAACCCTTAGCAATCCGAGGCTGGAGGGCCGGTCACAAACTGAAATGGGGTCATGAAATCCGTACTCTCAAGTATGTGTAGGCGCTGGTGATATCAATCTCCTCCCCCTTGAAGAAGAATTGAAGGTCTACGGACTTCGTCGACCAGTTGAAGATCATAACCTTGGTTTTACCTAGGTCGACCGTCAACTATTGAAGGTCGTAGAAGAGAGCTAGGGCATCCAACTGTCTCTGTAATCCCACTGGAGACGAGGCTAGGAGGACCACATCATTGGTGAAAACCAAGATGGATATCAAAACTTGGTGGAGTACACACTCGTCATTGTCCTAGATATGCTCGTGGATAAAGGTCTCTAGCTAATCAATATAAATCCCAAACAATGTTGGGTACATGGGGTAGCCCTGTTTAAGAAATTGAGCATAAGAATATTAGGACAAGAAGATTGGCGGAAAAGGCCTCAAGCCATATTTCTCAACTTTTTATTCATCTTAATGATACAAATATATAATACAATAATGAAACCACCTCAATTGTTCTCACATCGACACCTCATCACGAGATAAGGTAGGAGGAGGAAATATATGAATCTAGAAACACACTTAGGATCACAACTATATCCTAGCATGTGAAATATACAAAGGTGGTATACTAAGACTTAATGATTGTATATGAGAAAAAGGCTAACAGATGGTACGCTTGATGAAATTTGACATTCCGTGAATTATGCGGAGGCGACCAAGAACCAACTCATAGAGGCGCATGATGGCAGTTAGTAAGGTATGGGAGATGCCAATGTTTTTGAGATTCTAGAACATGGCTTATCTCGGGATGGATTCGAAAGCCTTTTGAAAATCTACAAAGAAACAATAGACTTTCGAAGACCGATGTCGTGCCTCCTCAATGATGGCTCGGAGGATAAAGATGCGATCAGTGGTCTGATGAGCGGGTTGGAATCCTGCATGTCCCCTAGCTCTGAGGTGTCTATGCTCAAGCTCACTAGAGAGATTCCTATGGAGAACTGTAGCATAGAGCTGCGAGAATGTATGGCCCACCATGATCATCCTGTAATTGTTGGGGTCCGAGTTGGGGCTCGATTTGTGTATCGGGTGAATGATGTGATGCAACCAAGTCGAAGGCAAACTTGTATGAACCACATGGTTGAAGAGATCTTCCAAGCGAGAAACCAAAGAACAATGACCGTTCTTAAAGAAATCTTCCTGAAAACCTTCCTCATCTGCTGCTATTCATTACCCAAATGGCCTCTCTGATATCCTTGTCTGAAAATAAGAAGTAAGAGGAGGGTAGAGTGGTAACCTGAATCTGTGCCTGTCCAGGAATATCATAGAGAGTGGATGTGTGGGAAAACATGGAGCCAAGGTCAATGTCGGATGATATCTACTCTGAGAGATAGAGAGGTGTGTCTTGCGGCGAAGGAGACAACGATACAAAGCTCTGAGGCGGGGGTAGGATGGGTGAGCATGGGTGAATGCATGTCGAAGCTAGTAGTGGATAACCTTGCATTCTTTGTTGTACCATCAGTTCATAGGGTTGGATTTGAGTTTTGGGGAGGTGGAAGTGGATCGGGTGGAGTGAGGGTAAGATTTGAGTGCTGCATCCGAAATGGTGGATGAGAGGTAATCGTACTTGGTAGAGGCAAAATCAATTAAGGAGACCTGGGTCTCGGATGGTAGCACTGTTGGAGGTGGGTAGAAAAGGCATTCATGTCCCCCTCATCGTATTGGAAGATAGTGTGGGATGGGCCCCGGGGGGGATGTGGGGGGAGTGGAGGTGTCATCTTGGAGAGAGAAGGAGAGAGGAGTATGGTTTGCGAGGGGAATGTGGGAAATAAAGAAGTGATGTATAAAGGGGAGTAGGTTATGGCTAGGTAGGACGTAATCCACAACACTTACACCCCCTCCATGGGGCCAACACGTGAAGAAGAGAGAGTCTGGGAAACCTGGGAGCTCGTTGATAATCAACATCTCTTGAGATTCCCCTAAATGTAGAAGGTGCAGACCATAAGATGCAAGAAGCCCTGATGCATCGTCAGATATCCGGTGAAGCCCTACTGATTCTGGATCGATCTCCTATATGTAGAGCATGCCATCTCCTGTATGAAAAATAAATAACATATAAATATCTTTATAAATAACTATTTCCTTAACATAAACAACATAAACAGATTGGTATAGCCTGTAGTTGCCACTGGTAGCATGTAGGCATAACTGGTAGCATGTAGCGTAACCCATAGCCGAAACTAGTAGCTGTGGCTGTAACTCGACGTCGACGCAACACTCACACCCCCTGCATGGGGCCAACACGTGAAGAAGCGAGAGTCTGGGAAACCTGGGAGCTCGCTCATAATCAACATCTCCTGAGATTCCCTAAATGCAGAAGGTGTAGACCATAAGCTGCAAGAAGCCCTGATGCATCCTCAGATATCTGGTGAAGCCCTACTGATTCTGGATCAATCTCCTATATGTAGAGCATGTCATCTCCTGTATGAAAAATAAATAACATATAAATAACTTTATAAATAACTATTTTCTTAACATAAACAGATTGGTGTAGCCTGTAGCCGCCACTGGTAGCATGTAGCCATAACTGGTAGCATGTAGTGCAACCCATAGCTGTGATTGTAACCCGACATCGATTTTTTGAGAGAAAATCTGAAGGGGTTGGCGTCGTGTCTGTGAGAGGAAATGGAACGTCGAAGAGGAAAGAATAAACGAGAGGATTTATTTTTAACTTTTTTCACTTTTAACCTTTCAAGAACCGAACCTCAACGAGCTTCAACACAATATATCCAGCACCAAGCGAATTTAATGGTGAATTTCAACGAATTTATTCGAAATCTCTTGAAGTTTGGTGAATTAAGAACATTAAAGTTCGAATTCACCGAATCCGGTGACTAAGTCTTCGACTAAACTTTCCTTCATCAATTCCATCTCATAACCTGGTAAGGAGTCATCAACCATATCTTTTATTACATTTTTATCGACCATTTCCTTTAGATCATTTGTGTCACTATTAGCATCAAGCTTTTTAATTAGATCATCTATGTCACAAGTAACATCCATCATTTGCATTAAATGATTTGTGTCACAAGTAACATCTACCATTTGTTGTAGAAGTTGCATCAACCATGTTTTCAATTTGCTGCTCCTTTTCAATTTATTTTAGTTGAAGTGCTTCAATCAATTTATCTTTCCAATCAACTTGTTTGTGAAGATTAAAAACCAAATTATCCAATTCATGTAAGGAGTCCTATTATTCTTTGATTTCTAGATTGGCGTTTTGCAAATACTTTCCTTCTTTACCCATTTTGCAATTGTGTCATGCTCACTTTTATTTTTCTCTTGCACTTGTCATTAAAACAACTTTAGCGTGTTGGGTGCTACTGATCATGCACCCCAAACTATGCTTTTACAATGATTTGACCTTGATGACTCACTTGACCTCTTTATTCAATTTCAGGCAGGTCCTGTTTTTGACAATTTCCACAATTGACTTTGAAAGGGTTTGAAATTTCACCCTTTGTACAATTCAGTGGATTAAATTAAATGACTTATTCTTCTTCAATTTTTACATTTCAATGAGTTGTTTAATTTCAATCAAGTAAAGAGAATTGTCCACAACTCTTAGTCTTTTGTTGAATTGATGTCTTGTTTTGTTGAATGATCTAGTTCTTGTGCCTTTTTAGTCCATGTGTGTATGGTTGTATGAAAAATTACAAGTATGATTTCAACATGTCAAAACTAGACAGAAAGCATCATAAGCATCTGAGAAAATCAACCACCATACACGAGCACAAATGTCTTTAGACCCCCTTATGTGATTTTAGGACAAGTATAGGACAAGAAGCAAAAAAGATCTTTTTATTACACGTGATATGACTAGCTCTTAGTACTTACGAGTGCAACAATTGATTCTATTTTCAATGATAGTTCAATATTCTCAAATCTCATTGTGAATTTTGTAGTACACTCATTTTTGACCAAAAATCTTATAAATTTTTTTCTCGAAGTTAAAACATTGTTGTAGGAAATCTCTTACAAAGTTGCGTCCCTCATAACCATTGAGTGATTGAAACTTAAGCAATGCTTGTTGTTGACCACCTATTTCAACTAGGGGGTCAACTCCATGTTCCATGAAGATATGCACCTGATGGTTCTACCAAGTTGAAGACTTGTTGGTTCTACAAGACAGTTTTGGCCTCAACATGTATTTTTGTAATTGGAATTTTCGTTCCCCTGCGTGGGATAATAATGTAATGCGTCTGCATGGATCATAGTTTAGGTTAGTTGCCTAGGACTTTATCATTAGAGAAGTCCTTTCATCGAGTGTTTTTTTTGGCGTAACTAGCCTTATTAATTTCCTTGAGTTTTTCACTCCCACAATAATCCTCCAAAGGGGTGAAAGGCGTTCTAATGATCGAGCCCTATGGTGACTCGTGTCTAAGAATATTGTAAATGACCATGCTAGACATCTCCTAGAGTCTTGCGGAATTTCGTCGAGTCTAAGTAGTTTTTTTTTAAATTTTTTAAAATTACCCAGTTAATGATAATTTTATTTATTTTTGATGTAAAAATGTAAAAACTAGGTCCTTGGGATTTTGATAGGGGTATTTGTGCTCAAAAGAAATGGAATGAGATCCTCTACACCCTTGGACCAAGTTTCACCTCAACTGGACAAATTTTTCTAGGTGTTTGTCCATGAGGAGTCCAAGTCAGTCTAAAACAACAATTTAATTGCTTGATTTGACAGAGTCAAAAATGTCAAATAATTGTAATATGAGCAAAATGGTTAGAGAAAAGGCGGGAGATGATGCCTAAACCCTTTCTTAACCTTAATTCACCCCTTCCACTTAGCCATCACTTCATAAAGTCATCCCCCCTAGGGAAGTTGTGCCCCGCTTGAGGAAGAAACCATGGAAAATTAAAAAATTAAAGTGTGGGGCCTCCTCACTCCCTAAGTGCGCCCTCCTAGTGACTCAACACTCATGTTTGACTTGTCAAATGGATGCCAACTCACATCCCACTCAATTACCAAAGCCCTAACTTACCAAAACCCTAAGAAGTGCGCCCCCCTCCTTGAGATGCTCAATATTGCTTTATGATTGACACATGGAAAGCATCCAAGAGGGGTAGCTCTTGCTTCCCAAGTATAAATGAAGACCCTCCCCTCCTCATTTCTCATCTATTCTTTGTCCACTGTTACTATGCTCAAATTTCTCCCATCTCTCCCATTATTTTCTCTTCTTCATTCTTGCTCTAGATTTTTGGAGAGAAGCTTGTTGCAAGTATTTGCAGCAACCTTCTACTATCAATAAATGAAATCTTTGGAGGACATATGGTGTTGGGAGTTTTCTTGGTGCCATATTTTTCATGAAGTGATCTTGTTCTTTTGTATTCTTCTTTTTGCATGCATAGCTTTGAGATCTATAGTAGGAATACTAAGCAAAGTATTTTGCTTGTGTAGGTTTATAATAGTATTGTCATAGATTTAGTGAGCATCTATTTAGTTATTTCAAAGTATTTTGATTTAATATCTAGATCTACTCACTTCCTATTGTCTCTTGTAGCTTAGCATTGAAGATTTGCAAGGTTGCCTAGGGTTTTAATAGAAGATTTCAGATCTGGAAATCTTCCATTTCACCCACATTTACTCTCTAAAATTTTCTGTTTCTTATTGCTGTTCATTTCCATAATATTTTAGCATACTAACATGTTAGGATAGATCATTTATATGCTTATAACTTGCTGAAATTTACACAAAAAACTTATGGTTTTAATAACATAAATTTTCACAAGTTTTTGTCACATTTTGCAGCATTTTCAGCAAGCCTTTGTTTGCTGATTTTTTGCAGGTTGGTGATATAAAGGAGGGTTTACAGCCCATTTGGGGCACCTACAAGTGAAAGAATAACCTCCTAAGTTGGGGTATCATATTCCCAACACTTTTTTTTTTCCATTGTAAGCAATCCCCAAGAGAGTCTTTAGGGCTTGCATTTCTCTAAAGTTTTAAATTTCTGCAATTTCTATTTCTTAGTTTGCCCACACCTTGCATAGTGGATTGGCCTAGCCACCCATGCAAAATCGTAAGTCTAGTTTCTAAGTTTTATTTTCAGCATTGCAATTTATTTTCTAGTTTGCCCCACTTGTCCTTAAGACAAGGTTGTGTGGCTAGGATTAGTTTCTTTCCAAGTTCTTTGCTTTCCAAGCTTTATTTTTTACCCACTTGGGCACAACACCGGTAGGCTTTGTCCTCCAGCTTGTGCACTTGTTGTGGTTGCAAGTAGTTTAGATTTATTTTCAAGTCTTTAATTCTTTATTTGTTGCCTACACCTAGCAAAGTGTTTGGTCTAGCCAACCATGCTATAACGTAAGGCTAGGTAGATATTGATGGTTTATTGCTTCTATTGCTTATGTTTTATGGTTTATCTTTAGATCTTAGAAGCTTATCATTTTTATTTGCTTAAGCCCATGGAGGCATAGTGCATTTAATTTGCTTTCAAGTTCAATCATTTAATTTCCTTTCAAGTTCTTGCTATTTAATTTTGTATAAGATCTTGTGATCCATTCTTTGCTTTTAAGTACAAACAATTTACTTACTTTACTGGCAAGCACTTTTACTTTCAAGCACTTATACATTCAAGCATCTTTACTTTTGTCAAGCACTTTACTTTCCAAGCACTCAACTCAACTTAACTTAATCAATTTTTAAGGTTCAATTTATACTTAGATCTTTAGGGAGTTCAATAAACTAGTTTAATTAGAACACCTACTACCGTCCCAACTTTGCTATCAAAAAAGGGACTTGAGAAAATAACTTGGGGTGCTAGATCAGGGATGGTCTCATGACACTAGGTGTCCCCCTTATTTGTTTACCCTTGTTTCCCGGATTGACCTGTGGAGCTAGGGTAAGGCCTTGTTTGCCTTACTTATTGAGCACCCAACAATCCTTTTGGTATAAGCGGGGAGAGTTTAGGGGAAGTCACATAGTTTTAGGATTCACACTTCGTTCAACCAACTCAAATTTCTAAAATTTATCCATCTTAACCTTGGGCTAATTTCATAATCTCTCTTATGGTTAATGCTCTATATTTTATGCAAGCACTTTCACTTCAAGTCGATTTTCATAGCATTTTATTGAACAATTTGTGGATGATTAAACTAGTTAACTAAGTGAACATTGAAGTTGCGCATTTTCCCTTGGAGGCTCTTTGTTTGATCTTGCATTTATCTTTGCTTAACCCCTTGAAGTTGCGCATCTTGTGGAGGCACTTCACTGTTTTGGTTTGTTGGCTTGTTGTGTTGTGGTGATCTTTTCTTTCCCTGCACAATCAAGTCAAGTTAGTTCAAGTTAGCTTCAAGTTAGTTTAGTTAGTGCTTGTTTCCTTTCTTTGTTCATAGTTGTATATTGTTGTATCTCTTAGTTGTTCTTTGTTGATGATTGCAGCTATGTGAGACATTCTTCAGCTTACAAACCTGATAGATGTTGATCATTGCAGCTATGTGAGATATTCTCCAGCTTATAAACCTGAGAGAAAGCCCCTGAGAGGGTTGTGTGGTTCCTATCTGAGATAGAGAAGGAACGTAGAGATGGCCTCCTTACAGGAAGTTGAGAAGAACTCCAGATGATTCTCCTGTGTAACACAGTGAGAAAGGAGATCTGCAGAGTTGGACGTGCATGTGGCTAAGCACAAGGTGAACGTGTGAAATCCCAAAGTGCTGGGTGTATCGTCACGAGAACATAAATGAAGATGATGTATTAGCCTCCTCTTAGCAAAAGAGTTGACGAGAAACTCCAATTGACTCTCCTGTGTAATGTAGTGGGAAATAAGATCTGTTGAGTGGACGTCCCTGTAGACGAGCACAGGTGAATGTGATCCTAGTGGTTGAGCACTAGTGAAGTGGTTCTTTTGTGTAATGCAGTGAGCTAGAGATGTGGACATCCCTATAGATGTGCCCCTAGTGGGTGTATAAGATCCCTTGCTATATTGTTCAAGATTCAGACCTGCCTGTAACCCTAATTGTAATGTAAAGGGTACAGGTCGGCCCCACCTTAATGTGATTGGTAATTAATGTAAAAGACAATTAATCTGGTTAATACTAATTATATTATAAGCTAGTGAGGTCGACCATGTTGTGCCATTAGACACTTTTGTTGACAAGCTCAGTCTAGTATAAGTAAAGGTAAATTCCCCATTGAGGAATCATATCTTTCATGTGAGTTTGAAAATTTCAACAAGTACATCTTCTTGGGAAAAGTGCACACTGTTATCCCCGATTTCTAGGGATAACTAGGATATCATGTCTCGAGGCCCATAGGTCCTAGACATGGAGTACCGAGAGCAGGATTGACCTGAGCATGGCCCTGGAGGGCCCATCCTTCTCCTTCATCAGACTTGTCTTGTCAGCAGTAGCAGCATCCATCACCTTCAACTTGGACTTGCATCGGAGAAGACTCTTGCTCCATGAGGTAATTGGTCTAGGTATCATGGTATGTGTCATTTTTGATCATTATAACCTTTAGATATATGCATCTTACTCCTTTTATTTCTGACAACTGCTTGGATCTTACATTGACCCGCTTGACCATGGTTGGGGGGATTAAAAGAGTGTCCTAGCAAGCCTGTACCCATAGGTTTTGGTTTGCCACTAGGGGGATTTATAAAGAGCCATCGTCCGCTCCCATCATGTCATCACTTTTACATCTTATCTCCCACTCATTTGTCCCATTCCCCTAGTTCGGGCATTAGGATGAACTGTTTGTGGGGTTGTGCCTTATCTCGTGGGAAGAAGGGGCTAAAGGCCTAGAAGGTAAAAGCAGTTGGTAAAAGATAAAATCCATAAAAAATGAAACCTAGAGATGCCTCGCCTAGGGATCCCCGAGAAGGCAATAAAACGCCTCTCAGCAAGAAATAAGAGGGACCCGAAGAAAAATAACAAAACAAGACCTAGCCAAGAGGATATGGGGTTTCATCACGAGCCAGCCTATTATGTTCATGGGTACCTAGCAGTATGACATTGCCATTATCTGGTTACCACTCCAGGGCAGTGACCTTTGGTTGCATGGCCAAGGGAAAGGGGGTCTCATCACGAGCCAACCTTATCATCTCTGTGAAAGTGCTTGTGGGTAACACTGTCAGCTCTGGTCACCACGCCAAGGCAGTGTCCTCTAGTTAGTCCTTGAAATAAAAAAGAAGAAAGCAATAAAGAAAAGAAAAGAATAAAGGCAATAAAGGGCTTGGAAAGAATTGCATCCGTGACGGGTACAGCCCGCCTTCTACAAAGGCACCCATAGGTGATACCATGCATCCCTATCTTTCACTCTACTCGTATATTTGGACATCCCTTGATCACATCACCTCGTTCTACATGGCTTGGAAGATACCCCTTGGAGACTTTCCTTTCCTTATGGATACTAGCCCAATAGGGTGTTTTGTCTTTTTCTTCGACTTTGTATTGTAGGTCTTTGTAATATCTTTGAGCTATTGAATGATATATCAAGGTTTTTATGCATGTATTTGATAACATTAATGATGAAAAGTGATTGACATTCCTATGATCCCTGTGACTAATGAGCCCATGGAGGGCGAAGTTTTTGATGTGCAGGACCATACCCGATGAATAGGTACCAGTTGGACCGGTACACATGGGGAGATGATTAGTTCGKACCTCCATGGGGCTGAAGAGCCCATTAGATGGTTGTTGGGATCCCATCAGGGGCAGAGACAAGACAGTGCTTGATTGAGCCTTTGCACCTGAGAAGAAGAAGGACGTTCCATCCAGGACTCTTTGGCTGAGCCCAGCCCAGGGGGGTTGACCCACTTCAGGTGGAACATCTCCCTTTGATGGCCCAAGACGTCACCTAAGAGCCATTGACGTCACCTTCAGCTTATGGCAGTTTGACAGGGCAGCTGGCACGTGTGGCAGGGTTTGGAGGCCCAAAGAGGGCCAACGTTTAGTCATTTATGCTTGATTTTGCCCTAAAAAGGGCCAACGTCTCCCTCAGTAGGGCTTTGTTATAATTTCAGAGCCCAACCCAGTTTCAGTCTCGCTGATTTTTCAGTCAAAGTTAAATGCCCAAACCCAGTTTCAGCACTGTTTCAGCATATAAAAACTTAGCAGAAAATAAACTTCAGAACTGAAACATGAGGATTCTGAACATCGTTTTCAACGCAGAAATAAAATATTAGCAGTATGCAAAACTCAGAAAATTTAGACACAAGAATTTTCGGTCTAACTTCGACCCTAGAAAAACTCACAAGGGGAAAACCAGTGAGAGAGGGCTTTTTATTATTATTGAGCTTCTGAGAAATTTCTTTTACAGCATATTCATCTTTAGAAATTTACACAAACTTATCTGGACTTTCTTTCGCAAAAAATCCTTCTGAACAGTCTTGGAAAATGCTCCCCGATTTCTGTCCCAGAAATTTGTACAATTGTATGGCTGTCCCAGGAATTAATGTTGTACGAACTGTCTCGAAATTCGTGCCAAAACTCTGCTAAGACTGTACGAAAAACCTAGCATGAACAACTCCTTGAAAACCGTGTTGTACGGCCCTCAAAATTCGTGCCAAACTGTACGAACTGTACAGAAATACACTCAGAAATTAATTGCAACAGTTACTGCGATTTCTGTGCCAATAAATGGCTGTACGACAGCCTTGGGATGCGTGCCAAACTCCTACGAAATTATTCTGCTGTCTCCCTCAATTTCTGTGCATGAAAAATGGTTGTACGGCCTCTAGAAATCCGTACACTATGGTCTGCATTAATGGTTGTACCTTGTCTTGATATCCGTGCTAGCTTGTTGCCTTGGGATGCACGCCTAGCTCTGCAAATGCTGCCTCTATTTCTCTAGCTCGACCTCCTCTCTTTTCTCTCTTGTTCTCTCAACAAGAAATGAATGAACTATCCAAGAATGGGTGTGCCCTCTTGCCTTAATCGACCTCATGAGGGAAGGTGAGGGGTTTTCTAATCTAATGGTTGAGATTAGATTAGATGGGTGGTTGAGATTTGGTGTCTCTTCACTCACCCTCACTTTAGTCATAAAGTCACCTTTTAATTTGCATCTCACAAATTAA
>ML782235.1:944846-967385 GCA_009831015.1 Picea engelmannii
CTAACCCACTGATATATAGCCTGCATATATATTGTTTTGCTATTGTCTTGTTCCGGGCAGGTGTTCTCATTTGGGCATACACTTCTTTATTGGCCGATTAGCCGGACTATCTGACCTTGGTGGTAACCTGTGAGGAGGAACTTTTGCTTTGACCCTTATACTTTGGCCTCTTCAAAACCCCAGGTTACCGGGGACGTCTCCCCTGGGCTAACCTCCCTAAATAGAAAGAACCTCCCCATTGTGGTGATATTTGGTGGGGTAGGTTCCTGTTACGCCAGTTTGGCCTCTACCTTCTAGACATTTGACCTAGCTAGAAACTGTGCGATAACATTTTGGCGTCGTTGCCGGGGAACACTGAGTCAATTCTCCTCAAACGACAAATCTTTTCGGTAAGCCTTGCCTCAGAAGCCTTATCTTACAAGCTTACCTAGCGACTCCACTAGGTTGTTTTCCCTTATCCTTTGAT
The DNA here is from genome assembly GCA_009831015.1 of Picea engelmannii. Lineage (NCBI taxonomy): Eukaryota > Viridiplantae > Streptophyta > Pinopsida > Pinales > Pinaceae > Picea > Picea engelmannii. The sequence goes on from ML782235.1 coordinate 945,313, forward strand.
AATTTCAAGCGAATCATCTGGCGACTCCACAAATAGCTAATGACGACCTGTAGTGGGTGTCAGTATATTCTTTCATATACTACTATGACCTCCACAAATCCTATCACCCGTAAGTTCTCCCAAATGGTCTTATGAAGAACTCTTTGGTCCTTTAAGCTTACCTAACACCCAAGGGGGGTTACATGATCTACCCAAGAAGGTCGAGTCCTGGATACCTAAGTTTTCAGGGGAAGATGGATCCTATGGCAACTCTCATTGGAACGACTTCTGTGATGCATTCCAGTTTCACCAATCCGGACAAGAACACCCCGATGTCTTTTTAAGGCTCTTTGTGAGCTCACTCATCGGAAGTGCCAGAAGACGGGTCAACAAATTCCCGAAGGGAAGCATCAAAATCCTTGAAGATCTTAAACAAGCCTTCAAGAAAGATTGGTGTGAAAAAGAAAGCATGGATTCCCTTTACTCTCAATATACTGATGTTTGCAAAGCTTTTAGCGAGGGCATTAGGGATTTCAATGATAGGTTCAACCTTCTCCTCAAGAAGATCAAACCTAGTTTCTCAGAAGAAGTTGTCCTCCAACACTACTTGAACTTGTTGGAAGGAGTTTTGCATTTCACTCTCAAAGATCGGTCACCCTCGACTCTAGAAGAAGCACAAGATTTCGCTTGTTAGATTGAGAAGAACCTGGAATTCGAAGACTACATCCATCAAGTCAATCTCTCATACAATAATGACCCTTGGGATTCTAGTCACGAGGATATCACCGAAGCTAAACCCAATTTCCCAAAAATTCTGGAGGTAAAACTCATGCCTCCCAAAAGCAAATGGAGCACAACTTTCTCAAACATCAACAATGTCTCGAACGTCTCAAGACAGTGTGAATTAGTCGAGGATTTGGGTGTGGCCACTCATAAAAAACCTAACTTTGAAGATTCCTTGTTTGACTTGAACACACCAATATGGGAAAATCAAGACATGAGTGAAACCAACAGGTCTGAAGAGCCCCGGGTACATAATGGAAACAACTTAGACACTAGTATTTCATGTATCTTGCAAAGGGTTGAAAGAATTCGCAAAATCATTCAATTTTTGACAAAGGAAGACTCGGATGACCAATTATCTTTTGAGGGGACTCCCACACTATTACAAACCGGTCAGTTTGAGTAAGATGAGCAAACACCCTCTTTATCATTAATAGATGATCTTGGGCCTAGTGATTACAAATCAATGGATCCATACTTGTTTCAAGATGGCCCCAATCTTCCCTTGACAGAAGAAGACACAGATTGGGGTGATTATGCTGACGATGCCTCTAATATCTCTGAAGACTCGGATGAAGATGGTTGTCCAGTATAGAGAGTAAGTAATTTCGTTGAGTGGAACGAAGATGTTTTCAAAGACATAGAAGTTCCAAGCACCATCATTGTGGATGAAAACCCTTGGTGTTTTCAATGCAGTGAAGCACATTGGGAGGATGAATGTCCTTACAGTAGTGGTGGCCATCAACAAGTAAACAATATAGATTACTTCATAGAAGGCCCTCAAATAAATATCACCGCTGAAGAGCATCAAGAGGCCATGAAAGAAGCAACCAGGTCAGCCAGGATGGCGGTAATAAACAAACCAGACCAGGAATCAAAAGAAAAGCTAAAGAAACAAGAGTTCCAGGTGTATAGAAGAAAGAAGTTGGACCAACCTTCCACTGACCAAACAAAAAACCCACCTGTGGATGTAATCTTTCCTGAAAACTCCAATACTGAAAGGGTTGACCTGAACTTTGACCTTGAAGGGGCATTATCCAAGATATTTGTAACCATCCCTTTGAGAGAAATGATCAAGGTACCATCTATCAAAGAGCGATTTGACAACTTTTTTCAAGGATCACATGGACCATTAAAAGATGGAACTATTGGTCGTATCCAAAATGTACCTGTAACTACAACTTATGTGCAAAAGCCTAGTGATTCCATCAAAGATGACAAAGCACGACCGACTTCTCATAAATATTCTCCAGAAGGTACGCCTTTTGCAAAGGAGGAAAATTCGAATCAGATTAAATGGATCAAGAGAGAGGAATACCAACAACTCATGGACGAGCTCAAAGGTCAGGAATAAGAGACTGCGAAAATACTAAAGAAGGTGGAAGATGATGTACGGATCCGTCCTTTGCAGTAGGAAATCTTTATAGCAAAATCCCACCCACCTCCCTCTACACAATACACCAGGGTTATTCAAGCAACGACCAATTTCAGAGTCAAAGAGTACAAGGAGGGAGATGTGGTTTGGATGTGGGATGTTAATGAAGGGAAGCCTACTAATATCAAAGGAAACAATCATTTTTGGCTTGGCCCTTTCAAGGTCGGAAGAAAGTTAGTCAACGACTCTTATTACCTGTCTACACTGGAGGGACAAAGGCGCACAGTGCCTGTCAGCGGACACCTCCTCAAACCCCACCAGGATGGGGTGACCTGACTTCATAGATAAGTGAAGGTAAGTAGGCATTTTCCGTGTATTACACCATTTGCATTTCATGATAGTTTGCTTCCTCACTTGCATATTGATTGTTTTATCATGATAGTTTGCTTCCTCACTTGCATATTGATTGTTTTATTTCAGTTATATATATATATATATATATATATATATATATATATATATTTGCGGGGTGGCAATACCACCCCACCTTTGTTACTGATGCCCTTTTCGAGTTGAGCAGGTCTGGAGGTTATGCAAGAGATGCTAAGGTTCTCATGCGCTCTACGGTGAGCACGTCCCCGAGTTGGAGCCAGATGTTATCCTCGATTTCTAGGGATAACTAGGAGATCATGTCTCGAGGCCCACAGGTCCTAGACATGGAGTACCGAGAGCAGGATTGACCTGAGCATGGCCCTGGAGGACCCATCTTTCTTCTCCTTCACCAGACTTGTCTTGTCAGCAACAACAACATTCATCACCTTCGACTTGGACTTGCATCGGAGAAGACTCTTGCTCCATGAGGTAATTGGTCCAGGTATCATGGTATGTGTCATTTTTGATCATTATAACCTTTAGATATATGCATCTTACTCCTTTTATTTATGACAACTGCTTGGATCTTACATTGACCCACTTGACCATGGTTGGGGGGATTAACAAAGTGTCCTAGCAAGCCTGTACCCATAGGTTTTGGTTTGCCACCAGGGGGATTTATGAAGAGCCATTGTCCGCTCCCATCATGTCATCACTTTTACATCTTATCTCCCACTCATCTGTCCCATTCCCCTAGTCTGGGCATTAGGATGATCTGTTTGTGGGGTTGCGCCTTATCTCGTGGGAAGAAGGGGCTAAAGGCCCAGAAGGTAAAAGCAGCTAGTAAAAGATAAAAGCCATAAAAATGAAACCTAGAGATGCCTCGCCCAGGGATCCCCGAGAAGGCAATAAAAAGCCTCTCAACAAGAAATAAGAGGGACCCGAAGAAAAATAACAAAACAAGACCTAGCCAAGCGGATAGGGGGTCTCATCACGAGCCAGCCTATTATGTTCATGGGTACCTAGTAGTATGACATTGCCATTATCTGGTTACCACGCCAGGGCAATGACCTTTGGTTGCATGGCCAAGGGAAAGGGGGTCTCATCACGAGCCAGCCTTATCATCTCTGTGAAAGTGCTTGTGGGTAACACTGTCAGCTCTGGTCACCACGCCAAGGCATCCGTGACGGGTACAGCTCTGGTCACCACGCCAAGGCATCTGTGAAAGAATTGCATCCGTGACGGGTACAGCTTGCCTTCTACAAAGGCACCGACAGGTGATACCATGCATCCCTATCTTTCACTCTACCTGTATGTCTGGACATCCCTTGACCACATCACCTCGTTCTACATGGCTTGGATGATACCCCTTGAAGACTTTCCTTTTCTTATGGATACTAGCCTAATAGGGTGTTTTGTCTTTTACTTCGACTTTGTATTGTAGGTCTTTGTAATATCTTTGAGCTATTGAATGATATATCAGGGTTTTTATGCATGTATTTGATAACATTAATGATGAAAAGTGATTGACATTGCTATGATCCCTGTGACTAATGAGCCCATGGAGTGCGAAGTTTTTGATGTGTAGGACTATACCCGATGGACAGGTACCAGTTGGATCGATACACATGGGGAGATGATTAGTTTGGACCTCCATGGGGCTGAAGAGCCCATCAGATGGTTGCTGGGACCCCATCAGGGGTAGAGACAGGACAGTGCTTGATTGAGCCTTTGCACCTGAGAAGAAGAAGGACGTTCCATCCAGGACTCTTTGGCTAAGCCCAGCCTAGGGGGGTTGACCCACTTCAGGTGGAACGTCTCCCTTTGATGGCCCAGAACGTCACCTAAGAGCCACTGACGTCACCTTCAGCGTATGACAGTTTGACAGGGCAGCTGGCACATGTGGTAGGGTTTGGAGGCCCAAAGAGGGCCAACGTTTAGTCATTTATGCTGGATTTTGCCTTAAAAAGGGCCAACGTCTCCCTCAGTAGGGCTTGACGTCTTGATTATGCTCATTTAGGGCTTTGATTTAACAATTTAATGTAAAAAATAATATGATTTTGGTTTGTAGCCTTGTCGGCTATTTTTGATGACGTAAATTTAATTAGAGGTCATGATACTCTATATATTGAGGAGTTTTTCCCTCATTTTGACAACACAACACAACTCACTCTCTTGTGAAGTTTGATTTTTGTGCCCTTATTGGGTATTTGGTCTTTTAAAGTGAGGCACACTTGTTGATGGAAGGATTTTCTTGGCATATTTGGCATTTCTCTTGAAGGAAGGTTTACAACTAGTGTTTGCATTGCTATTTCTTCATGATATGTAAGTGTATTTTCTACAAAACTTCTTAATTGAATGGTTGTAGGTTTGTATTCTTACATTTACTTATAAATTTGCTGATTTAAAACCCTAGGTGACAAGCACACATGTAGGTCCTTGTTTCATGTCCCCTTAAAGAGAAATATTCAGCCATTGAAAAATGAAGGAAGAGCCTAGCCTTTGCTACACTCTCTTTACTTTTTTCCCTTGTGCTAGCTGTGATTTTCAAAGGTTGAAAAGGAGGGGACATCCCAGGCCTAGGTTTTCTACACCTAGGGCCGTCCATCTTCTAGGGTTTGGTGATAGAGCCTTGCCATTGCAACACTCTCCCTCACCTCATCCTCTTGTTTTAACTTATCTCTTATGCTAGCCGTTTTGCCAAGTTTGACCTAAGGAAGGAGGAAAGAGCACGAGGCCTTGCTTAAGCAACACCGGAGTGAGCCTCTTTCCCCTAGGGTTTTGATTCTAGGGCCCTGCCATTGCAACACTCTAGAACCCTTCCTTCTTGTCCTTAGCTTTTATTCCTTCAACTTTGTGTCCTCTCCTTATTTGACTCCATCTACCCCTAGGCACTGATCTTAAATCCACAACGTTGAAGTGATACTGCTCAAACAACCTCTCAAAACTTTTAAATTTGAAACCCTAACTAACTAGCTAACCCTAACTAGGCTGACGTCATACTTGGTTATTCCATATTGACGCAACACCTTTTGATGATAAGCAATTAGATGATGGTTGAAAGCATTTATCGAGTAAAAGATTGATTAAATACATTGTTGGCTACATCATCTCAGTATTTATTGATGAATTGACATTTCTCCACTGCTATATTGATAAACGTTGACCTCATTGATATCTACTGTTGTAATTGCTTACATATTGATGTCAGATAGTTATATGAAGTACTAACCCACTGATATATAGCCTGCATATATATTGTTTTGCTATTGTCTTGTTCCGGGCAGGTGTTCTCATTTGGGCATACACTTCTTTATTGGCCGATTAGCCGGACTATCTGACCTTGGTGGTAACCTGTGAGGAGGAACTTCTGCTTTGACCTTTATACTTTGGCCTCTTCAAAACCCTAGGTTACCGGGGACGTCTCCCCTGGGCTAACCTCCCTGAATAGAAAGAACCTCCCCATTGTGGTGACATTAGGTGCGGTAGGTCCCTGTTACGCCAGTTTGGCCTCTACCTTCTAGCCATTTGACCTAGCTACAAACTGTGCGATAACACACACATCTCTTGGGCGCTAGTCTTCTAGGGTTTGAGCACCCTTTTGTGTGCTAGGTCTTATTGGTGGTGAATGTCTTTCTCTTGAAGAATATAGCAAAGGATTTGGCTGGGTTTTCTTCCCTTGTTAAGAAGGGTTTCCCAGGATACTTCTTGTGTTTTTGTGCATGGTGTTTCTTCTTGTGATCTTGGTTGTTGCAACATTATTGTTTATGGTTAAGACAAATGCTAAAATGGAATGAATTACATGCTTAACCTAGCTTATTGAAATATCAACATGGTATCAGAGCATAGGTCTTGAAGAACCCATTGGACAAACAACTTTCAACCATCCTCTCTCTCTTCTGCAGAAACCGTACGACCCTCCTAGGGTTCCTAGAAAATTCGTACGCTCTGTTCTTCTGGAGGTTCGCAGCACTTGGCACTTGGACTTTGGGGCTGAAAAGGGCATAGGATTGTACGACCTCCTTCAGCGCACCTCCAACAAGCTTCAGATCAAACTTATTGTGGGTGATACAAAAAGGTGTCACTGTGACATACCTCCTCGATGAAGATGTCAGAGGACAGAGATCAGCCATGTGCCATTGGAGAAATCATATCAGCAGCCTCAGGTATGCACTTGTATATATATATTATTTGTATCATTGTCATGAGGGTAATTGCAGGACGAAGGAACCTTTTGCTGAAGTCATTGATCCAGAAGGATCTCAGTGCATTTAGAGGAACAACACACTGGAAGTGAAGACTCCAGGTTTGATTGTTGTAATTGTCATTCCTCTAACCTATATTTCTAAAGTTTGCTACATTACAAGTAAGTGTTGTAGCTATGAAAACAATCCTTAAATTGTTTTGATTCTAGAGATGCACTCATTATTCTCCTTTATGAGATATTCTTGTTTTGGTTCCTCTTGTTTTCTTGTTCCAGATAGGTTAAGATCAAAGGAAGATGTTTATCCTTCAAAGGTAGCCACTTGATTCAGAGGGAGTCGAAACTATTTGAGAAAGAGGAAGAATAGAACCATCATTGGGGAAACCAATAATACATGATCATAATCTTTCTATGATTCTATGGGCAGAAGCATGCATGACACAGTATATGTTCGGAACAAGAGTCTTCACCAGACTTTGAAAAACATTACTCCCGAAGAAGTCTTCACCGGAATGAAGCGTGAGATTGAACACTTCAGGTTATTTGGGTGCCCAGTGTATTTTCATGTACCCAAAGAGAAGAAGTCCAAGCTAGATCCTTTAGAAAGAAATGAGACAATGAATCTTCAAAGACATTCCAGATCGACATCCCTGGTTAGAGACAGATTGAGACAAGTAGAGACATTGTCCTTGAAGAAGAGATAGTCTTTCAAAGATCCAGAGAATCTCAGATGGAGATTGACAGTAAGACAATACCTTCTCCCCCTTCAACAGTTCAGAGGGAGACAAACACTATTCTAGTTGATCGAGTTGATATGTTTAGAGATATTGCAGTAGGGCATAAAAGGCCTACCTAGACTCACTCTACAAGAGGCAGAGAAACATACAAGCCTCTCAAGGCACATCCCGAGAAAGCAAAAGAGATTTTCGAGCTATCCTTCAGTCATGAGCCAATTCATTGATGTTGAGCCTCCTTGTTTTAAAGAAGCAACATGAGAACAGGTATGGAAAGATGCCATAACAGAAGAATACCAGTATATCTAAAAGAATGATATATAAGATATTATTCAGGGACCAGAAGGGAAGTTTGTGGTAACTTCCAAATGGATCTATAGGATCAAGCATGCAGCTGATGGAAGTGTTGAGAAATACAAAACGAGATCTATAGCCAGAGGTTTCTCACAAACAGAGGGAGTTGTCTATGATGAGACACTCGATCCAGTAAAACCGATACACTTCCATCCGTACTATCATCCATGAGTTGGAAACTATATCATATAGATAGATTCTTGATGAGTTTGGATTTCAGCAAGAGTGTTGCTGTTGCAAAACTATATTATTATAGTGTTGGTGACGAGAGCCTGATTTTGATGACTTATTAAGAAAGCCTTGTTGTTGGATACAAGTAATCCTTAACTTTTGAATTCAAGATGAAGAATTTGAGTATGATGCACTACTTCTTGGGACAAGAAGTATGACAGAGGATCGATGAGATTTTCCTGAGTCAAGGAAAATATCCAGTGAAAATATTAAAGAAGTTCAGTATGACGGAATGCAAAATCCAACGTGATGGATTTAAAGAAAAATATTGATGATGATTCAGATGAGATTGATCCACAGCTGATTGGATCATTGATGTATCTAGTCAACACTAGACTTGATTCATGCCACGCAGTGAATGTGCTTAGTCATTTCATGAGTCAACCGAGACAGACTCACTAGACAACAACAAAACATGTATTGAGATATATACGATGCATAGTTGGATATGGCCTGAGATATGGCTCTAGTGTGAACTTGAGTTTGCAGGATATGTCGATTCAGATTGAGTAGAAAGTACAATGGATTGGAAGAGCACATCTGGTTGTTGTTCTACCATGAAGTTTGCCATGGTTTCCTGATGCAGCAGGAAACAAAACTTTGTGGTCTTGAGTACCATAGAGGCAGAGTATATAGCATCGAGTGTGCGAAGCAATGTGGCTTCACAAGCTTCTGACATATTTACTTTACCATGAGATGGATCCTATGATGATAACCAAGAGCTGTGTGTAAAGCTCCTTGAGAACCCATTGTTTCCCGACGGATCGAAACACGATGAGATGAAATATCCTTATATCAGAGAAATGATGCAGAGGAAAATCGTACACATGCAGTACCTTCCTACACATGAGCAGTTTGCAGACATCTTCACTAAACTAACTTGGTGAAGAATTTCTCCCTAGTTGAGAGGGAGTGTTGATGACTCCAGCCAAGACATAGTTCAAAGTACGTCCGTGTGGGACTTGGCATGATGAAGAATGCCTCCCTAGTTGAGAGGGAGCGTTGATGATTGCAGCTATGTGAGACATTCTCCAGCTTACAAACCTGAGAGATAGACTTATGAAGAACAATCCGGATAGGCTAGGGCGCACTAGTCAATCTGGAGTTGTGATGAAGAACATTGTATGGAAGACTTATGAATGAAAGCATTGCAAGATCCAGAATTAGAGGTTCTCCTAGATGGAGGGAGAAGACTATGATGATTGCTTGTAAACCAGACATACCTCTACATGAGCCAGTATATCGTTTGCAATATCCATAGGTTGGAGTTTACATGTAGAGCAACCTCAAAGGATTTGAGGTATACCAGAAAGAGACCCTTGTATGTAGATGGAAGAAGATCTTGTATGGATTCAAACAACTTGGTGCAAAGCCTTCAATACACAATAGAAGCGTGGTGAAAAGATTTCTATAACAGAGATATTGTATCATAATGGTTACTCAGAAATCTAGGATGATGGATTTCTAATCCATGACAAACTCTCATAGATATGTTCCAGTTTGAGCTCTGCCATGATGTTATGAGCTAGCAGGAAACAAAAGATGAATCCAACAATGATATACTACATTGATCAGAGCTATATGAAGCCTTCAGAGAAAACTAGTGTTTCAGAAAGACTGAAGTACATTGAGATCAAGCGTTACACTCTCCGTGATGAAGTCTAGAAAAGAAAAAGTGGTTCTCCAATATATATCTCCACAGATGAGCAGATAAGCAGACATTTTGGTGAAGCCTTTGTCCAAGATGAAAAAGTTTGTGTACTCAAGCTGGAGCTCGTGGAGACGACATCCTTATTGAAAAAGGAAGAGATGACTCCCAGGTTGGGAGGGAGCCCTGTTGTGTTATTGATTTATGGACAGTCATTTTTCAAGTTCGAAAAATGGTCTAGGATGAGCAGTTCCTTTCCAGCTCAGAAAGTGGTTTGAGATTTCTGATGAACATGCATTTTCCAGTTCGAAAAATGGTCCAGATTGAACGATCATTTTCGTAATGAAAATGGTTCGATGGATTGCTGATGTACCATAGACAACGATTCCCTTTGTGGTTAACATAGGGAATGGTCTATGACAGTCTCTCTTCTTGACGATCACTCTTAGTAGTGGTCAAGAAGACTGGTTCGCCTCGCCGGATAGCCATTCTTTCAAAGCTCACAGTTGTGAGCAGTTTCGAAGAATGGTCCGTTTTGGAGGTTGGTGCAGGATAGTCATTTCCTGGAAATGGCCCAGACAGTCATTCCCTAGGGAAGATTCATTCTCTCTAGGCTGCACTTTGTTTAGTGCCGAAGGAATGGCCCAGATAGGTGAATGGTCCAGGTTCAGCAATCAGGGACAGGCATTCCCTAGGGTAGATTCATTCTCTCCAGGTTGCACTTTGTTTAGTGTCGGATGAATGGCTCGGATAGGGAATGGTCCAGGCTCAGAAATTGGGACAATTATTCTTCCTTGCTTGAGAAGAATAGTCTAGATACCTCATCATTGATGTTTTACCTTCTTAGGGCAGATGATCTTCCAGATCTCACAGATGTGAGTGGAAGAATGGCCCAGATGACTCAGTTTATATCATAACAATGTTTTCTGTGCAGGTTGATATCGGATGATATGATTGTTATGGAGACTGTATGTCTACAGACAGTAGATGTATACTACTGTGGTGGATGTGTTCCACTGATTGTGACTATATGTCACTGATCAAGTATCTGTGTGCTACTTGGTGTGGTAGTGTAGCACTGGATAGTAGTTGTGTACTACTATGGATAGACACAGTTGTGTTCTATTGAATGACATTGTTCCGATTGCCTTGAAGACTATCAGTAGTGTTGGAAAATGTTTAAACAACTAGATGGATGATCAATGGACAGAGATTTCCCAGGCGGAAAATGGTCTAGGACATTTATTCTTCTAGGACATATGTCCAGATTAGAAGAATGGTTCTTGTGTCACTCTGTGGAGTGAGTGACTTATCCAACATCATGTCTGATTACTCAGATGGAGTATGGTTTCGAGAGATGATGCAGCTGATGACACTGATAGTGATGATGGTGCTTATGATCTAGTCATGAGATAGTCTATACGACTATGTTGATGCTACCGGGTGAATGGTATGTTTGTGCTCAAGACCATTACCTTCAATACCTCCCTAGTTAGGAGGGAGTGTTGATATTATGGTAGCTACGGGAGGCATTTACCTCCACGTGTAAACCTGACGAGAATAGAATATTCTGGGAAGCAAGAAGAAACCCTAATTAGATGGCTAATAACCCTAGAAGACAAGTCGGCTCAAGAGGATAACTTGTATTAGGTTATTAGCCTCTAAGAGAAGAAGTCGACTAAAGGAAATATTATATACTAAGTAAATAGGCACCCAGAATGAGAAGTCGGCCCAGGCAGTTTTCCATATTTAGTGAAAATACAGGAGGCCAGTCTTCATTCTGGCAGGCATTCTCAGAACTGCAGAAGCAACACTTGTGCGCATTTCAGTTGGTCAGTTTGTGTGCAAGTTTGGAGGAGAGCTGCCGTTGCAGTTGCTGCAGCTAGCAGATTTCGGTATTGGCTTGGACTATCTCTTGGTTATGGTTTGGACTCTCTGATCAGCTCTTGCTTGGTGCGCTATCCTTGGAGAAAGGTGTGCCACCGTTTGTTTGGCTATCTAGCCTAGGGTTTGCTTCCGGAATGATTCTCTGTCAAGGTTAAGGTGCTCGAGGGTGGCTTCGGCCTATGGTTGGGTGACAATAGTGATATTGTCTATGGTTAAACGAGCACATCCATCATATTCTAACACGTAGAGATGGCCTCCTCCTTACAGGGAGTTGGGAAGAACTTTAGATGATTCTCCTGTGTAATGCAGTGAAAGGAGATCTGCAGAGTTGGATGTGCCTGTGGCTGAGCACAAGGTGAACGTGTGAAATCCCAAAGTGCTGGGTGCATCGTCATGAGAACAGAAATGAAGATGATGTATTAGCCTCCTCTGAGCAGAAGAGTTGATGAGAAACTCCAGATGACTCTCCTATGTAATGCAGTGGGAAAGAAGATCTGTTGAGTGGACGTGCCTGTGGACGAGCACAAGTGAACATGATCCTAGTGGCTGAGCACTAGTGAAGAAGTGGTTCTTCTGTGTAATGCAGTGAGCCAAAGATGTGGACATCCCTATGGATGTGCCCCTAGTGGATGAGCACTAGTGGGTGTATAAGATCCCTTGCTACATTGTTCAAGAGTCAGATCTGACTGTAATCCTAATTGTAATGTAAAGGGTACAGGTCGGCCCCACCTTAATGTGACTGGTAATTAATGTAAAAGATAATTAATCTGGTTAATATTAATTATATTATAAGCTAGTGAGGTCGGCCATGTTGTGCCAATAGACACTTCTGTTGACAAGCTTAGTTTAGTATAAGTAAAGGTAAATTCCCCATTGAGGAATCATATCTTTCATGTGAGTTTGGAAATTTCAGCAAGTACATCTTCTTGGGAAAAGTGCGCACCTCTCTTGGGCGCTAGTCTTCTAGGGTTTGAGCACTCTCTTGTTTGCTAGGTCTTATTGGTGGTGAAGGTCTTTCTCTTGAAGAATATATAAAAGGTTTTGGCTGGGTCTTCTTCCCTTGTTGAGAAGGGATTCCCAGGATACTTCTTGTGTTCTTGTCATGGTGTTTCTTCTTGTGATCTTGGTTGCTGCAACATTATTGTTTATGGTTAAGACAAATGCTAAAATGGAATGAACTACATGCTTAACCTAGCTTATTGAAAAATCAACATTCTTTGCATCTTAACTTTTGTAGATAGTTGTTTATTTCATTGTATTTAATCCAATTGTAAATTGTATCAAGTAATTCTTTTGTATCTAGTTGTAGACTTTTGTAAAATCTTCGTTTCTAATTTCTTGTTGTAACTTTAGTTGACCCCTTTGCCCAACCTTAGGCACTAGTCTTAGTTGTCTTAGGGAAAGGCTTGATTTGCATTGAAGGATTTGCACTTGCATTGTTTGCCTCTCATATAGGCTAGATTCCCCCAAACCTTTAACTAATTAAAATTAACTCCTAGACATAATCTTTTAACTCACATAGTAACTAGGGTCTACCCCCCTTGGCTTCCCTAGGAGTAAGCCTAGACGAAAGAAGTTCAAGTCAAGGTGACAATGGGCTTGAACTTGGGCATTGTGCCTCCAAGGACACACTAAGTGGATTGGACTTATTCCACGTTTGCAAGTGTGTACAAGGACGACAACACCTGTGAAATTTCTAAAACCCAGCAAGATGCTCCAAAAATCTTCACAATATATCACTCAGAAATTTACTTAGCACATCAAATAATTTTCTGAAATTGTCTTTCTTAGTTTACAACTAGGTTTCTTCACAAAACTAAACAATACACAGTAGAAATAAATCTGATCTACAATGAAGAATATAACACCAATCACAACCATGAGAGACAAATATTTTTGGGTAAATAACCCTGGGAAAAACCCAATATGGGAAAACCCGTTCTTCTGTTTGTGGATTTTTATTAAGCAGCAGAAAGAATATAGAGATCTCTTACAAATGGATCGATCCAACCAATCACTGAGTGAAACCCCAACTTTTCACTGCCAATACACCTGTACGGTCCACTCTCAATCCTCTGAACTGAAATGACTGAAGAATGAAGCCTGCGTGAGCCTTTGCACTAAGTGTACGGTGGCCTGCGTCACCCTGTACGACGGCTCTCAGATCTGAAGGTTATGGCCTCCGTAAAATGCCTTGGAAGCAAGTCTATCCTTGCTTGATTTCTCCTCTGTCCTTCCTGCAATCCTCTTCGAACAAACCCTCAAGCAAACTCCTTCTCCAAGCTGAAGTTCTCCCTCTCTCAATGAATAATGCGCCGTAGCCACCAAGTCGATTTCTTTAATCTCAATGAGCAAGTGAAAACCCTATCTCCGAAGAGATCAAGGGCTGAGATCAAACCTCATCCTCTCAATGAGATGGATGGCCAAGATTAAAAGAACCATCACTTAAATTATTTTCACTTTTAACTTTATAAAAAGTGCTCAATATGTCAACATTAAAATATAATACATTTAAGTGACTTTTTCCTAAGTAAACTTTAGTAAAGAGATTAATTCATCAACTTGGCTAAGTTTCATTGTCCTCCTCCATGCTAGGATGCCACACATGGAAGGAGACCTTCTGAGTTACTCTTTTGAACATTTTAGATTCTACATCCTTCATAACCATTGAGTGATTAAAACATAACCAATGCCTTTTAGATTCAAATCAAATTGAAACAAGTCGAAGAAGATCACTTCCACATTAGCTCCCAAACTCTTCCATTTTGTTTCAAGTAAAGTTTTGTTTTTGCCTCAATTACAATTGAATTTTTGTTTGACGATAATATCACCCATGGTGATTTACTCTTGCTATCATTCCGTTCATCCTTACTTCCTTACTATAGGAGGATGTCAACTTACTATATAAAGGGATGAGATTTTTCTTACACAGCCCATGTGGGATAGAGTTTGAAAAACTACAAAAAATTTACCTCCAACTTTTGAAGGTGGCACCATTCGTTTCCAGCTGATCCCTCGAAACATGTGGGCTCTTTCTAATGTGTACAGACAGTTGATGAGAGGGAAGATCAGGTCCACATGGTCAGGTTGCAATTTCTTCTCTGCTGGTCAGTTGTTCGAATCTTCTTGCAGCAGATTGCAGCAAAAGATAATAGGCACAGAGTAATGGGACTTCTTAAGCAATTTGCAGGTGGGTTTGAGGATTCTTTCTGTGGTAGGTCTACCAGGCAGTTGAGATGTCCTTCTCAGACAATCTTTTACAGTGCTCCACAGCTAAAGAATATGCAGCAAGCAAGGGATCGATGCTTTGGTGGGGAAGTCTGCGATCTCTGGACAAGTGCTGAGGGATTGAGCTGAAGCAGAATTTGTAGCTGGCAGGACACTAATGATCTATGATTCTCTTCTTCATGGCAGCAAACTTTTGATCATTAAATCCTCAATCAGATTTACAGCAGAGTGAGAAGATGGTGGAAAACAAATCTGGTGCTTGATGGCTTGGCTTGATTGACGGTAGAAATCAATTGTACTTTGGACATCTAACACTTTAGGATCTGGATTTCACTATTCAGAGAATACACAGCAGAGGAGAACTTAATGAATCAATCCAGCGATTATAGAGACAGATCCTTGAACAGATCTGCAGTCCAAAATGATCTAAATCAAATCCAGTTGAAGGCCGTGAAGCATCAAAGTTTGTTAAATATTTCCAGTGAAAATGCTCTCTGAAACTGTAGACAAGGTTAGATCCTATTTATCATAACTCGGCTTAGAATAGAACATTCATAGTTCACGGCACTGCCAAAAATTGTGAACGCTCAAAACTATGAACCAGTCTTTAAAGAGAAATAGAAACCTCTCATCCATTTATAACCAGACAAGAGCTTAATGAGCTTAATGAGACCAGTTTGAAATCCTTGAGTAGAACTGGATCAAGGAGAGCATGGAATGTTCTTTGAAGGATGTCTGATTGAATACTTAATTGCATATCAGGTTGAGCAAGTAACTCTTGGAAGATCACTTTCTCTCTGATGGCAGCTCAGATCTTAAGTAATTTTAAGACACCAAATATATGCCAACAAGTTTCTGTCTTCTAGGGAAATCTTTTCGTGCGTAAACCAGATCTGAAATCAAAGCCATTAAATGCATTACAGTGGTAAATATGTCCTATTATCTTGAATAGAAATGTTAAATGCCTTCACAATTTCAGCCTTAACTTATGTGAAATCAACAGGGCATATAAGTGCTGGAAATTACCAAACCATGAGGACAATGATTGCTAAAAATTAAATATGCAAAAGACTATTTTGGACAGCTCAGAACTTCATATCTTCATATATATATATATAAGAGATGAAGTTTAAGTACATATGCTCAACGTATCACAAGTTGGTATAACCTTCCAAGCTTTCCAAAACCCTAGCTTCAGTAAAGGTAGTCCAAGAAGCTAGAGTCACCACTGGTAAGTCGTCCTTGGTCTCATGCATGACGTGTCCTCTTCTCTCTCTCCTCAAAAAGTCCCACTTAGGTTTTATGACAAAACCCTAACTCTGATGCCTCATTAGGGATCAATCCCTAGCCCTAGACTTCAAGAAGGCTCCAAGAAAGTCTAGCACCTTAAGTCAAAGAGAAACAAAGTACAAAGGAGATTGAACAAGATAAGATAAGTTCATTAATGTCCAACAAAAGACCAAAGGTAGGTCAATGGGACTGGTCAGTACATAACTGGCAATACAAAGTGGGAGTGGAAAAGCCACTCCTATGAAAGAAAGAGTTGGTGCTAACCTAAAATGTCAAAGTATAACTATCACAACGTCAAAGAAGAAGAAATACAATAGTTTGGAGCTGAGTGCAAAGGAGCCTCAAAGCTCCAAGGGCCTGTTGTTGGATGAAGGAGAGAGGGGGACCAACTCTAGAAGGGAAGCTCTATTGCCATCTAAGGTTGAAGGAAAGAAAATTTGTATAGAAAATTAGTCAGAGGAGATGGATCTAGTTTGGGGATGTCTCGTTGCTTGGAAGAGGTGGCTTGCTTTCGGGAGCTGGTAGAAGGAGGCTGTCTGCCAGTGTGGTGTGAACTAACTTGAGGCCCCATATTGTTAAACTTTGAAAACCCAATAACAGATTTTATGTGCCAATAATTTTATTACCCAGATTTACTTCAATGCTGATATTTAAATCTGAAACTATGCACAAAAAATATAGATGAGTTCAAACACAATTTGCACAACAAAAAAAGAAACCAAGCACATACACCATTACACAATTTTAACCCTGGAAACCCCAGTGTGGGGAAAACCAACAAAGAGGGGATTTTATTGACTTCAGATGAAAAATATTACAACAACTACAGAGAAATCTTACAAGCAAGAATTTTTCCCTCTTCTTCTCAGTACGACTCAGCCAAATCAACGTTGTATGACACAACAAATTCGACCCTATATGGTCCAACAAATTCAGCCTCCCTTTGCTGCTGTTGTACAGCCCAACTCGACCTCTCCTGGTTGCTGTTGTACGGCCTGCAACTCGACTTCTCTTGCTACTGTTGTACAACCTGCAACTCGACCTCTCCTTTGCTGCTGGGTACGACCTGGACTCGATCCTCTTTCTGCTGTACGACCCAGCCAAATTCGGCCACTCTCGAGCTGCCAGACTCGCCCTCTTCCTTAGCCAAATCGACTCTCTTCTCTTTTTCTTAAATGTGTCCCTAACACTCCCTCTTAGTGAGGAAGATGTTCTGCACCACCCCCAACTTGTCTCTCAAGAAGATAAACTTGCCTTTCATCAAGGCCTTTGTGAGGATGTCTGCAACCTTCTCACCTGCAGGTACATATTGTAGCTTTACTGTCCCTTTCTGAACACAATCCTCGATGAAATGAAATCTGATGTCAATATGTTTGGATCTGTCATGGAACACTGAACTTTTAGAGAGCTTGATGCAACTCTGATTATTACAGTGTATGACAGTTGCCTCCAACTCTTGGCCAAACAATCCCATGAGCATTTTTCGAAGCCAAATGGCCTCACACGCTGCTAAGTTGGTTTCCATGTACTCTGGCCCTCTAGAGCAAAATGCTACTGACCTTTGTTTTCTACTGAACTAGGACACAACTCCTGAACCCAAGCTGAAACAACACCCTGAAGAGCTTTTCTTGTCAACTGTGTTGCCTACCCAGTTTGCATCCATATAGCCCATCACCATCACTCCATTTCCTTGGACATAGCTCAGTCCATACTCCATAGTGCCACGCAGATAGCACAACACATGTTTCGATGGCACCCAATGTGCTCTTCTTGGCTCAACCATAAACTGACTGAGTGTGTTAACAACAAAACAAATATTCGGTTCGGTATTGACCAGATACATGAGAGAGCCAAGCAACTATCTGTATAAGGTAGGGTCCATTGCCTCTGCTCTGGAAGCATCAATCTTCTTCCAATTGGTCACCATCGGTGTCGACATAGGCCTGCAGTCCTGCATCCCAAATCTCATTAGGACCTCCATTGCATACTTTCCCCGTCCCAAGAAAATCTGCCCATCTCGCTACCACACCTCTAACCGAGAAAGTAGTGCATCAACCCCAAGTCTTTCGTTTTGTACTCCGAAGCAAGGTCTCTCTTGCATTTAGCTATGAGCTTTTCTAAACCTGTGAGAAACAGGTCATCTACATACAACACAAGAATGAGTGGATCACCTCCAACAATGATGTAGTAGAGGTTTGGGTCCACCTCACTCTTGAAACCCATTGCATGCAAGTAGCTGTCTATCTTCGAATACCACGCCCTGGGAGCTTGCTTGAGCCCATACAAGGATCTCTTTAGTCTGCACACATGGGAATCCCTCCCCTTTACCTCAAAACCCTCTGGATGTTCAATGTACACTTCTTCCTCAATGATGCCATTGAGGAAGGTTGTCTTCATGTCCATCTGGTGGATCTTCCACTTCATCTCAGTTGCAATAGAGATCACAACCCTGATCGAAGTGTACCTGGCTATTGGGGTGAATGTCTCATCGTAGTCAACTCCCTCTTTTTGAGAGAACCCCTTAGCGACAAATCTGGCTTTGAACTTCTCCACACTGCCATCTGCAGCGTGCTCGATCTTGTAAATCCACTTCGAGCCTATCATTGATTTCCCTTCTGGTCGTGGCACAACCTCCCATACATCATTCTTCATGATGGAAGCATATTCTTCCATCATGGCATCTCGCCATACCTGTTGCTGTGATGCCCTCCTAAAAGATGGAAGGTTCGACCTCTAACAATTCACTCATCAGAGCCATGTAGCTAGAAAATCTCTATGGTGCTCTACTTTCCTTGACAGAAGTCCTGGGGGCACCCACGTACTCCTGAGCCTCTTTCAATGTTTGTTCAACCCATCTGGTCTTCCTCCTCTTGGAAGTTCAGGCCACTCTGAAGTCTGAACACTTGTACCTGTATCTGTACCTGTAACCTCTGTCTCCTCATCCTTCTAAATCTCAAGCTCCTGATCTGTTGCTGTTGCTAAAACAATATCACGTGCCTTCCTAAGGGTTCTATCCTCCTCGAACTTCACATCCTTCCTAACAATTGTCTTTCTCAATGCTGGAATGTAGACTCGGTATGCATTAGAATTTTCACTGTATCCAACTAAGATCCCTTTTTCAGTAGTGGCCTCGAGCTTCGTCCTCTTATCTGAAGGGACGTGACAATAGACTAGGTATATAAAGATTCGAATGTGTCCAACCTCTGGTTTCTTCCCTGTAAAGACCTCCTCAAGAGTCTTTCTTCCCAACACCCTATGAGGAATCTTGTTCTGTATGTAGACTGCAATGTGGCAAGCCTCTGCCCATAAGAACTTAGACAAATCCTGATCATATAGCATTGCCTTTGTAGCCCCTACTATGGCCCTGTTTTTCCTTTCCGCCAACCCGTTCTGCTGATTGTTGTACGAAACAGTCAACTCCCTCTTTATCCCAACACCTGCACAAAAGTCCTTGAAGGCCTTTGAGTTGTACTCGCCTCCATTGTCGGATCTCAGTGTTTTGATCTTTCTTCCTGTTTGGTTCTCAACAAGAGCTTTGAATTCTTGGAACCGACTGAAGACATCGTCTTTGGTCTTCATGAAATAGATCGATGTCTTCCTGGAATCAAAGTTGTTTTGGTATACTTCTCCAATGCACACCCTTTGCATACCTAATGATGATCTAAGTTGAATTCTGGAAGGCTTGTCTCTAACTCCTTGAGCACGTTGAATTCTCCATGATGCAAATGTGCCATCCTCCTATGCCACAACTCGATCATGTCACAAGTGCTGCTCACCAATGCTCGAGTTGGCTCAAATTGAAGCCTACACAACTTCTCTCTCGTGACTCCAATCACGTTGGCCGTCTTGGAGTCGTTGGGCCGAATGTACACTCTATATCTTGGAATGTGACCACGTAGCCCCTGTCCTCCAAGGCCGAAACTGAAATTAGATTCTTCGTCATCCATGGAACATACAACATGTCCTTCACCATCAGTGGTTTCTCAGACTCCCTCTTAAATGTGATTGTCCTATGGCTTGCTTCTTGACACTTGGCATTGTTTCCCATCTCAATATAGAGATCCAACTCCTCCTCGTTCAGACTGGAGAAGTAATCACACAATCCAATCGTGCGACTAGAGGCACCATTGTCAATATACCACACCCCATTGCTGGCTGAGCTAGAAAGACATGCAATGAATAAAAACTCATTTTTAAATCTGGTTGCAAAATCAACTACTTTTGCTGAAGTTTAAGCTGCCATTTGTGACTTCCTATTGCCCTTCTTCTTGGTTGGCTATTGGCTGGCATAATGTTTTGGTTTGTGACAAGCAAAGCATTTTGTTTTGCTTAAATCCTTCCTCTTTTCAACCTTTGAGGTTTGACCCCAACTGGAGCCCTTTCTTGCTCTCGTTTTTCCCTTGCATGCTAGGGCAAGATTCTCCTCGTCTTCAACTTTCGATTGGCTTGCGTGCGAGGACCCAATTCGCAGCTACTCATGAGTAAAGTTACCCCACATTCTTTCCGAGTTGGGAAGTTTCTCCTGTGCTACTACTCCTCGGACAAACACGTCCCACTGTTTTGTGAAGCCATTCAAGGTTATTCGCACTAACTCAGTCTCATCCATGGCTTCCCCTATTGCTGCCAACTCATCTCTAATCTAAGTGAATTTGGAGGCAACCATGTCTCCCATAGCCATCTTGGTGCTCTTGAGTTTCTCTCTGAGCATCATCTTTCTTCTCTAGTTGTTTGATTAATACAACTTGGTCAGAGATTCCCACATCTCCTTGACTGTCTTCTTCTTTGACAGGTGAGGAATTATGTGGCCCTTCACCCCATCAATGATTATCCTTCTTTCCTTCACATCCTTTCTGATATGAGCTGCAAGTTGTTCTGGATCAACTGGGGGTACTGGGGTTTCTTCAACAAACTTGCATAGCCCCTGTTCTTCTAGCACCGGAGCTATGCACTCTCTCCATGGACTGAAATTTGAAGCGCCCTTAAGTCTGTCTTCAAATCTTAACCCTGCATTTGCCATTTCACTGAAGCCCTAGCTTGATCGCCCTGCTTGGATGCTCGAGTTTCTCTGCTGGTTTTACACCTGGAAACACACTTGGTTTTCTTGTATTCAAAGGCTGAGCTCTGATACCATGTTAAACTTTGAAAACTCAGCAACACATTTTATGTGCCAATAATTTTATTATCCAGATTTACTTCAATGCTCATATTTAAATCTGAAACTATGCACAGAAAATACAGCTGAGTTCGAACACAATTGTCACAACAGAAAACAAGAAACCAAGCACATACACTATTACACAATTTTAACCCTGGAAACCTTAGTGTGGGGAAAACCAACAAAGAGGGGATTTTATTGGTTTCATTGGAAAAATATTACAACAATAACTACAGAGAAATATTACAGCAAGAATTTTGCCCTCTTCTTCTTAGTATGGCCCAAAAAATTCGGCCTTGTACGACCCAACAAACTCGGTCCTGTACGACCCAACAAATTCGGCCTCCCTCTGCTGCTGTTGTACGGCCCAACAACCCAACCCGGCCTCTCCTGGCTGCTGCTGTACGACCTGCAACTCAGCTTCTCTTGCTGCTGTTGTATGGCCTGCAACTCGGCCTCTCTTTTGCTGCTGGGTACAGTGCCTGGACTCAACCCTCTCCCTGCTGTATGACCCAGCCAAATTCGACCTCTCTCCCAGCTGCCAGACTTGCCCTCTTCCTTGTGAATTTTCCAGGTCCTATCAGCTGCCTTCTTGGTCTGTCTTTGACCAAGCTAAGGCTCTAAGTTTTCTGCCGTCTTAATTTTAATTTTCTGCTGTTTTATAACAGCCAACAGTCATGTTTAGTTTTTGCTGATTGTTATGGTTGTAGTCTCAATTTGGGTGCTCTAGCAAGTAGTTTCGGGCATAGGAAATTAGTACATGCATACCAAATAACTACAACACACCTAATACATCTTTTATGCTGAAATATGGACAGATCTAAGAGCTAATA
>ML782235.1:991244-1004116 GCA_009831015.1 Picea engelmannii
TCCCCGGTAATGGCGCCAGAAATGTTGGCATTGGAAGTCACTCCTGGATTGCAGCAGGAGCAGAGCCCGACGCCTATCAGTTTTATGTCATGATTTGTTTTAAAGGGGTGATCGAATGGATAGAGACTCAAGAAGATATCGCTGTAACTCAGAAAACCAGGCTTGGTATATAGAAAAACAAAGGAGGTCTTGATCTAACTTCCGTCAGTGAGTTGATTATAAAATGAGCGGATGGAAGACTTAGTGAGATGAGTGAGCAAGACTGCTTTGGGCATTAGGCCTTTCAGCAGCTTGAGGAGGAAAAACTCAGAATACAAGATCCTCTTGGTCCAGAGTTTCGGAGAACTGAAGGGTGACTTGACTGGATCTTCCAATTCCAAATCACTCAGCGTTGAGAAAATACAAGAATTGATTAGAAACAATACAACTATTACGGTGATCCAACATACATCATCCTATAACAACACAACTCGATTGGATCCTCCAATTCCGAGCTGTTCTAACACAGTGTACACAGAGAGATGGAAAGAGGCTGACATTCATAAGGCAAGAAGTCTCAAGTGTCAATACATAACCAGAGCAACCAGTGCTTCATCAAAAATTTACAATCGAGAGCCTAGCTCAACCATCGATACCTTCAAAAATACAAAAATCTGAGTACATATACTCAGAAAAATTCGTCCAACAGAGGCGAGCTCGGACCGCCAAGGCGTGGCGTCCCTTCAGTCAAACTCGGACGAAAATCCTTCGTCAGACGCCACCTTAATTGTGCATGGCTCTTGCAAGGGGGTAGCTGAGCCATTAAATGCTGAGTTAGCGTGTGAAGACTTCTCTGGTTATTCGAGGGCTCGGCATGGCTGTTTTGAGGAAAACCAGCCCACAGGACCGTATCGGGTAGACTGCCTGCCGGATCCTCCATACCTTACAATTAATGAGTGAGGAGAGGTTTCAACCACATCCTCCCACCTCCATTTACTCCTAGCAGGAACCAGGGTTGAGACCGAGTCGGACTGGCACGTGGAGATCGCGACGATCCCTTCTGCAGCTAAAGTTGGCTCTTTTGGCCCTTTTGCATAACTCATTCTATTTCCCCGAGTGACCACGGGCTGTGACCCTACGCTTATCCTCAGGGGCGCTTTCGGCGCTTCGTGTCTCGCACCTAGGAGGAGGCTGATCCTCGTTCTTCAAAGTAGCGATGCGCGAAGAGGAGATAGAGCCTAATCGCGCACCACGTGTCCCTCTCTGATCGGACGACCTTGAACCCCTTCGGCGATACTGTGGGCCTGAGTCCCGAACGCCTTTGACATCTCGCATTTCATGGATGGGAGGAGGCTGCTCCTTGTTCTTCAAAGTCGTGATGCACGAAGAGGTGATAGAGCCTAATTGTGCACCATGTGCCCCTCTCTGATCGGGTGGCCTTGAACATCTCGACAATATTGTGGGCCCAAAACCTGGATGCCTTCGGCACTTCGCGTCTCGTGGATGGGAGGGAGCTGATCCTTGCTCTTCAAAGTCGCGATGCGCGAAGAGGCGATAGAGCCTAATCGCGCACCACGTGTCCCTCTTTGATCGGACGACCCTGAACACTTTCGGTGATACTGTGGGCCCAACATTAAAAGCTCTTTGCATTTTGCGATTCGCGAGTTCGTGGGTCGAAGACCGTCGGCCCCTCTTTTCCAAACTCCCCATACTCGAGATCGCGATACGGCTCTGGCTCCTTTCCTTGTCAGCACCCTCCACACGTAACCGTTGGCTAGGGCTTAAGTGCTAGCACCTCTCGCAACTCACGACCTCGCGAGTTGGAGTATCGAACTTTGGCATTGTCCCCTTGCGAAGTCCTGAGACGCGATGGTCAACGATGGTTGACTCCCCTTTGGACACTTCTTGTAACTCGCGATCTCGCGCAACCAAAGGATATGGTCCGCCCTTCGAACTCACGAACCCCGAGTTCGAGAAATAATCCCACGCTTAAACTGATCGCGATCAACGGCCCTCGTAACTTCGCGAGTGCTCCATGAAGAATTTCGACCATTCACTTCCTTGAAAACTTCTGCGCTATATTTGGCGCGACCTGGTTGACTGCAATTACCCTTCGATCGTTGCTCTGCTCTGTCGATGAATCCTTGCCGTTGAAAACAAAATGCCCGCTCGCTTGATTTTAAGCCCGAAAATGACTTCTGCTTGCTGCGCTTGGCGCTCATGACTGCGCCCTTTGAATAAAATGCCTTTGCTGGACTTTTAGGCCTTCTTCTTCGCAGCTCGGACTACGGGCTCAAAGGAGAGAAAACAACTCGCCCCTCTTAACAAGAATTAATGTTAACACCATGTTAAGTTTTGAGCTATTATTAGGTTTCTTTTCAATTTACTAGATAACCATAGCATAGGTAGGATCACTGAGAGAAACACAATCACAGGATACACAACATTTATCTTGGGAAACTCTCATGGGGGAGAAAACCCAACAAAACTTCCTTAATATAGATAGCCAATACAATGCCAAGACAATAAATGAAAACACTAGAGAATATCCAACATCGAGCAATGTGCCTGTCTCTTCCTTCTCCCAACTGCAGCTCTCCAAACTTGTGCACTTTATGAGTGAATTAGTGAGTGAACAAATGAGGCGTTGGCCTCCTTTATTTATACTAGCTGGCAGGCGCTGGAAAGGTGTCTCTTCATTGGGCAGGGTCGACTTCTCTTCTTAATGGTTAAAACCACTTTAATTAGGCCTGGGGGCCGACTTCTTAATTAGCATAATATAGATAGGGTTTGACCAATCCACAAAAGGGGATTTGGTCATTTACAATGCCCGACATGATCAATCCACAAAAGGGGATTGATCTAATTAGTAATGACTCAATAATAAATAGAATACTCTTTGCAATTACAATATTTCAACACCTTCTTTCTTCCTGGTGCAAGTCTCTGGTATCTCTCTGCACCTGGTTGGGGTCACAACATCCATCTATTGGGCTTTCATCCCCATGGAGGTCCGAGCTAATCATTCCCCCATATTTACCTGTCCACCGGGCAAAGTCATGCAACAACAATAAGTACGCCCTCCCGGGGTTCATAAGTCACAGGGATCATAGCAATGTCAATCACATCTAATAATCAAATTACGCAAACATGTGCATTAAACTCCCCTTTACCCAGACAAATGCTCAAAGACGTTATGTAGTTTAACAAGTCAGGTGTGGAGAAGGTCTCAGGGTGTATGGGTGTATGCTAATCCTCCTGAAGTATGGGGTGTTTCCCAAGTGAGAGCCAATCTAGGTCATGTAAGTGTGTGTGAGGTGGCGTGGGGTAAGTGTTTGGGCATGGGGTGCAATGATAACAGGTAAATGTAAATCTTACCTGTGGGTGCCTTTGTAGAGGGCGAGCTACACCTTGTTATAGATGCCATTCTTTCCTAGCCCATTCAATGCCTTTTATTCTTAGCTTTATTGCTTTTTATCTTTTTCTTTTATGCTTCGAGGGAAGAGTTGAGGGACACTGTCCTGGCCTGGTGACTAGAGGTGACAGCGTTACCCACAAGCATTTCACGGAGATGAGAAGGTTGGCTCGTGATGAGACACCCTTTCTCTTGGTTATGCCACCAAGAGCCACTACCTTAGTTTGGTGACCAAATAGATGGTAGTGTCATACCGCTACATACCCATGGTCATAATAGGCTGTCTCATGATGAGACCTTCCATCCTCCAACTAATACCTTGAGTGCTTATTTACCTTACGGGTTCGCCTCTCTTATTGAGAAGCCTTTTACTGCTTTCTCGGGAATCCCTGGGCGAAGCATCTCAAGGGTTTCATTTTGGCTTTTAACTCTTGCCAGCTACTTTTACCCTCTGTGCGTTTAGCCCCTTTTTCCCACAAGGAAAGGTACAACCCTTCCTATTGTGGCAAACCCAATGTCTGAACAAAGGTACAAATATGATCTTCCTAGTGTGGCAAACCCTTCATGTTAAAGATTATGAAATTGCTTGCTTGACAAACCCTAGGAGTAAAGGACTTAATTTGCTATTTCTTTACTCTTCATTTGCTAGACCTTGCCAAGAGGATTTTGACCTAGGTAAACTTCTAGAGCCCTAAATACTAGCACTTTAGAAGTCATTATCTAGTCAATTGTTGCTTCAAGTATCTTTCAATAGTCTAAGGAAGGGAAGGTTTGCTAGAGCCTAAAATTGCTTACACTCTAGCACGTTTATCCTTAGGGTTTGTATGTTTGAGGCCTTGAAGAGCCAACACCTCTTCCATCCATCTCCTATCCTTAGGTAAGTATAATCATTGTGTCATTTCTTCCAAGAGAAAACCGTCATCTATAGACTCCATTACCCTATAAAGGCACTAGTCTACCCACTATAGTGATTGATTGATCAAAACAACTCTCAAACTATTTTCCTTGAAACATTCACTAACTTCTACTAACCTTAAACTAGACTAATTCATTGACTAACTTGCTGCTGTTGCAAAAGTTTGCTACAGCCATCTAACAACAACGACTTTATCTCAAAAGTGACATTAAAAGCTGATTAGACATTGCCAATTTTTCTTCTGACAAGTAATTATCATTTTGCCAATTTAAAGCTATATTTCCTTGTCTTTTGCAAGCAAATTCAAGGCATAATTATTGTGGCTGTTACAAAATACTTACTGCTGTTGTAAATAATTACTTTTCTGCAATTTTATATCAGCTTACTTATTTTTTAAAGGTTCATGGTCTTATGAAGCACTAACATCATTTGGTACTTAGAAACTGCCACTTTGTTTTTGTTGTCTTGTTTTGGGCATGTACACCTTATTTACCTTTTTGCTTCATCTCTATAGGACAGAAGAACCTTTGACTTGATTGACCTGTGAGAGGGGGGGACTTTCTTGTACCTTTTACCTTAGCCTTCTCAAACCCTCAGGTCACTGGGGACATCTCCCCTGGGGTACTGTGACATACTCCTAAATAGAAAGGGGTTTACTATTGAGGTGACAGTGATAGGTCACTTCCTGCTACACCAATCTTGCATCCACCTGCCTTGGGCTTTGGGCAAGTATAGATTGTGCGATAACAAACCCCTTTTCCACAAATCGGGCTTTGAACTTCTCCACACTACCATTTGCAGCGTGCTTGATCTTGTAGATCCACTTAGAGCCTATCACTGATTTCCCTTGTCGCTGTGGCACAACCTCCCAAACGTCATTCTTCATGATGGAAGCATATTCTTCCACACCACACCTGCTGCTATAATGCTTGATGAAGGCTGGAAGGCTCGACGTCTAACAACTTGCTCATTAGAGCCATGTAGCTGGAAAATATTTGTGGTGCTCTACTCTACTTGACATAATTCCTAGGAGCACCCACGTACTCCTAAGCCTCTCTCAAGGTCTGCTCAACCCATCTGGTTTTCCTCCTCCTGGATGATGAAGGAGCATCCTGAACTGGAGGAGCCTCCTGCTCCTCATCTTGATCTGAAGTTTGAGCACCTATACCGGTAGCCTGTGTCTCCTCATCCTTTTGAGTCTCAAGCTCCTGATCTCTTGCTGCTGTTGGAACAATATCATGAGCTTTCCTAAGGGCTCTATCCTCCTTGAACTTCACATCCCTCTTGACAACTGTCTTCCTCAATGTATAAATGTAGACTTGGTATGCCTTAGAAGTCTCACTATATCCAACAAAGATCCCCTTCTCAGTGGTGGCCTCAGGCTTCGTGTGCTTCTCTGAAAGGATGTGACAGTAGACTAGGCTTCCAAATATTCAGAAGTGCCCAACCTTTGGTTTCTTCCCTTTGAAGACCTCCTCAAGAGTCTTTCTCCCTAACACCTTGTGAGGACTCTTGTGCTGTATGTAGACTTCAGTGTTGCAAGCCTCTGCCCATACGAACCTACGCAGATTCTGATCATACAACATTGCCTTTGCAACACCTACTATGGCCCCGTTTTTCCTTTTCGCCACCTTGTTCTGCTGAGGGTTGTACAGAACAGTCAACTCCCTCTTTATCCCAACACCTGCACATAAATCTTTGAAGGTCTTCGAGGTGTACTTGCCTCCATTGTCTGATCTCAATGTCTTCATCTTTCTTCCCACCTGGTTCTCCACAAGAGCTTTGAACTCTTGGAACCAATTGAAGACCTTGTCCTTGGTCTTCATGAAATAGATCTAGGTCTTCCTAGAATGGTCATCGATGAAGGTGACATAATACTCGTAACCACTCAAGGATATTGAAGACATGGGACCACATACGTTTAAGTATATCAAATCAAGAATGCCTCCTATCCTATTGTCATTGCTTGGGAAAGTTGTTTTGGTATACTTCCCTAGTGCACACCCTTTGAATATCTCATGATGCTTTGTGCTGAATTCTGGAAGGCCCATCACTATTTCCTTGAGCACGTTGAGTGCTCCATGATGCAAATGTGCCATCCTCCCATGCCATAACTCTTCCATCTCACATGTTCTGCTCACCAATGCTCGAGATGGCTCAAACTGAAGCCTAGACAACTTCTCTCTCCTGATTCCAATCACTTTGGTTGTCTTGGAGTACTTGGGATGAATGTACACTCTCCCTGCCTAGAATGTGACCACATAGCCCCTGTCCTCCAGGGTTGAAATTGAAATCAGATTCTTCGTCATCCCCGGAACATACAATGTGTCCTTCACCATCAGTGGCTTCCCGAACTCCCTCTGAAAGGTGACTGTCCCATGGCCTGTTGCCCGACACTTGGCATTATTGTCCATCTCAATGTAGAGATCCAACTCGACCTCCTTTAGACTGGAGAAGTAGTCACACACACCGGTCATATGACTAGAGGCACCACTGTCAATATACCAAATTTCTGTGCTGGTTGAACTAGAAAGACATGCAATGAGTGAAAACTCACTTTCAAATCTGGCTACAAAATCATCAACTTCTGCTGAAGCTAAAGCTGCCACCTGTGACTTCTTATTGCCCTTCTTCTTGGTTGGGCAATGGATGGCAAAGTGTCCTAGTGTGTGACAAGCAAAGCATTTAACTTTGCTTAAATCCTTCCTCTTCTCACCATTTGAAGTTTGACCCCAACTGGAGACCTTTTTCTTGGATTTTCCCTTGCCTGCTAGAGCAAGATTCACCTCATCTTCAGTTTTCGGTTGGCTAGCATGTGAAAACCCAACTCACAACTCCTTCTGAGTGAAATTGTGTCACAACCTTTCCCTATAGGGAAGTTTGTCCCATACCACTACTCCTTTGACAAATACGTTTCACTGCTTGGTTAAGCCATTCAAGGCTATCCTCATTAGCTCAGTCTCATCCATGACTTCCCCTACTGCTGCCAACTCATCTCTAATCTGAGTGAATTTTGTGAGGTAGGACGCAACAATGTCTCCCTTGGCAATCTTGGTGCTCCTGAATTTCTCTTTGAGCATCATCTTCCGGTTCTGGTTGTGTGATTGGTACAACTTGGTTAGAGAATCCCACATCGCCTTGGCTGTCTTTTTTCCTGACAAGTGAGGAATGATATGGTCCTTCACCCTGTCAATAATTATTCTTCTTGCCTTCACATCCTTCTTGTTATGAGTTGCAAGCTGTGTTGGATCAACTGGGGGTGATGGGGTTCCCTCAATAAATTCCCATAACCCCTGCTCTTCTAGCACCAGAGCTATGCCCTCTCTCCATGGACTGAAGTTTGAAGCGCCCTCCATTCTATCCTTGAATCTCAACCATATATTTTCCATTTCACTGATGTCCTAGCTCACTCGTCCTGTTGGTAACTCGCCCTTCTCTACTGCAAGGAACTTCAGGTCTGCACCTGAAATGGACTTGGTTTCTTGTACTCAGAGGCTGAGCTCTAATACCATGTTAAACTTTTGAAACCCATCAATCTGAATTTTAATGCCAATAATTTTACTACCCAGATTTTTAATTCACTGCTGATATAGAAATTTGAAAACTATGCAGAAAAATTACAACTGAGTTCAAATACAAACACACAGCAGAAAATGAAACCAAGCACAAAAATACATAACACAATTTTTACCCTGGAACCCCAATGTGGGGAAAACCAACAAAGGGGATTTATTGGTTACAGAGGAAAAATAATTACAGCAGACAATATTTAGATTTTCTTACAGCCCCGAGTTTCTCTCCTTCTCTACTGTACGGCCCAACAAACTCAACACTTCCTTGTTGTTGCTGTACGACCCAGGGATGCCATCAATGGCTGTGGCTATGGCTGTACAAACTGCTACGACCTCACTCTCGCTGTGCTGTACGACCTGGGTCGCGGCCCCTTTCTAGCTGTGCTGTATAGCTAGCTCGCGACCTTTCTTGGATGGGTTGTACAACCCAACTTGTGGCATGTTCTGGCTGCCTGGTACGATCTGTACAATGGCCCTCTTCCTGTTGCTTGGCCCAGCTCCAACTCGGCCTCCCAGCTCCAACTCGGCCTCTTCGTCTGCTCTTCAACTTACCCTCTTCCTCAACCAAATTGCCCTCTTTTCTCTCAGCTCAATGTGTGTCTCTTCACCCATGCCCTCAGCCTTTAATCTTTTCACTTTCACTCTATTTCCCCCTTTGAGAACTTTCTAGAAGAGTCAAGAAAGTTTACTTAACTGAAATATTAATTTCCTAAGTGAGAAACTTAGGAAATCTGAGTAATAAAGCCAATCATAATTATTTGAGTAATTATTATGCTTTTCCTAAGTCAAACTTAGGATAAAATAAAATCTGCTGATATGGGTCATGATTAATGTGTCTTCTACATGCTTGGACACAAAACCTATGCAAAGACACCTTGCAAGCTACAATTTTAACAGGACTCCCTTGAAATCTTGATTTTACTCTTCACATGCACAATGAGAGACCATAAGAGCTCTTTCTGTACTTGCTAAAAGTGAGAAAATGACAATGAAAAATGTTTTTTAGTGCTTAATAGATAGGACACGTCTAGGGCTTTTTTTTGTTTGCAAATTACAGTAGTAAACAAGTTGTACAACAACAATTAATGTTTTGCCACAACAACGATAAACAATGTTGATATTATGGTAGCTGCGGGAGGTATTAACCTCCATTTGTGACCTCTGACAAGATTAGAATATTCTGGAAGAAAGAAAAGATTTTGACATAACCCTAGAAGAGAAGTCGGCTAAAGGAAATATATACTAAATAATTAGCACCCAGAATGAGAAGTAGGCCCAAGCAGTTTGGCAGAAGCAGTATAAATACAGGAGGCCAGTCTTCATTTTAGCCAGACTTCTCAGAATTGCAGAAGCGCACTTGTGCGTACTGCAGAAGGCCAGTTTGTGCGCAAGTCTTGGGAGAAGCTGTTGTCGCCAGTTCTAAAATCTATATTCTCGGTCTTTTTGGGTTGGACTCTTTGATCAGTCTTGGTTATCTTTGCTTGGTGCATTAGCCTTGGTTGGCTATTGATCTGCTATCAGAATTCTTCTCTCTATCAAGGTCAAAGTGCTCGGGGGTGGCATTAGTGCCTATGGTTGGGTGACAATATTGCTATATTATCTATGGTTAAATAGGCACATCCATTATTTCTAAGAGGTTATGGAACCACACCCCCTTCATTCAGTCTAACCACTGGAAGGGAGCTAAGCCATAAGGATATTAAGCTCGTTGAAGAACTGCCGCTAGGGTTTCTAGCAGGTCCAGTTACTAAAGCATTGCCGCTAAGGTTACTAGCAGGTGCAGTTGTAGAAACCCTAAAACCCTTATCCATCACCTTATGATGGAACACCTTAATCTAGGAGAAGATATTCAAGTGCGCCTTAGTCCAACACACCTCTTGGCACTCTCAAAAGGTAGAAACGTCAAGGTTGAAATTTTGTGTCCAAGCTTGACCAATCATCAGTCAACCAAAGTCATGAATGAAAAGACAAGTCATCTACACTACTCAACACTCACAGGAATGCTTGAAGATGACATGTGGATAATTGACAGTGGAGCTTCTAGGCATATGACAGGAGATCAAGCTAGACTCTCCAATCTAAATGAGAAGAAGACATCGTACAAGGTAGAGCTTGGAGACAAAAACACTTACCTAGTCGAAGGAATTGGTCAAGCCTTCGTCAAGTTGAAAACAAGTAACAATGTTCATTTGAGCAATGTTTTATATGTACTTGGTTTAGAAAAGAATCTTGTATCCATATCTTGCCTAGAAGACAAAGGAAGCATAATAGCTTTTGTAGATGAAAAAGTGTTATCTTGGCCTAGAGACTCCAACATAGAGAATGCTAGAGTTATTGGAACCCGTGAAGGAAGACTATACAGACTACTAGAACGAAATGATGAAGTCCTTGTACATGATGAATTCAATCCCAATGAACATTGGCATAGAAGGTATGCTTATATCAACTATCAAGCATTACCCTTCCTCAAAAAAGATGGTTGAAGGAATACCAGAACTACAGTTTACACATGAAGGAATTTGCAAAGGATGTGCTTTTGGTAAGAATATCAAGAAACCATTCTCAAGCAGCAATAATAGATCTAAGGAAATTCTAGATCTAATACATTCATATGTTTGTGGTTTGATGCCAGTCAAATCTCTAGGAGGTTCTCTTTACTATGTAATTTTCATAGATGATTACTCGAGAAAGACTTGGTTATATCTCTTGAAGACAAAGGACGAAGTATTCAACAAGTTTCAAGAATTCAAAGTAGAGATAGAGAACCTCACAAACAAGAAAATCAAGACCTTGAGAACAGATAATGGAGGAGAATATACATCCAAGGAATTCGTTTCCTTTTGCAAATCGGCAGGGATTAGGAGGGAGCTAACTGTTCCTCATAATCCTCAACAAAATGGTGTAGCAGAAAGGAAGAACAGATCTATTGAAGAAACTGTGAAGGCACTATTGAACGATCAAGGTTTATATATGTATTTATGGGGAGAAGCAACCATGATAACAATATATGTTCAGAACAAAATTCCTCACCGTATATTGAAGGATATGACTCCAGAAGAAGCCTTCTCAGGAAAGAAACCTAATGTGGAACACTTAAGAATCTTTGGATGCCCTGTTTACTTTCACATTCCCAAGGATAAAAGGAATAAATTAGAACCCTCAAGAAAGAAGGGCATATTTGTGGGATATAGTGAATCATCCAAGGCCTATAGAATCTATATCCTGGAACAACATAAGATTGAAGTTAGCAGAGACGTAACCTTCAATGAAAAGATTGCTTTCAAGAAATCCATAGAAGAAACCATAGAAGAAGAAGAGTATGAAGAGCCTATTGAAGAAAGCACATGTCTTCCAAAAAGTTAGAATGAAAAAACAAAACAACTTGATCATCCGATGCAACCATGTGAGACCATTGATTCAGATACTATACCCAAAACCAAGAAATGACCAACTTGGCTTGAAGCTACCCTACAAGAAGCAGAAAGAC
Organism: Picea engelmannii; assembly: GCA_009831015.1. Lineage (NCBI taxonomy): Eukaryota > Viridiplantae > Streptophyta > Pinopsida > Pinales > Pinaceae > Picea > Picea engelmannii. The sequence goes on from ML782235.1 coordinate 1,002,614, forward strand.
TCAAAGCCCCAAGTGGGACCTTCAGAAAAAGTAAGAAGCCCAAGAGATTCTCCAACTATGCAACATGTATGACAAAGCTTCTAGACAAAGAATCTACTAGGTTTGAAGAGGCAACTCAGAAGAAATAATGGAAAGAAGCCATGACAGAAGAACATTGTTCATCATGAAAAATGATGTATGGGAAATTGTGCTTAGACCTAAAGAAAAATCAGTAGTAACTTCAAAATGGGTTTATAAAATCAAACATGCAGCAGACGAAAGCATGGACAAATATAAAGCAAGGTTCGTAGCTAGAGGGTTCTCCTAGAAGGAGGGAGAAGACTATGCCTAAACATTCGCTCTTGTTGCCAGATATACTTCCATTAGAGCTATTATGTCTCTTGCTGCTTCCATGGGATGGAGTTTGTAAGCAGATGGATGTAAAAAGTATACATTGAACCAGTGTTGAAAAAATGGGACAAATCGAAGAAGAAGTATACATTGAACCAGTGTTGAAAAAATCACATATTTTTCGTGACTTTTTCCCCTGGCCAACTTTTACTCCCATAAAAATCGCGATTTTTATGATTTTGAAAAAGTCGCGACTTTTACTAAAAGTTGGCGACTTTTTCCCTAAAAGTCACCGGACGTCCAAACCCGTGGGGTATAAGGCCGAATTTTGGGTTTTTTTTTGTCATTTCTAAATTTTTTCTTGTGGAGAAGGAAGGAGAAGGGCTTGTGGTCTTCCTCAATCACTGTGGAGTCAACTTAACAACCATCATCATCACCATCAAGGATTTCTAAGTGGAGCAAGGGTTCAATTTCATTTGCCAACCGGTGTTGAATCTTCCATTCATAGGTATGTATCTAAATCCCTCAATGTTAATGTTTATTTTCCATAGATTTTTGCAAGTTTGGTTGCCTCTTTGCTTGCCTACGTTTTTTTTTTTTGGTCATTTTGCCATGATTTTCATGCCCATAGAACAATGTAATGTTTTTTCTTTTATGGGACAGCAAGCTTAAGCCTTGCTGTTAATTTTTTCTCCAGCCTCTTATTGTCATTTTTCATTGCTAATAATCTAATCTAGAGGTCTAATTTTTTTTACCAATGGGCTGTTATTTTTTTCTAGTGGGGTTTAATATCGTTTTTTGTTTTTTTGTGCCTTAGGGTTGAATTTTGAAGCTGTCAATTTCATCAAAAAATATGCCGAAGCCTTTGGATCCATTTTGGGTGTATGGGATCCCTGAAGATGGGACAAACCGACAAAAAATGAATTGCAAACTTTGTGGGGTGAACATGTCAGGAGGGATTTCCAGGTTGAAATATCATTTAGCTAAAATCCCCGGGCATGATGTTGGCGTTTGTGCTAAATCAACCCCAGAGATTATGAGAATTGTGTTTGATGCACTTGAAACAAAGGATAAAAATAAAGATGAAAAAGCAGCAAAGAAGACCGAAATTTCATTAAGAAGTTCAGGGACATCTACCGCAGAGGGACAGGGTAGTGGGAGGGGCTCCACAGA
>ML782235.1:1009567-1027609 GCA_009831015.1 Picea engelmannii
AAAAAAATGAGTGGAAATTGTTCAACATACCTCTAGAATCTCCTCCAAACTCCTCCAAGCTTGAAGATGAACTATGGCCTTCTAGTTGAGATGCCAAATCCACCACAAACTGCCCAAAACACTTGCCCAATAAGCTCCTCAAAGCTGCTCCTCAAGGCTGCTGCTAAAAAACCAAGGCTGCTCCAAAACACATAAGCTCCTAAATGCTCCCAAATGCTCCCAAATGATGAATGAGAGAGGTGTGAGGCTCTTAGAGGGGGTGGTTGTCAATTTATAACAAGTTTTTAGGGTTTAGGGGGGTTAGGGGTTTTTAAAAACCAAAAAAAATTTGACTTTTGGGGTCCGCGGGCGTCCTACAGAAAATTGGAACCGAACCGGCCGGTTTTTGTCCCGGTTCTAACCGGCCGAGGGTCTAACCGGTCAAACCGGCCGGTTCCGGTTCCGGTTAGACCGGTTTTTAAAACTATGCATTGGCCGGTTCGGTACCAAACCGGCCGGTTCCGTCAAAAACCGGCCGATCGGTTCGGTTTTTGTCCCGGTTCTAACCGGCCGAGGGTCTAACCGGTCAAACCGGCCGGTTCCGGTTCCGGTTAGACCGGTTTTTAAAACTATGCATTGAACAACCTTAAGGGTTTAAAGTACATTCCAGAGACACTCATCTTTGTAGACTAAAGAAAACTTTATATGGGCTCAAGCAAGCTCCAAGAGCTTGGTATGCCAGAATAGACAACTACTTAATGAGACTTGGTTTCTCCAAAAGTCACGCAGATCCAAATCTTTACTACAAAGTTGTGAACAATGCACCTGTGATTCTACTATTATATGTCGACGATCTATTCTCGACATGTGAATAATCTCTCATCATCTAGTGTAAAAAGGAACTAGCCTTTGAGTTCGATATGAAAGATCTTGGTCTCATGCATTATTACTTGGGACTAAAAGTATGGCAGAAGCGTGGTGAAGTCTTCCTTGGACAAGGAAAGTATGTAGTAAAGATTCTTCAGAATTTTGGAATGATGGATTGCAAATCCATGGACACTCCTATGATCACAGATATAAGAAAAGTAAGAGACTCAGATTCTGATCTAGTAGACCCGTCCCTATATCGACAATTGATTGGGTCATTGATGTATTTAGTAAATATTCGACCAGACATTTACTTTGCCGTAAACACACTAAGCTAGTTCTAGGTGGAACCCAGACATGAGCATTGGATAGTTGCAAAGCATGTTCTAAGATATATTCGTGGGACACTAAACTATGGTTTAAGATATACCGCATCCAGTGATATACAACTTCATGGATTCACAGATTCAGATTGGGCAGAAAGTGCAGAAGTCAGAAGGAGTACTTTAGGGATGTGTTTTAGCTTGGGCTTCGCTATGATATCTTGGGGCAATAGGAAACAAAAGTCTGTCGCACTCAGCACAACAGAAGCAGAATATATCGCAGCATGTGAAGCATGTACAAAAGCAGTATGGCTGAGAAAGTTGATTTTTGGATTATTTGATCAGGTTTCAGATTCGACCATAATACACTATGACAATTAGAGTTGTATAAGGCTATAAGAACACCCAGTGTTTCATGAACGGTCGAAACACATTGAGATCAAATACTACTTTATTCTAGATAAAGTCCAGGAAGGAGAAGTGAAGCTCCAGTACATTCCCACAGATGAGCAGACGACAAATATCTTGACAAAACCTTTGTCCAGAATAAAGTTTGCATACTTACGAGACAAATTGGGGATCGTGGAAATAACTCCCTTAGCTGAAAGGGAAGAGATGGCTCTCCAAGTTGGGAGGTAGCACTGACATATTATTGATTTATGGATAGTCATTTTTCAGTTTTGAAAAATGGTCCAGGATGGGCAGTTCCTTTCGAGTTCGGAAAGTGGTTTGATATTTCTGACGGACAGGCATTTTCTAGTTTGGAAAATGGTCCAGATCGAACGATCATTTTCGTAATGAAAATGGTTCGATGGATTGCTGATGTACCATAGACAATGATTCCCCTTGTGGCCAGTGTGGGGGAATGGTCTAGGACAGTCTTTCTTCTTGACGGTCACTCTCAGTAGTGGTCAAGAAGGTTGGTCCGCCTCGTCGGGCAGTCATTCTTTCGAAGCTCATAGTTGTGAGTAGTTTCGAAGAATGGTTCGTTTTGGAGGTTGGTGCAGGACAATCATTTCCTTAGGAAATGGTCCGGACAGTCATTCCCATGGGTAGATTCATTCTCTCCAGGTTGCACTTTGTTTAGTGCTGGAGGAATGGCCCAGATAGGTGAATAGTCCAGGTTCAACAATCAGGGACATGCATTCCCTAGGGCAGACTCATTCTCTCCAGGTTGCACTTTGTTTAGTGCCGGAAGAATGGCCTGGATAGGTGAATGGTCTAGGCTAAAAAATCAGGATAGTTATTCTTCCTTGCTTGAGAAAAATAATCTAGATAGCCCATTGTTGATGTTTTACTCTCTGAGGGCAGATACTCTTCTAGATCTCACAGATGTGAGTGGAAAAGTGGCCCAGATGACTCAGTTTATATCATGATAATTGTTTCTGTGCAGGTTGATATTAGATGATATGATTGCTATGGAGACTGTATGTCTCTAGACAGTAGAAGTATGCTACTGTGGTTGATATGTTCCACTAGTTGTGACTATGTGTCACAAATTAAGTAGTTGTGTACTACTATGGATAGACAAAGTCGTGTTCAGTTGACATTGTACTAGTTGTCATGGAGATTATCTAGTTGGATAATAATGACGGTGCTCGTGATTTAATTAGCCTATGTGGCTATAATGATGCTACCAGTTGAATGGTCTGTTTGTGCTCAAGACCATTATCCATTATACCTCCCTAGCTAGGAGGTAGTGTTGATATTATGGTAGTTGCGGGAGGTATTAACCTCCATTTGCGACCTCTGACAAGATTAGAATATTTCGGAAGCAAGAAAAGATTTTGATATAACCCTATAAGAGAAGTCGACTAAAGGAAATATTATATACTAAATAATTAGCACCCAGAATGAGAAGTTGGCCCAAGTAGTCTGGCAGAAGCAGTATAAATATAGGAGGCCAGTCTTCATTTTAGCCAGACTTCTTAGAATTGCAGAAGCACACTTGTGCGCACTGCAAAAGGCCAGTTTGTGCGCAAGTCTTGGGAGAAGTTGCTGCGCCCAGTTCTGAAATCTATATTCTCGGTCTTTCTGGGTTTGACTCTCTGATCAGTCTTGGTTATCTTTGCTTGGTGCATTAGCCTTGGTTGGCTATTGATCTGCTTCCGGAATTCTTCTCTCTGTCAAGGTCAAGGTGCTCGGGGGTGGCATTAGTGCCTATGGTTGGGTGACAATATTGCTATATTGTCTATGGTTAAACGAGCACATCCATTATTTCTAACAAATAGTACTCGGAAATACAATAAATCAACATGAAAATTGAGTTATGAAATTTACGTGTTCTGTGTCAGTCAAGTTTAATTTTAAAATTTGCAATGAAATGCACGTGATCAACAAGATTCTAATGAGAAAGAAAAATGTCTCAAAGTAAATCAGATATTGCATGGTTGGGGATAAGAACCTTGAGTCAAATATGATGATAATAGTGTCTTAGAACCATATTTCCACTTAAAAATGTAATCACTTCCTAATTATTGATGATAATTGCTTGACTCTTGATTGCTTTTTTGTGCTTTAGCCATGTTCGACCATCTGTTTGTTCAATTCAGTTTTAGCCTTATGGCTTGGTTATGAAGCTTTAAGAGTGTGAGGTTTTGACATCAATTGGTGTTGATCTTTAGACTGATCTTTTTTTTCAACAAGATTCCATATTTTGACTATTGAGATGTTTATGTCCAATTGTAGATGGTGATCTTTTCCTATATAGAGAGATTTTAATATTAATCTCAAACAATTCAATTACCACAGAAATATTACAATAATTTATATGACAGTTTTCATCCCTAATGTTTATTGACTTTATTTAGTGTGGCATTGGACATCATAGGTATATGTTGTCAAGGGCAGGTGTTGCTCGCCATTCAATCATAAAAAAATTGGCAGGGAAGGAAATAGAACAAGTTGAGGATTTTATATCTATTTTGTCTAAGTTATCTCGAGGAGCACGAGTTCCGTTGGAATTTGTAAGCCATGTAGATCGTCATCGAAGAAAGGTATATGCTCAATTTGATTTTCATTTAGCTTTTGTTTCTTTCTTTTTCCTTTGCAAGATACTTTTAGCTTATAATATTCATTGCAGTAGAATTGAGTGAAAATCTAAGAGATGCTTAAATATTTGCATGTTTCTGCTATGAAATAAATTTAGCCTACTTTTAAACTATTCTGGAGAGTTTAAAATGTTACAATCACGGTGAGTGATTTGGTCAATGACTATTGCAAGGACACCACACCAATAAGCTAAATTTACAAGTATACAAATATTTGTTAAACGATCTCAGAGCTCAACTCAGTGACTTTTTAATCATAGATTCCCTTACGGATTCCAAGGGATAAATTACTAAGTGGTGAAGCTCAAAGCATTTTTGAATCTTGAATGAATTTTATGAATGTTCTATTGTTAATGAATATTTAAAATTTTAACGTCTTCTACTATGTTTGATGTTTTAAGCATTGATAAATATGCATTTTGTATTGCTCATCTTTTCTACATGAATGAAAATATTGAAGACTTGTTGACGCCAATACTACCATTGTCATTGATAGTGCATCATATATTGATGTAGTTGGGTTATTAATTGGGACACAGATCCAAAATGATATAAATTATCCCGAACATCTTTGTATGGTGTTAAATCTCCTAGTAATGTATATTCTATATATTTACTTAATATAGTTTTGTTCCAATTATTTAGGGTCTACGTTACCGGATCCCCTGATCAGATCCGGATTCAGATTCAGATGCGCGTGGATCCGCCTAGGATCCGTTTCATAAACGTTTCCTGTGCTGATGGAAACGGATCCCTCCGCTGTAAAACGCATCCCGAGATTTATCCATGGATCCTAAAAATTTTGGGTTTTTAAAATACAAAAATAAAACATAAATAATACGAATCGACACCCTAATGGTTACATTTCTCCTCTAAATATTATGTTGTCGTGTCTCCTATCGTATTCTTCAAATAATAATGTTTAATAAACCCTAATATGCGGAACGTCATTCTGGCGGCAGGAGCCTGTCACTTCTGACAAAGAATTCCGTGGTTCCCGTTGACTTGATGGCCACTTTCTATTGTGACCTTGCACCATTCCGGCGGCGGGAGTATGTCACTTCCGGCCAAGAATGACCTGGTTCCGGTCGACTTGATGGCCACTTTCTGTTTTGCCTTTGCGCCAATGGGAAATAAATTTTTAATTTCAACTGTGCACACCTATTGCGTACGTCTTTTTAATTAATAATCTGTTATGTAATTGAATTAAATAAGAAAAAAAGAGCGCAGGTTGATGTGGTAAAATTTAATATATACTGTTTATAATATATATGCGATAATCTAATAAATAATATATATTTTTTATTTTTTGATTTAAAATTTAATGCGATAATCTAATATATATGTTTATATTAATATACATGAAATATGCATGAAACATAACCTTTTTTATATAGTGTAAATGTCTTTAAATTATATTTTGTGTTTGGGTCTGGAATTGTAGTATTTTATTACTAGCCCTTGTAGTCGAAATTGTGTTTATTTCTTAAATTTTAATGAATGTATCATACTATGAAATAATTCTGTACTTTTTTCCTTTCTCCAGAAATAATAAATCTATTTTAATATCTTAAATTAGCTGATATATTCCAGACAGTTTTGGTTTATATTGATAATTTTTTTGGTTGCTTTGATTCTGTTTTTTAATTGGCTTGATTGTGTTGGTCATGAGGCTTTGCTGCTTTCTAATTGGCTAAGAACTTGTCTTCTGTGAAAGTAAAGAAACAGGTAAATGGCCCAAGACTCAGGGGCATCTGACAGGAGTGGAACTCTGCCCCGTTGTGTACCACGAATGGGTTATTTCAAGTGACCAGGTTTTGTCTACACATAAAGATGCAGTTGCATCTCTGGGTCTTTAAATTGTATACACAGAGGTTAGATTAGTAACCATAAGTATTGTAGCCCTTTTCCTACTTTGGTTATATCAAGTGACCAGGTTTTGTCTACAGATAAAGATGCAATTGCATCTCTGGGTCTTTAAATTCTATCCACAGGTTAGATTAGTAACCATAAGTATTGTAGCCCTTTTCTTACTTTGGAATATATATATATATATATATATATATATATATATATATATATATATAGTTTGTATCTTTTGTTTCCCCCCGTATCCAGATCCTCACTTTTAAATAATCTGACGGATCTGTATCTGAATCCGGATCTTGGTAACTTAGGTTAGGGTGCATGCGCCTTCTCCTTGGGTGCATGTATGTTTCACAGGGTACTGGGTGCATCTGTTTTTCACCTGGCTGTGTGTTAAAACATTCCAATCTCTTCAGAGATGCACCCTATGTCCTGCAGTAGAATTTGTGGTGCATCCCCTATGATGAGGACATCCCTAGTTAGTTTTAGGGCTGCTGATCCCATAGTAACTGAAAACTCTGCTTGTTACTATTCGGGACGACAAGGTGCATCATTCATGAAGACCAACAGCTGATCCATACCATGACACCATTGTAGCATCTCAAGGTATGCACATCGGCATTCTCCAGTTACCTGCACCAGATCTTGGCACCCCAGCACTATATCTGCAACTTCAGACTGCAGATCGGACAAAACCCATCAGATCTACACTCAAGCACAATGGATCGAACCACTCCATGCTTTATTTTATGAGCAATAGCAACTCACAATCTCCCAATACCACAGACCACTCAGGTTACACCAGGGCTCTAATACACCATGTTATGGTTTCATGATGAGCCCAAAGTATCCAAGTGGAATGGTGGTGTTTAGAAACACCATTAAACAATGAAGCACATCTTCATAAGAAGAACACAAAGAGCATAATGCATTGTATGCAATCTGTGTATGGAATGAGGCTAGAGACTCACTAATAAATAGGTTTAGGGCTTACCCCTAACATCTGAATCATCCCATTAATTAGGAAGTTGATCAAGTTAAACTTGATCATTCTCCAGATCCGTAAATCAATGGAGACCTTCACCTGCTTTTTCTTTTTCTTTCCCTCACTATCTCATCATCAAACAATTCGTTTGATTTCTGTCGACCAGTCAAAACCATCAGTTGGTTCTCAACAACATCTAACTAGGTTTTTACATCTCAACAAGCTCAACAAGAAGTTTTAGGGGTGCTGAACCCATATCAAATGAAAATTGTGATGGTTACTATTTGGGGCGACAAGGTGAAGACTGTAAACAAACCAGAACTTCTAGAAATAAGAATGGAAACCATGTTTGTATGCATGTATGTATGGATAATATATTCTTTTTGTGTGTGTATGTCGGCAACTTGAACAATGACCATTCACCTCATCAAATTTAGACACAATGCCTAGGCAATAGTTTCTAAATTTATAAGCAGTTTTCTCTATGTAGAAATGCATTTTTTCCATATGGTTGACACTAGTGACGAATGTGGGCCTAGACAAAATTCCAGAAGCAGAGAAAAAAGTAACTAATCTAAGTATTTGTATATTTCTTTTAATAAATATTATCCTTGTATGGGGAGAATCTCATGGATGCCATCATATGTTCATCACATCACCGCATTTCACAATTTCATAAGCAAAATATAATTGTAATACTTAACAAAAGTATGGGTCAAGTGCTTAACGTTTTGCAAGACAGATAAAATAAGAAATTTGAACTCTTTGTAAACCGATAAATTTCTCTAAGATACTTGTCAATTTCATTGACTTAGTTCAAAAACTTATTGGAACAATTATCTGATATATGAATATAGTCTTAACTTTGATTTTGTTTCATTCTGTTTCTAGCTAGATCACATGGTTTAAATAGGAGGTAAATCTTGTTTTTCTTTCTAGTTATACTCTTCAGTCTTAATTCTGTTTTTCCCCTTCTAAATGAAAACATTTGCTAACTTGAGAGGAAAGTTTTTTTGCCATTGTTTAGTGAAAAGTAGAATCAGTCGTTGTGCATTCTTATTTCAGCCTGCCTTTATGCCATTCTTATTGGGATAGTCTTCTGCAAGGGATTATGGTAAACTCTTTTGATTAGGGACAGAGGTGTGATTGAAAGTGGGAAGGAAACAAAACTCTTGTATAGAATTAGTGGGGGCCAAGGGAAGTTCACTAAAATTCCTTTTATAAAGCTCACTCCCATTCTCCACTATTTTGTTTTGATTGAGGTTGAATTCTTTGATTTAATTGTGTTATCATTTTCATTTTGCATTCCTTACGAAGAATGCAGTCTTCTTATACATAGCATGCTGTATGTGATTGCAGTCTGTTCTTGTCACTGTTGATCGGCATGAATGGTATGCACAGCCTCAACTCTACACTCGAGATGATGCAACTGGACTATGGGATAGGAGGCCTGCAATGTTGCCAATTGCATCTTTGGTTGCACCTCTTGCTGTATTGTATGATGAAAAAGGACCAGCTCTCGAACCACAGGTATTGTTAGATGGAGAAGTTGATGGTATGGAGGGGGAATCAAAAGTCATTGATAGAGAATTGACAAATATTGGTATCAATGTAAATGGTGATGGGAATCTTTCAGATTCCCAAACTTTTCTTTCAAATGCTACCAGTGATGCTAGAGCTGAGACAAAGAAGAGACGACTCCATCATCAAGTTGCGGTTGATGGGCTTGTGGCATCAGATTGTATGATAGAAACTGGTTTAGATGACAGTAGAGTATTGGAGAATATTCTATCCTTAGATGAGCCTGGGGGAGCAGGGACAATGAATGCTTCAGCTGCTGAGCAACTTTGTGCTGAGACTGATTGTGCTGAGCAACTCATTGAGCCAACCCTGGTCATGTTTGAGGTATAGTAAAATGAGGTTGCCCTGATGTTTTGATTATTTTGCATGTTCATGGTTTTTCTTTATCCCTTGCCATGGCCATCATATGAAGTCTCCTTTCACATAGTTCTAGGCATTTGCTAGTGCCACTTTGGCAGTTGCTTGGAAATTATAGCGTCTTTCTTCACTATACTAGACATTAATTGCTTGGTCTTATATAAGGTCAAAGTATGGGTGTTCTGAGACTGTTTGTGCTGAGAAACATTAACAATGTTTTGATGTTTAAATAAGACTAGTTGATTTTGATACAAGCAAATTTCTCAAAATAATTTCTTGTGCTTTTTGAATGGAAAAGTAGCATGGTGTGGTTTTCTAAAGGTGACGGACATATTTATAAACTCTGATTCAAGTAATACATTTGACTTGTATATTTTTTGGATTAATATATAAGAGACGTCGTTTTTCAATCTGTGGCATTGTCTTGTTGCATGAATATGGAGTTGCAAAAATGTGCAAATTGATTGGGTACTAAGTTACACCTTTAGAGAAACTTGTAAAACACTTGTTTTTATTGGCCTTTGGGACACTAGTGAACATTTGTTCATTAAGAAAAGAAGAAAATCATCCTTATCAATGCTCAGAAGGATGGATGTGACATTCGTCTTGTTGCATGAATGTGGAGCTGCAAAAACGTGCAAATTGATTGGGTACTACAACTTTAGAGAGACTTGTAAAACACTTGTTTTTATTGGCCTTTGGGACACTAGTGAACATTTGTTCATTAAGGAAAGAAGAAAATCATCCTTATCAATGCTCAGAAGGATGAATTCCTTAACTAGATTCAGTAGTTATCCCCCCTACTAATATGACACATTTTGCAAGATTTAATAAACTTGTTCTTTGTGTTTGTGAGGAACAAAGGATACTTTGTTTTTTTGATTTTACATTTTCTTCTGCACTCATTTAAATATATTTTACATGAATCTTAGCTTTATAGAAGCATCAACATGAAAAGCTCAGGATATTTGTTTGTCAAGGTAACAAGGTGCCTAATTTCCTTTTTATATCCTATCTAAACAGTGAGCTCTGGATATGTCCAATAACCCAAACCTTGTAATGCATTGTAAACTCCCTGTCATCACTTGAAACTGTCTGGTTTCAAGGTCACGGGAAATAGTGCAGTGTCACCACGTACTCTTTCCCTACACTTCGGATTAGTGCTTGCTAACCACGGGGGAATCCCTAGATGACTTTAAGAGTCAAACTACGATGCAACAAAGTGTCAGTAACACTCGAATCAAACTTAGAGATTGCTGCCCTAAAAAAATCTGTGCGCATAGTTGAAAAAACAGCAAGGAATATGCTTTAATGACTGGGAAAATGCACAGAAAATGATGCAATATTTATATATGATTGAAAGGATTAAATTTAATGCAAGTATTCTATGAAAAACGTGCCAGTAAAGAAACAAAACAGAATTTACAGCAAGCTGTAAATTACAGTTTAGAGGCTGAAAATGGCACGGAAAATTCAGAAAATTAATATGAAGTGGGTCAAATGGCACATAGACATAACAACTGGTTTCCAACAGTTAGATGAGTTGGTCAAATGGCTCAAGAGAGGTCTAAGTCTCTCTCTAGAGGTCGACTTCATAAAAAATAGCTGTTTTACACTTAATTTGGCATGTGTGATCACAAGAGACATGGAATATGAGCTGCCAAGTGCCCCCTCGATGCAAGAGAAACAAAGTGTGAAGCTGCCATGTGTTATTTGTTGTCCCATCATGGCTGTAACAGCTAGTAGACTTGCTATTTTTGGCAAGGCTCAATTCCCTAGTCAAACTTGCTGGTCAAAATCTCTAACAGCTATCCATGGCCAAATAGTCAACCAAATGAGCATATATGTGTCCACAAGCAGATAAATGTGGCTGTCAACTGTACATGAAGAAGTGTGCCCTCTTTCTCATGCTGAAATAAAATAAAGTAACACTTTTTTACCGCTACATGTGTGCCAAAGGAGGTGCGCCCCACTTGTACCAACAAGGACATAGTATTAAGTTGTTTCCTACTGAGCTCATGACAACTACAACTTAGGCACTCAAGTTAGGAATAAAGTACATGATCATTTAAATAGTTAATCCTGAAAACCTTAGTGCAATCTTAGTAAAACATGGCAATTAATCTCAATAATCAGAAATAGCTTCCATTTTTAATAGGAAGTTTTAATAGGAAGTTTACAAATGCATCAAATATGTCTTCCTCATGAACAAAATACATCATATAGCTGCTGGAGTACAAAAAATGTGACCATGATATCCAAATAATATGAACGGGCTGATGTGACACACTCTTCTAACCAAAACACTACCATTGTAGTCGTCCATATGCTAAAGATATTGAGGTACACCATCACAAATGTCGACAGGGGTATGAATCAATCACTTTGCACTGGATATTTTTCTCAAAAGCACCACTGCACCTGCCGTATTGGTCAATTACTAGGAAATCTTGGGACTTCTCAAGCAACCATAAGGGTAATGCTTGGAAAGGAAGATGTGTCCATATTATGCCACCTGCAAAACTGCTAGCAAATCTCTGATGAACACAAGTATACAATCACTGATGGTTATGCTCTGAAATAGGCTCATATACAGTGCTCTGAAAATGCAATGTGACCATGGGATCTTGCTGCACAAAACCCCTATGCAATATATCATATATGTGGTAGCAGGATCTGGACTAACAATGCAGCTTTTCTAGGAAGTGTGGGTAGTCCCACGAGCCGGCATTGTATCTCATGTAGTCTACCATGTGACCGTGCTGCATTTCTTTGTAGTCTACCATGTGACCATGTGGCCTCTGTTCAAGCAGTCAGAATCCCTTAGGGTTTTACTTCAATATCTTATTGTATTATTCAATGTTTTATAATGGTTAGCATAATACTGTTTTTTGAAAAAAATTATGATTGTTCTCTCTTGATTTAAACAACATATCATAGGTTTCCTGAAATCTTTACAGTCTCTTGTTTTCTTTGTTCCTTTCTATTCCTTTACTTGAAGGGCATTGGCTTGCCCTTTAGAGGTAGTCATTTAAATGCAAAGACAAATAGTTACATGTGGTTTTATATGAAGTGTTTGTCATAGTATTATTGATATCTTGATTGATAAGTTTTTGACTCAATAAGATGAATAGGCTCAGCTTCTTATCCATTCAATTATTCCATTTTTCTGGATATGGAAGAGAGATGGATTAATGAAATGCAAATATTTTATTGGCACATCAAATGATGTACCACACACACCATGTACGGAAATGAAAAGAAGGATCTAATTTTAATTGTTCTAGAGCTGATAATAGGTTCTATTCCCACCGTCCATTCTTGCCTTCTGAGTTTTCATGCTAACTTCCATCTAGTTAGTGTAGAGCTCGGACATGCTAAGCATTTCAATTTTTAATGTATTTGGTCAATCAAAGTTGCAGTAACTTTGGCATGGTAAACAATTTAAATTTTTATCTATTTTTACCTACTTTTCTTGGGTATTGTCTATCATGGTATATGATATGTGGAAAACCATCATAAATATGCAGGTCCATATACCACCATCATCCATGCTTGATGGTGTGCATGCTCAACATTTTTTTGGAACGGGGGTTGTGGTCTATCATTCTACAACCATGGGATTAGTTGCTGTTGACAAGAATACAGTTGCCATTTCTGTATCAGATGTCATGTTGGCATTTGCTGCATACCCGATGGAAATTCCTGCTGAGGTAACTGATCAACCAATCGAAGTAATGCACATCTGGTTTTTGAAGACTCTTCATTTAATTTCTCCAAGTCGCTATAGTGCATGTGATTCCCTTCAGTTTAGCAATAATAATTTGGTATTGACCTTCCCACTGAATGCGTACTTTCTACTAGTAATCAGATCTCAAATATCCTGCAGGTTGTTTTTCTGCATCCTGTACACAATTATGCATTAGTAGCATATGATCCTGCTGCGCTAGGTCCAGCTGGTGCTGCAGCTGTGCGTGCAGCAGCTCTTCTTCCTGGTGATTTCTATGCTCTTCGCTTTATATTGGAAGTTGATTGTGTTGGTTTCCAGTTGGAAATTATCAAGTGCTATTGCCTTGTTGCATTCAGTAATATCTATGATGAAATTTTTGGAGAGTCAGGACACTGGAAACTATCATGCTAATTAACAGCTAATTTATGCTGCCTTTAATATATAATTATAGATTTGGACAGGTTACCTTGGGATCAGTGATTAAGTTGTTTTGGCTTAGGATTTTGGAATAATAAAATATGTTCTTTGGCTGGTCCTCTGAACTTGCTTTATGTTTGTCTAAGTTACCAGCAAATGGATAGATGTCCAGATTCAGGCAGAGATTAAACACTGTCTGAAATAGATGGATATTGGTGTTATGAGAAGTTAGTGCCTTTCAGAAAAATCTGAAGAAGCCAAATACAACAATTTACAATGGTTTTAAAATTCAGAATCTACTACCAAGATGTGTGAGAAACCAAAAGAACATGTTTATTAGTCCACTGGTAACTTGTTTTACATGTATGAGAAAATTTGTTTGGAATGATTAGCTAATTAAAAATAAATGCCAGTTTATTGGTGTTAAACTAAGAACGGTTTTATCTTAATGAAGAGATTAAATTAGTTGAAGGGGAGAAGGTTTCTGAGTAAGGTTCATAATTGGTTGTTGATGAAGCAATCATGCAGAGAAATACTAGATATGCAATAATTCTTTGTACAAGAAATAGAAACACAACTTGATGGTTATAACTAACTTCGAACACTAGAAAGGAAGAAGTTCAGGAGGTTTTGAAAGGTTTTTGAGTTTATTTCAGTCTATCCATGGTGTATGGAGATCCACAATGCCCCTACAAATACAATATAAATCCTCGTGGAAAGGATGGTACAATCATAGGTTTGCATTTTACACCTCAAGCAAACTTGGAGCTCTGCTGCCATGTTAGGGTTTCAAGAATGAGGCAATGGTAACCAAGTGAAAACAACGGTGTTTAGAAACACTCTTAAACAGTGAATCACATCTTCTTAAGAAGATCCCAAAGAGCACAATGTGTTATGTGTGCAATGTGCGTATTGTGCATGTCAAATGAGGCTAGAGAATCACCGATAAATAGTCTTAGGTTTTACCCCTAAGACCTCAAAGTGTGGCACTGCAATAATTGCAATAACTACTAAAGTGGTTAATCATAAATGAATCAATCACAAAGGTCTAACCCCTCAAGTTGGGTTTACAAGATGAGCCTTAAAAGGCCTTCAAAATTTATGGATGTGTTCACTTCTACACCCAACAATGTCTTCAAAATATGCAAGGATAAGGGCTTCTTCCCTCCATTGAGTCACTAGACGAGGAAAAGAGATCGTCAAACAAAAACACTCATAAAAAAATGTAGCTGAACTACAAATGTCTCCGGGAAATGGACGAGCTCAATTTAATAATTCCAACAGGAATTTGAATTTTTCATATATATTTTACTTGAGTTAGCCATTTCAAGATACTTACTATTTTGCTTTATATATCAATACCCAATGCAAGTGATTTTCTTTTTTCCAGGCCCCTCAGGCTCTTGTTAGTAGTAGTACCCATAAAGTTAATTCAACCATAACTTCTATGAAGGATGCAACATGTAATATGGTTGAATTAGTACTTCCATGAAATGGTGCAGTATTGTAGTGTCCCCAAGGCTGAGCCCTTTGTAAGTCTGATGTATGAAATGAATTGTAAATATGTGTTATAGGCTGGTGAGCCAAGTTTGTATAAGCCGATGGGCTTATGTGATTATTAGGCCAAAGAGAGAGCCTAAGGGTTGTAGGCCATGGACCTGATTTTGTACTTATATGTATGAAACACATTAATAAAATATAAACACCGCCGCGTGGAGGCTGACGCGATGAATGAGTGATGGGGGAATGAGCATCCATAGAGAGGGCAAGGGATTAGGGGCTGGAAGGTGGGAAAAGGGGCTAAGTGTTAAGCCTAGGGAGCTTAAGCCTTGGGAATAATATTTTATTATTATTCCAAAGAACATGTGCATTTTATGTTGTTTATCCTAAGTTCCTGGCAAGGGGAAAACGTGCAAAGCAGATGCATGTTGATGGAACGCATGCAGTTCCAAGGGTGACAAGTGTCAACCCTGGTGCATGCGAAAAAACGGCCAAGAGGAGCCGTGAGAGGGGTTCTTCTCCATTCTTCCCGATTTTCTGAACGGGACATCCCGTTCGACCTCTGCGAGAGATACTCCGTACATCCACTGATCCAGAAGCCTGTGTGTTGATTCTGAGAAGCCAAAACATCCTCTGTCTGAGTATTGAGCCTGTGCGTGGGGTCTCTATCCCAAAGTCGTGACCGTGAGCCATTCGGCCATTGTTGAGCCTGTAGGAAAGCCGCGTCAGTTTTCCCTGTTGATCGTTGTGGCCACGCAGTGCTGGACTGCGTGTGGCTTGTTGGCCAGTGGAGCAACACTCTCTCCAGGAGAGAGACTGTACAGAGGAAGGAGAGAACTCCTGGAATGAACCTTGTAGCTGCCACAGAGCCCGGAGACTTTTGGTCCGTCCTGTTGCTGTAACCCAAGGCATGGGAGATTAGCAGCCGAAGGACTGTCCAGGTGACAGAGAAGGTGTATACTCCTGGGGTGGAACAGGCATGTGGGGAATGAGGGTTTGTGGGCAGTAAGCGTGAGAGGTTCCTGGGAGAGAATCCCATCCTTGTGGCTGTGTGCTATTTCCCTGTAACCTCAGCCTAGCCTAGGATTCCTGTCTTGGGGTGGAGCTTAGTCCCAGCTCAGGGGTGACCCACTGTTAAGATGATGAGCAGTGCGGTCTAAGGCTGGGAGGTTCGTGGAAGGCCTGCGCTTGGTTGGTGGAATCTACCACTGTTCAAAGATAAGTACCAGATGATGCTTTAATTATGTTTATGTATCTCTATGTATTATAATCATCATGTATTCTGCTGCGTATATGAATTGATGTTAAATAGTATTGATTGTTGATTATGGCAGTAAATCGTATGATTACTCTGTGTTGAATGTGTTTAACTTTTTTTGAATGCATGTGATTAATTGTGAGTGAGAATGTTGTTATTCCGCGTAGTAACACCTACACAGTAGTGAGTGAAAAGTGGTGCTACAACTTGGTATCAGAGCCAAGGTTTCGACACTGAGCTTAGATGGGCCAGTTGAGTGGTCTTTGGACCAAGGGTGTGAGGAGAAATTGTGTCTGGAGGACCAATTTCGGACCCTGGTAAGCTCAGGAGGTATAGTGGTGTGCGAAACTGCAACCGGTGTGGTCTATGGCCACAGGGTGAGAGGACTCCACACCAACAGTGCTGGAGCCTTAGGATCTGTTCGAGAGGGAAGGTGAACCCTCGTGATCGTTGGATCTGGAAAATGTGCACAGGGATTAAAATCTTTCTTGAAATGCATAGGAGTGTGGGAATCGCGATACGCGAAATCCTGAAAACCCGAAAAACCGTGGAGATCTACGTGGTAGATCTGGGAGGAAGGTTCGACTGTTAGATCTGGTGGAGTCGCACTTGAGTTAGTCGCGAAACCTTTCAGGTTTCGCAAAGTCGGGAGATGGGAAGTGAGGGAGGTGAACACCTCCAAAAACCTGAAACGCGAAATCCCGAAACGATCTACACCGTAGACTGTAGGAAGGGAGTTGACCGTTCGATTCAGTGGAGGAGTAAACCGTATTTTTTTCGGGATTTTGGCAGATGGAAGTTTGAGATGTGGGGTGCACGAACTCCCGATGCCCGAAAACCCCGAAACGCCGAAAAGATCTGCGTCGTAGATCTGAGAGGGGACCTAACCGTTGGATTTTGCTTGGAATGGATGTGGGCGCATGAATGTGTACCACGTGCCAGTGAGTCGAGAATACAGGCGAGAGTGGTGGGACCAGAAGACGTCACCGAAGGTGACGTGGACCCTCCTGAATGTACCACGTGCCACTGTGGTGAAGGGCAACAACTGTGCTGTGGTTCCGGAGAGTAAAGTAATTCGCAATTTCAAAATTCGCAAAGGAGGAGCATGAAGACTCAACACTCCAACTCGCGAAGTCGCGAGTTGGCGAAGAAGTGCTAGCACTTAGCCCTAGCCTACAGTCATGTGTAGTAGGCGCTACCGAGGAGGGAGCCATACCTGTATTGCATCTCGGGTATCGATGTTTGGAGGAAATGAGTCGAGGGTCTTCGACTCATGAACTCGCGAGATCGTGAATTGCGAAAGGGTGACTTTGGTTACGAAGATTTAATTGTTGGATCTTCGTGGACTGAGATTTCGAAGTTCCGAAGTCCCGGAATTTGCAGAGCCGGATAGAGCTCAGAAAACTTTGTGAAGTCAAAACTTTTTTTTGTTCACGTTGGCTTATGAATGTTGTAAGTTTTCTTGAAGGTTTAAGGGCCTGACAAACTTCGATTGACTGCACGCTATGTGTGCAGAGTTCAATGAGTGTCAGGATAGTCGAAAACTAACCCCAAGTATGGAATTGGAAGAGGTGCAGATTGCCTCCAAAACAGAAGACGAAAGAGAAGGAAAGGATGCCAACTTGGGAGTCGAAGGAACAAACTCTATTGGGCACGAAAAAGAGATAGATAAAGAGGGACACATGATGAAACTCATTGAAAAATTGCAGAAAGATGCCCAGGCTCGCCGAGCTAATAGCCGAAATCTCATGAAAATCAGGGATCGACAGGGTGAATTCAACCTAAAAATGTTGAAGAGCCTGGAAAGAATAGAAAATAAATTGGAAAAAGAGTGTGACACAAGCAGATCAAGAAGTGTCAGAACCCTTGAGAGCAGAAGAAGATCGAGGAGTGGTAGTAGACATTATCGTCTCTCCCCGAAGCATTCTGGCAAGGAGACACATAGTAGTTCAAGCCCGTCCCCTATTAGAAAACAACGAAAATCTGGAAGGGATGAATTGAAAGGGGAAATCAACAAGATTAAACCGCCTACATTCGATGGTGAACATAAGAAGGAAGAAGATGCCGAAACATGGTTGCTGGGTATGAAGAAATACTTCTAACTGCAGAATTATTCTGCCCATGCAGAA
>ML782235.1:1036278-1046864 GCA_009831015.1 Picea engelmannii
AAATGAAATTGAACCCTTGCTCCACTTAGAAATCCTTGATGGTGATGATGATGGTTGTTAAGTTGCCTCCACAGTGATTGAGGAAGACCACAAACCCTTCTCCTTCCTTCTCCACAAACAAAAAAGCACAAATGACCAAAAAAAAAAAAAAGCCCTTATGCCCGTGGGTTCTCTGCTTCCGGAGACTTTTTGGTAAAAGTCGGGACTTTTTGGGTAAAAGTCGGGACTTATTGAAAATACAAAAAGTCGTGATTTTTTCACGAGTAAAAGTCGGCTTAGGGTAAAAGTCGCGAAAAATCGGTGATTTTTTCAACTACGATAAAAACAATCTAAGAGGGCTATTTTCTTATGTTATTAGGGCTGGAAAAGCTGCATAAAGCATGCTATAACCCCCGTAATAATGCTGGAAATAAATGCAAAAAATTCACAACGGCTCTCAAAGAGATGCACCTTCAAGGACTCCATGACTTCATTATAAATAAAACACCATAGCATCAAAGGAGCGTCACTCTACCAAATGAAAGAACAATCCTCTAATCAAGTGTATGCACCCTTGAATGTGTGTACCCCTCATCCATCCAATGCTCCATCAAATCCATCGTAAAAACTTGCTGTTGTGATAAAAATCACAAGTGAAGCCTCATGCAAGATGATGGGTAACAGATATCTCTACTCCAATGAAAAATCACCAAACAACATGAATACATACAACATGAACTAGCACGTTATGAAGAGTACAATAAGAATTTTTACAAAATGAGAATTGCAAGGAGAAATTTGTTAGACTTGGTAGATAAAGAAAATTCTCACCTAAAAACCCATAATCAGGGTTTGTAGGTAACCCCAGCTAGGGGCAAGAAGACATCAGAGATTTGCACCAAGAAGAAAAAATGACGTTGCCCTTGGAGACACCCTGGCAGGCCTAGACCCAAGGGGATCTTGCTCTTCCACCTGGACGTTGACCTTTGAGAGTTCACGACGTCACCTTTATGACCCTGGACGTCATCCAGAGCTAGGGTTTGGATTTTGAGGGCAGTTGTGAGATGATTGGCACGTGTGGGCATCATCCAGGGCCTTTGGAGGCCAAACGTTTTGCATATGGAACCCAAAGTTCCACCTTAGGGGCTCAACGCCACCCTACAAGGGCATGACGTCACCCTTGGAGATGATTTTAGGGCTTAATTAATTTATTTATGTAAAAACTGGATTTTGATGTAATTTGGACAGGTCGGCCTTTATTTGACCTGAAATTAATTAAAGGTCACCAGTTTTGTATAAATAAACATAAAGTACATTCATTTTGATCATCACAACTCCTCACACAAGAGGAGAGGTTTGAAATTTGTGCCCTAGAAGGGCTATTGGCTGAAATTGTGAGGTGCACTCTTGTATAAGGCTGATTTTTTGCAAGTTGGATCAATCTTGGAAGCTTTTATGGTGATCTTGCATGGTATTTATTGATTATTCTTGGTGCAAGTAGGTAAAATATGCATTTTTTGTCATCTATTGAATGGTTTATGTATGGTTTTATTTGCTCATACAAGATTATGAAATTGCATGATATGCTTAATGCTTGAAGTAAGGAACTTAAATTGCTACTTTGTTACTTTTTATTTGCCAAGCTTTTCATTGAATTGATCTAGTAACTAGTGAAACCCTAGATCCCTAGTTTCCTAGCACTCTAAGGTTTTGACCTAGTTATTTTTGCCTAAGTTCTTATCCTATAAGAAGCCTAAGGAGAGCAAGGTGCTAGGGCCTAGAATTGCCTACACACTAGTATCTTGTTTTCTTGAGGAAAATGCACAGGGGGACTTAAGTTACTACTTCTCCTATGCATTCATCTTGGACTTTTGTGCACTATCAAAATTGATTTGCAGCCTTAGAAGAAGCCGTCCACTTGACTCCATAGCCCTAGAAGGCACTAGTTCTAGCCTCTCTCTTATTGAAGGACTGATTAAACACTCAAACTCTCTTCCTTGAAGCTTTTGCTAACTTCTACTAACCATAAACCAGACTAATTCATTAACTGACTTGCTATTGTTGCAAATCACTGCTACAACCATACTAATTCCTGCTAATTTGCTGCATTCTCCTACATAACTTGCACCTAGCTCACTCAGAAATTGTTTGTGAGAATTTCCAGTCAATCTACTAGATAAATGTTAAGTTTACATGGTGTTTCCTTGCAATTTTGAGCACTAGAATTTGCTGCTTTTACAAAAGATTGCTACAGCCATCCAACTGCAGCAAATTCTCTGCATAAGTGACATTAAATGCTAGCTAGACATTGCCAAATTTGCTTGTGACAATTAATTATCATTAAGCCTAGTTAAAGTACATTTTCTTGTATTTTTCAAGCAATTTCAAGGCATATTTTTTGCGGCTGTTACAAAATACTTATTGCTGTTGTAAACTGTTACATTGCTGCAACTTCATATCAGCTAGCCTATTTTTTGAAGGTTCATGGTCTTAAGAAACACTAACATCATATTTTGTGCTTGAAAGCTGCCATATTTTCTTTGTTGTCTTGTTCTGGGCAGGCACACTCCATTTTTACCATTGCTTCATCCCTTACAGACCTTAAGAACCTTTTGACTTGAGTGACCAGTGAGAGGGGGGTTTTCTTGCATCCTTGCCTTAGTCTTAACAACCCTTTAGGTCACCGGGGACGTCTCCTCTGGGGTAACTTTGATATACTCCTAAATAGAAAGGGGTTTCCATTTAAGGTGACAGTGATAGGTCACCCCCTGTTACGTCAATCTTGCATTCACTTGCCTTTTGAGATTTGGGTGCCTTGGAAAGTGGTCCCCTTGTGTTTTTGAGTCTCTAAACACAAAGGGGGAGACTATTACCCTCATTACTTTACTTTATGATTCTAATTTCACTTTGACTTTGGAGATTTAAGTCAAAAGTGAAATATGTCACTTAAGTCAAAAGTGAGTATTAATTTATTTTGTGGGTGAATTGAGGGACATAAAGAGAAATAAGGAAACTAAGCCAAAGTGGGTTTTGAGTTGAGATTCTCTTTGGAAGATCTCAACCTTTGATTAGAAATGGGATGGGACGATCGCATCCATCCATTTTTAGGTTTCCTTATGTTTTCTATAAAGAGAACACATAGGGCATTTGGAGGCTCATTCTCACTTGTATGTTCACCAAAGGAGCTTGGAGAAGGGAAATGAGATGGGAATGGAAGCATTGGGAGATGAGAGCTTGGGCACCTCCTTTCATGGAGGGCTCATGGAGGCTTAGGGCCCAGTTTATTTGTGGTGATCACACTTGCTTGGAGGAGGGCGCACCATAGGAGGGGGGCACACAGCTAGCAGGGAGCAGTTTTACTTGGAGGAAGTCAGATCTAATTGTTTTAGTGGAGAGGCAACACAAGAGAGAAGATTTTTGTGGAGGTGTTTCTTCATTGGGTCAAAGAGGAAGGAGGGCGCTTCACTTCAGTGGACAGAGCAATAAAGGGAGAGGGCGCACTAAGCTTGGGCGCATATCTCATTGGATCCTTTGGCAAGATTCAAGAGGAGCTTGCTATGTATACAGGTTCCTTTGTATTGTATTACTTGTTGTATCTCATGCTTTAGACACAACTTATATACACTTTCATTCCAAACTAGTTTTCACTGGGGGGGTTTTATCCAGGGTCATGTTGACCAAAAATACTTGTGTTCATTTCATGCATGGTTAGAGTTTAGATCAACTTGTTAGAGTTGTAAAGATCATGAGGAGTGTTATATGTTTTGAGTATATTGCATGTGCTAACATTGGGGTATGAAAGCACTTGCAAGGGCACTTCAAAGAACACTTAACCACCTAAAATTATTAGCAAAAAGTTACTAAATAGTTTTCTGTCCTAAAAGACAACATGAAGACAGTTTTGGGATTGTGAACTTAGAGCCAAATAACAGGTCAATGAAAGACCTGTTTTGGTAGCCTAATAGTACCTCGTTTCTCTACATGGTATCAGATCCAATGGTGGCTTAGACTTGCTGATTTTTGAGCATTGAGTGTACAGTTTTGTTGGATAGTTCAGGGCAGCTTTGGGACAACTTGTTAGTAGGCTTTTGGACAGCTTGTTGACAGTGTTTGTGGACAACTTGTGGACAGGAGTGAGGCTGTATTTTTCAACCTCTTTTCACAGGTATTTGCTAGGAGTGAGGTTGTGGTGTTACTGCCTCTTTTCACACTTGTGTTGACAGGAGTGAGGCAGTACTCTTGTGTTGTTTTAGCATCAGTGTGAGCTTTATTGGACAACCATGTCGGTGTCCCAGATGCGAGCAGAGGATAGGCTAGACGGAGCTAGCAACTGGTCCCTTTGGAAGACCAGTATCACTTTCGCCTTAGAGGATCTTGAACTATGGGATATAGTTCAGGCTCCCATTGTTGTTCCTCCTGTTACTACTCCCGCGTTGGTGGCAGAGTTCAGGAAGAAGAACAACAAGGCGAAAAGGACTATTTGTGACGGGGTGAGAGACCACGTCATTCCACATTTGACTAGTAAAGACTATGCATTTGAGATATGGGATTCTTTATGCAAGCTTTACCAGAGTTCTAACCAGAACCAAAAGATGGTTTTGCAGGATAGGCTCAGGAGCATTAAGATGCTCGAATCCAAGTTTGTTACATCATTCCTTGGCAAATTCACTGAGATCAGACATGAGCTTGCAGCCGCCAGAGAGATACTAGACCCAAGCTTTATGGTGAGGACAACCTTAAACAACTTTTCCAAACCATGTGGTCCTTTTGTTCGAGACATTGTTTCCCAAGAGGTTATGCCTACTTGGGAGAGCCTTTGGGATGATTTCGTTTAGGAGGAGACGAGACTCACCTTAGCGTTCTTAGGACAACAACATATTACCCAGGGTGATGAGGACCTTGTTCTGTGGACTAAGGGCAAGAAGAAGACTGACATAGGTGCTAGACAAGGTCCCAAGGGAGGGGCCAAACCACAACATGAGCACAGTGAGATGGTTTGCTTGTGGAGAGATGGGTCACTATGCAGGATAGTGTCCTAAGAAGAAGAAGAAGAAGAAGAAGAAGCAACAGGATGACACTGCAACGACAACAGAGGAGATTGAGTTCGTTGCTCAGTATGAGAGGAAGTGTGCGTTCATCAGTTCCTTCTCAGCTGTTACACCATCCAGTGCCAGGTGGGGAGACTGTAATGTTCCTGACTTGGCTAGTCTAGGAAAAGCTGCTAATTTGTGTGTAGGATCAATCGTTTACAACATATAAATGGTCATACAAATAATAAATGCGACAAAGGGCTGCAAAGTTATATTGTGATATCCCTGCGGATTACAAAGGCCGAATGCGGCTGAATGAAATGACAACACTTGGCTAGATCAAAAGACAAAAGGATCTTAGCCGGAATACAAATAAACAACAAAAGATAATACCCAAAATATGTGAGCACTGTGGGATCAATGGATGCGCAACTATGGCAGCTTGTACGGTAACTGCTGGAAGCCTGGAAAGTTCACCCTGGGAGCTATACCTCTCGGAATGGCCTGGAAACTGGTCTGGCCTATACTACTGTTGAAGGATGATGGAAGACCTGTGTGATCTTCCCTGTGACTAGCTTGTGTTTGTCAACATCGAAATCAGCCAATTGGTGTCTTCCTCCTAGAATCCACTGAACTATGTCTCCTGAGATGCGCCTCTCTCCTCAATGACAAGTCATAATCTGCATAATGATGAATTAGGTCGCTGGCCCTTCTCTTATAGCTTTTCTAAACCCTAATTCGCTGCTGAAACCCTAATTCGTTGTTGACCCTTTCCCTCCAAGTGACTTTTACTTTATTTTATTATTCCTTGATTAAATCACTTAATTAATTAATTAATTAACTATTTTACCTCAGAAAAGTGATTTATCCATCCTTATGGCTTCTCCGACCACTGAAAGTCACTTCTCATCATCTTATCCTGTAGTGCTCTTCTTCTCGATTCCGATGGCTATCACACTAAGAGGTTTCTCCAGGTAATATGCTCATTATGACCTTCTTAGTGAATTTAATTAAGATATGACCCATAATAACTCAAAATTACGGAAATCGTCGGAATGCAACGAAACCAAAGCCATGCTGTGCGGAATGGATCCTGATGATGAACGATGCAAGTTGGGCCCAAATAAACCCCTCAATATCTCCCGAACGCTCTGTCACCCCTATCCGGCTACTCTGGTAGGCATAACACTCTGTAAAGTTATAATGTCCCAAAATGGGGACATTACAGTCCTCCCTGTCGGAATATTGCTTGTCCTCAAGCAATAACTGAATCCAACTACATATGATACCGGGGTCCCATATCCACCTGTGTGGCACAAGGTAGACTCCCCTCAAGATGTTGTATCTCCAAGTGGTCACCACGCATGACACCCACATGCTCCTGATGAGTAGAATGATCAATGGTTGATGAATCTCAGTCAACTCCCTGAGTAACCACTCTACTCGAAACTCAACTCCATCAAATGCTGAACTACCAAGCACTCCAATCCCTGGATCCCATATCAGAATGTCAACTACAATGCCCTATGGAGCATAGTTCTGTAACATATCAACACCATGAGTCTCCTGCAAATAACACGTGGCCTCAACCCGAAATGGGTCTATCCTACCAAACCATACCAAACTCAACACGACCCCCACCGACTGAACATGCTGCTGCCATAGTGAGGTACTGCAAGACCTCAACGAATCACTAGTCAATGACGTGCTCTCCCCAATACTAAAACTCAATGGAAAATCAAAGTGACTCCCCCCTGCAAACGTCTGCTCTTCTCCATCAGTCAATGAAATGTTCGGTCCTGTAATCCCAGGGTCCCATGCTAGTCTCTGACAGGGACCATCATGTTGATGCTACTCTACTTTGATCATGACTGTCTGCTCAAAGTATCCATACTAGACCCTCCACTCCTGGATCCTCATAAGATGAAACAAACTATTGACCAAATGGACTCCCGGATCCCATGTCAAATTTGGAAGTTCATCACTTCCAATTCCCACTAACTGCTGGTGTGCCCTACTGGTAACTATCGAAAGCACTCCACCCTCATCCCAATGAGAGTCTGAATATGTAGCAACCTCTAAGATATCCTTTGTCCCATGGCCTAGGATACTCCCCATCACGCCCATGGCCTCAACTGTCTGTCCCTGATGATCCACCCCTATCCTGATGAATGCAATCAAGACACTCCTGTCAAGTGGTCTCTGTTAGAATATAGAAGATTGTGTGCTCGTTTTACCATTGACGATACCCTCGTCACCCAACCATAGGCCTAAGCCACCCTCCGAGCACCTTAACCTTGACTGAGAATTACTCTGGAAGCAAACCTTAGGCTAGATAGCCAAACAAGGTGTAGCGCATCTTCCTCCAAGGATAGTGCACCAACAATAGTTGATCAGATAGTCCAAACCCTAGCCAAGAGATAGTCCAAGCCAACACTGAAAACTGGTTGCTGCAGCAGCTGCACCTGCAGCTCTCCTTCACACGTGCGCACCAAACTGGGAATTGCAGTGCGCACCATTTGCTGCTCTGCAATTCTGAGATGTGTCAAATGAGAACTGACACCTTGTATTTATAGTGGTTCTGCCAGATTTGTTGGGGTCGACTTCTCCTTCTGGGTACTCGTCTGTTTAGTATATTATTATTATTTCTGGCTGACTTCTTCTCTTGGAGGCTAGTAACCTAATATAAATTATCTTCTTGAGCCGACAAAAGTTCTAGGGTTATTAGCCAACTCATTAGGGTTTTCTCTTGCTTTCCGGAGTCTTCTATTCTCATTAGGTTTACACATGGAGGTAAATACCTCCCGCAGCTACCATAATATTAACACTCCCTCTTAGCTAGGAAGGTATTACAAGTAATGATCTTGAGCACAAAAACATACCATTTACCTGGTAGCATCAATATAGTTGTCTAGACTATCTCATGACTAGATCATGAGCATCACCATCAACTGCATCATCTCTCGAAACCATACTTCATCTGAGTAATTAGATATGATGCTGGATAAGTCACTCACATCGTAGAGTGATACAAGAGCCATTCTTATAATCTAGAAGAGTAAATGCTCTGAACCGTTTTCCATCTGGAAAATCTTTGTTCATCATTCGTCTGGATGATGATGATCTCCAATAAACTGTTGATAGTCTTCAAGGCGATTAGAATAAAAATAGAACACAATTTTGTCTATCCATAGTAGTACATAACTACAATCCAGTGGTACACTACCACACCAAGTAACAAACAAGTACTTGATCAACAACGTATAGTTACGAACAGTGGAACATATCCACCACAGTAATCTACTGTCATACAGTCTTCATAACAAACATCTGATAGCAACCTGCACAAAAACAATGTTATGATATAAACTGAATCATCTGGGCCAATCTTTCACTCACATCTGTGAGCTTTGAAAGAATATTTGCCTCATGAACAGTGGAACATATCCACCACAGTAGTCTACATCTACTGTCATACAGTCTTCATAACAAACATCTGAGAGCAATCTGCACAAAAATAATGTTATGATATAAACTGAATTATCTGGGCCAATCTTTCACTCACATCTGTGAGCTCTGAAAGAATATCTGCCTCAGAGTAGAATAATGAGATATCTGGACTATTCTTCTCAAGCAAGGAAGAATAATTGTCCTGTCTTTTGAACTTGGACCATTTCCCACCCTAGGCCATTCTTCCTACACTAATCAAAGTGCACCCTGGAAAGAATGTATAACCCTAAGGAATGTTGACCCTGGACCATTCCCCACTCTGGGCCATTCCTCCCACACTAATCAAAACGCACCCTGGAGAGAATGTATAAACCCTAAGGAATGACTGTCCGGACCATTTCCTCTGTTAACCACAAGAGGAAAAGACTGTCCTGCATCAACCTCCAAAATAGACCATTCCTCATGTTAACCACAATGAGAAATCGCTGTCCGGCGAGGCGGGCCAGTCTTCTTGAGTAACCCTCAAGAAGAGAGACTGCCCTAGACCACTCCCCATGTTAACCACAATGGAAAGTCGTTGTCTATGATACATCAACAATCAGACTACTTCCCATGTTAGCCACAATGGGAAGTCACTGTCCGTCAGAAATCTCAATCCACTTTCCGAACAGGAAAGCATCTGTCCAAGATGGACTATTTTTCAATGAATGTCTTCAATAATGTTTTCAGTGCTCCCTCCCAACCTGGGAGTCATTTCTTCCCTTTTCAATAAGGAAGTTGTTTCAACAAGCTCTAGCTTGAGTACGCAAACTCTTTCATCTTGGATAGAAGCTTTACCAAAATGTCTGTTTTTTTTCTCATTTGTGGAGTTATGTATTGGAGAACCATTTTCTCCTTTCTGGACTTCATCATGGATAATGTAATGCTTGATTTCAAATGTACTTTAGTTTGGAACACTGTGAAGGCTTTATGTAGCTCTGAACAATAGAGTATATCATTGTTGGAAAACTGGAACATTTCCATGTGGCACTTCTTCTGTCATCATGAGATCTGATCTACTGAGTAGTCATCTTGATGTTATAGGAAATCTTCACCACGCTTCTGCTGTGCACTGGAGGTTCTCCACCAAGTTATTTTCTTTTATCTGCATACAAGGGTCTCTTTCTGGTATGCCTCAAAGTCTTGAGATTGCTCTTCATACGCTCTTTATTCAATTTCTTTGGAGAACATTCTTTGCATACATCTGATGTAGAATTCCAACTCATGGATGTTGCAGATAAGTTTGGTTTACTGGAGCAAGTAATCATCATAGTCTTCTCCCTCCATCTAGGAGAACCTCTAGTTCTAGGTCTCGCAATGCTTTCATTCATAAGTCTTCCATACACTGTTCTTTATCATGACTTTCAGTTCTTCTGCTTGATTGTTTTTTAGTGAGTTTATATCAGGCTGGTAATCTTGTGATCCTTGATACAATGATTGGTTGTTCTGATTTCTCTTTCTTTCTTGGAATCTTCATGTTCTTCTTCATGTTTTTCTTTAGCTCTTGGGTCCAAGGAGTTTCTTATAGATTCCATGCCCTAGAGATCCCACTTCTTCCTTTCATCATAGGATCATGGATCTGGATGGACAACCAGGGATACTTTAAGGCTTCTCTTCGAGGAAGACTTTTTGAACTGAACACATACTGTCTTTCATGGTTACTACCATGGATATATACTTCATCATCTTCAAAGGATCATAGGATTAGCTCCCTTCTAACCCTTGCTTTATGTAAGAGTGCATATAATCGGCTCCCTCCGTCTAATAGAGTCCACGCTTCCATCTGCATCCTTATTGTCTTCTGCAATATATAATTGGCTCTCTTGTCTAACAGAGTCCATGCTTCCATCTTGTTGTCTTCTACAAAACGTCATAAGTCTTTTTCCAATTTTCTCTAGATTGCTTGCTTCTTCTAAGTCTCTTCATGATTGATTCGGTTTAACAACTTCCACATGATTTGTATTTCATTCTTTCATGTGTATTATCTAATGATATCCATTTTCATCTTGTTTGTTCTTCCATAGGTATAGTTCTTCTTGGAACACATTATCTTCCAAGAGATAGATATACAAGATATGTACAGAGACG
>ML782235.1:1052540-1097352 GCA_009831015.1 Picea engelmannii
AGGAGAATGGCTCTCGCTGCTGCATGTAAATTTAACAATTTTCCCCTTAGGCTGGCAGGAAAACCAGCTCTGATACCACTGTAATGTTCCTGACTTGGCTAGTCTAGGAAACGCTGCTAATGTGTGTGTAGGATCAATCGTTTATAGCATATAAATGGTCATATAAATAATAAATGCGACAAAGGGCTACAAAGTTTATATTATGATATCTCTGCTGTTTACAAAGGCCGAATGTGGCTGAATGAAATGACAACACTCGGCTAGATCAAAAGACAAAAGGATCTTAGCCGGAATATAAATAAACAACAAAAGATAATACCCGGAATATGTGAGCACTGCGGGATCAATGGATGCGCTAGAACTATGGTAGCTCGTACAGTAACTGCTGGAAGCTTGGAAAGTTCACCCTGGGAGCTATACCTCTGTCCCAAATGATGCACCCTGCCCTAGTCCTCAGTACTAGTAACTGTCGGACCCCTCTACTGGTGGGTTTGGACCCCGGATGGATCCCCCTGGGGGAATGTGCCCCTCTTTCTCTGGCAAAATGCATCCTAGTGATTCCATCGTCGGAATCGGACGAAATGTGTCTCAAAATGACCGCCTTGGTCTACTGGGAAATGGGTCGGAGGGGTTTCCATGAATATGGCCTGATGCTCGCTTGGGAACCCTGAATGTATCCGCCAAAAGTGTCGCACTCCCAAGTCTGGAAAATGTGCCCCAGATGATTCCTCTGTCGGAATCTGGTGAGGAACCAGGCAAAAGATGCGCCTTGCCTTCCTCTCAAACGGGTCGGAGGGAAATCTCATAATTCTCCCTGGATGGGACAAGTCGATCTCGAAATCTCCCAGAAGTTGCGCCCTCCCTCTGGATGAATGCACCCTTGCTACTGAACAATGAGTAACTGTTGCTGAAGGATATGATGAAAGACCTATGTGATCTTCCTGGTGACTAGGGTGTGTCTCTCAACATCGAAATCAGCCAACTGGTGTCTTCCTCCTGGAATCCACTAAATTATCTCTCCTGAGAT
The DNA here is from genome assembly GCA_009831015.1 of Picea engelmannii. NCBI lineage: Eukaryota > Viridiplantae > Streptophyta > Pinopsida > Pinales > Pinaceae > Picea > Picea engelmannii. The sequence continues at coordinate 1,053,568 of ML782235.1, forward strand.
GTGCCTCTCTCCTCAATGACAAGTCATAATTTGCATAATGATGAATTAGGTCGTTGGCCCTTCTCTTATATCTTTTCTAAACCCTAATTTGCTGCTAAAACCCTAATTCGTTGTTGACCTTTTCCCTCCAAGTGACTTTTACTTTATTTTATTATTCCTTGATTAAATCACTTAATTAATTAATTAATTAACCATTTTACCTCTAAAAAGTGATTTATCCATCCTTATGGCTTCTCCGGTCACTGAAAGTCACTTCTCATCATCTTATCCTGTAATGCTCTTCCTGATTCCGATGAGCTATCACACTAAGAGGTTTCTCCAGGTAATATGCCCATTATGATCTTCTTAGTGAATTTAATTAAGATATGACGCATAATAACTCAAAATTACGGAAATCGTCGGAATGCAACGAAACCAAAGCCAAGCTGTGCAGAATGGATCCTGATGATGAACGATGCAAGTCGGGCCCAAATAAACCCCTCAATATCTCCCGAACTCTCTGTCACCCTGATCCAGGTGGATATCGGTGGCCACCCACATTTTTCGACTGGCTCAAAACAGTTTTCTGGGAATTTTGACAATTTACTATTTTTAGTAGGTTTTAACTTTCGGGGTCATTTTGAGGGCCTAAATGAAGGTTTTTCGACATTGAGGTTCTCAATGATAGCGAAAGGCATGATTGAGCCCCCAAAATGAATCTCCTCGATGATACCTTTCCAACGCGCTATCATATGCCTAAAACGGAGATTGTATGCAAAAGTTACGACCCCGAGAAGTTGATGTACTAACTTACCCAAACGGGGCCCACATGACTTTTGGCGCTTCATCTCCTAGGGTTAGGTTTTTGGATGTCTAGGGTTTTTGGCATTCCTGTTTATTGTAAAAAGGCCTTCAGAGCCTCATTGTAATCATCTTCTTGCGAATGCGAGTAGCCGTCACATCTCTTCTCAGAGATAAGCTGCCACCATTCTAGCGAGTCTTTCACTCTGTCTTTTAACAGTCTCTGTACATTTCTTTCATTAATAGAAATCATGTATTACTGTATATCTGTGTTTATGGTTGCATCTCTGATACATTTTTGTTATATTATTGAATATCTGTGATATCTCTGTGCATTTCTCTATTGTATCTCCGATCTCATTTCGTGCCGAAAATAATCCGGATCAGTGGTATCAGAGCAGACTGTTCTTGATCGTTTCTTTAGTGCATGTCCCCGACGAGGTCCGAGTGTAGCAAGTTGGGTCTCGAGCTTGTCTCTCTTGAAGACAATCGCTCTTGCACACCCAAGAAACCCTCAATGGCGGAAGAAAAGAAAAACGATGGAACAGACGATCCTATCAGTCTGTTGCTTAAGCAAGCTCTCACGCGACAGAGGGACGAAATGATGGATAATTTTTTCCACATACTTCAACGCCTGCCGATAGCAATAGGTGCATCTTCATCAAGCGACCACTTTGGAAGCACCTTGCCTTTCAAGGTACAAGTTAATTTTGATATTCCTATATTTGAAGGATAGATAGATGCAGAAGCCCTAGAAAAATGGTTAACTCTGCTAGAAGGTTATTTCTCTGTTCACAATTTTTCCGACAAAAAAAAGATCACCTTCGCACTCCTTAAAGCTCTCCCTCATGTCAAACATTGGTGGGAAACTTATTGGGAGCAAAGTTCCACAGAGGAGTCTGGAATATATGGGGTCGAGCCCACTTAGGATTTTTTTGTGGATGCGGTAAAGGAATTGTATTACCCTATTGGCAACTATGAGGACCAGTACATGAGATGGACCACACTGCGGCAAGAGAGGGGCCAAGCCGTTTCGGAGTTCACCAATACCTTCCATACCTTGCGCACCAAGCTAGGTATCAAAGACTCTGAACGACATTTGGTTCTTAAATGCCGTGGGGCTCTACACAGATACATCCAAACTGAAATGGATTTTCTGGACATCTCATCACTCGATGCTGCTTATCGATATGCTGTTAAAATCGAGCATAAATTTAAGTACCAGAATAAACGACAGTTCGGGTCTGCAAATCTGCAACAACCAAAGTATGACAAAGACAGCCATAGGAGGCAGTGTCCCGAAAAGTAGTCCAAGCCACATGAAAAGAAGGGTCACGGGAAGACAAAGGACATCGGAAAATGGTGCGATTTCCACAAAAGCCCCTGGCACAACACTGATGAATGTCGCTCAAAACAGTCATTGGTGGCCGAGATCAAAGATAAGGAGCCGAACCCTGATTCAGAATCTGATTCTGAAAATACTGGTAAAGGACAGATCATTGACGCAGACCCCACTGCTATTGTCGCGACCGCAACAATTCAACCAGAAGAACCAACAGATCCTGAAGAGGGGGAGCGCCTTTTTCATTCACAGATGTGGTTGAAGGGGACCCCGCTGCATTTTATTGTTGATAGCGGAACCCAGAAAAACCTCATCTCAGCAGAGGTTGTCAAACAATTGGAATTGTTGACAACACCCTACAGCCATACAACATCGGGTGGCTTCGGCAAGGACGAGATCTTTGTGTCAGCCAACAGTGTCGGTTGTCATACGGCATCCAACCCTTCAAGGATGAGGTATTATGTGATGTTTCCCCACTGGATGTCTGTGATGTTCTCTTGGGCCAACCATATATGTGGAGACGCCATGCTGTTTATGAGTCTCGACCCCGTAGTGTCATTGTTACTTTGGGGGGTCATCTCTACAGAATACCAGAGGTAGTTCCAACTATTGTTCCACCTAAAAAGTGTCGCAAGGTAGTATCTCATACTGCAAAATTCAGCTTCTTCACAATCTGTTCAAAAGGGGAACAGAAGGACACTGCAACCACTACAACCTCGCCCCTTGCACCTTCTATCCAACAGAAGCAGGTCGACAAGTTTGCAGCAAAGCACAAGGATTCCTTCTTCACACCTTCCTCTCATGTAGCTCGACTTGTTGAACAACCTCAGCTTCAACAGGTTCATGACAGACTTCCACAAACTAAGTAGCGTGATGTCTCCAGCGATACAAGCAACTCAACAAGATGCAGATCCAGCAAACGCTTTTCCCTCTCCCCCGGGAACTCAATGCAATGGAGACCATTACTTCCTAAGGAGGGAGGATTGATCTAGGTGGATATCGGTGGCCACCCACCTTTTCCGACTGACTCAAAACAATTTTCTGGCAATTTTGACAATTTACTATTTTTAGCAGGTTTTAACTTCCGGGGCCATTTTGAGGGCCTAAATAAAGGTTTTTCGAGATCGAGGTTCTCAATGATAGTCGAAGGCATGATTGAGCCCCCAAAATGAATCTCCTCGACGATACCTTTCCAACGAGCTATCATATGCCTAAAACGGAGATCGTATGCAAAAGTTACGACCCCGGGAAGTTGATGTACTAACTTACCCAAACGGGGCCTACATGACTTTTGGCGCTTCATCTCCTAGGGTTAGGTTTTTGGATGTCTAGGGTTTTTGGCATTCTTGTTTATTGTAAAAAGGCCTTCAGAGTCTCATTGTAATCATCTTCTTACGAATGCGAGTAGCCGTCACATCTCTTCTCAGAGATAAGCTGCCACCATTCTAGCAAGTCTTTCACTCTGAATTTTTCCAGTCTCTGTACATTTCTTTCATTAATAGAAATCATGTATTACTGTATATCTATGTTTATGGTTGCATCTCTGATACATTTATGTTATATTATTGAATATTTGTGATATCTCTATGCATTTCTCTATTGTATCTCCGATCTCATTTCGTGCCGAAAATAATTTGGATCACACCCCTATCTGGCTACTCTGGTAGGCATAGCACTCTGTAAAGTTATAATGTCCCAAAATGGAAACATTACAGAGACATAGTTGAGGAGGAACTATTGAATCATAGTAGTGATTCAGAGGGAGCTCAAACTCAGGTTTCGTGGACACCATCTTCAGGGGTGACTGGTCCACCCAAGACAACTTCAGTTTCAGAGTTGCTGAGACAGAGGGTTGGTGCAGGGGCTTCATAGCATTAGAGATTGATAAGGAGGAGCAACAGGGCACCACAGAGGCTTGAGCTTCACTTGGCTATGGAGACGTGTAGATCAGGTTCTGGATCCACTTCAGGTGGAAGTCACTTGGTGAGAGGCCAAGTTGAGGACCTTGGTGAGATGCCGAGATCCAGATACTCTTGGTGAGATACCAAGAGGGGGAGACTCTTGGTGAGATGCCAAGAGAGTGGCTCTTGGTGATATGCCATGAGTAGTGACCGTTGGCAAGATGCCAGGAGGTAGAAATCCTTGGTGGGAGACCAAGTTTGAGATCTCTGGTTTGATACCAAGATCTAGGTGATCTCGGATAGGTGGAGATGCATTTCTATCTATAGATCACACAGGTTGAACAAATCTGTGACAAAGACCATTTTTGATGATCAGGGTACAACCATACTCATCGAGTATTTGCCAATAGGCAACCATGTCCACTGCAGGGATGTGATTGGTGGTGAAGGGCACTTTTTTCGGTAAGAGGGTGTGTTGAGATTTGGGTACCTTGGATAGTGGTCCCCTCGTGTTTGTGAGCCTCTAAACACAAAGGGGGAGACTATTACTTTACTTTATGATTCTAATTTCACTTTGACTTAGGAGATTTAAGTCAAAAGTGAAATATGTCACTTAAGTCAAAAGTGACTATTAATTCACTTTGTGGGTGAATTGAGGGACATAAAGAGAAATAAGGAAACTAAGCCAAAGTGGGTTTTGAGTTTAGATTCTTTTTGGAAGATCTCAACCTTTGATTAGAAATGGGATGGGATGATCTCATTGATCCATTTCTAGGTTTCCTTATGTTTTCTATACAGAGGGTGCATAGGGCATTTGGAGGCTCATTCTCACTTGTATGCTCACCAAAGGAGCTTGGAGAAGGGAAATGAGATGGGAATGGAAGCATTGGGAGAGGAGAGTTTGGCCGCCTCCTTTCATGGAGGGCTCATGGAGGCTTACGGCCTAGTTTATTTGTGGTGATCACACTTGCTTGGAGGAGGGCGCACCATAGGAGGGGGTTGCATAGCTATCAGGGAGCAGTTTTACTTGGAGGAAGTTAGATCTGATTGTTTCAGTGGAGAGGCAACACAGGAGAGGAGATTTTTGTGGAGGGGTTTCTTCATTGGGTCAAAGAGGAAGGAGGACGCTTCACTTCAGTGGACAGAGCAACAAAGGGAGAGGGCACACTAAGATTGGGTGCATATCTCATTGGATCCTTTGGCAAGACTCAAGAGGAGCTTGCTATGTATACAGGTTCCTTTGAATTGTATTACTTGTTGTATCTCATGCTTTAGATGCCACTTATATACACTTTCATTCCAAACTGGTTTTCCCTAGGGTTGTTTATCTAGGGTCATGTTGACCAAAAATACTTGTGTTCATTTCATGTATGCTTAGAGTTTAGATCAGCTTGTTAGAGTTGTAAAGATTATGAGGAGTGTTATATGTTTTGAGTATATTGCATGTGCTAACATTGGGGTATGAAAACACTTGCAAGGGCACCTCAAAGAACACTTACCCACCTAAAATTATCAGCAGAAAGTTACTAAACAGTTTGCTGTCCTAAAAGACAGCAAGAAGACAGTTTTGAGATTGTGAACTTAGAGCCAAATAACAGGTCAAGGACAGACCTGTTTTGGCAGCCTGGGAAAGTACAGATTGTGCGATAACATGTCCTAATTAAAGTTATAAAGTGAAGAAAAGTCTTATTAAGGGTCCATTAAAAATATAAGAGTAATTCTAAAGTTCAATTAAAAAGGGTACAAGAAAAAGGTATAAGGTGGAAGTATGTTAACTCTTTTATTTTGAAAGGGTTATTAAAAGAGTTATATTGGAAAATTACAACATAAGCTTCATAATCAAAGAAGTAATTATCGTAAAATATCGACGAAAGCCAAATGGATTCTAATAAAATGAAGGAAGGAAGATTTTCTTATGAAGGTTGTTGCACTTCATGTTTCGGGTTGTTTACATTAAAGGGAAGTATTCAAGGAAAATAAGTTAACATCGCCGTCGGCATGATCGAGGATGTGAATTATATTAAAGTTAATTTGTCAAATCAATTATTAATTCCAGAACCGAATATAATTGAAAAAAAGATGTTTTTTCGCACGAAACTATATGAAATTAAGGAATTACAAGTGACAAATTACAATTGATGAATATGAATATATATCTCAATTCAATGTTACAACTATGTATAGAGAGAAAATTGACATCATTCTCGGGTTACCCCGGTTTAAAATCTAGGTACCTTCATCTTTAACATGGAGAAAAAGTGTGACGTTCCCCTATAAGAAGATGATGACATAGCAAGACCCTCTCATTCATTTATTATCATATATATATCTTATGGATCCTATATTGATTTCAACTCTTTGTTCTTATGTTGGATATTTTCCTGTATAGGAACTATTGATCATTACACTCCTATAAACTTGAAAGCGATGCTCCATAACTTCAGGGGTACATCAAAACAAACAGATCTGGATGTTTTGGTTAGGGGGTCAAGCCCATTTGTAACAATCTCTTTGATGAATCTTCTCAGTCCTGTTTCCTTGCCCTTGAAAGCGAACTGTCCTTGTTTTTATCAGAACATATCTAAGGATTAGGCCATATAGAAAAATTTAAATATAAAGGAAAGTCAGATAATAATGCAAGTTTGGCAATAGATTTAAAAAATCGATTAGAACAGGAATTATATTCAATAAAGGATCAAAAAGATATAAATGGTTGATGACATTTAGATTGGGTGATGTATTTGAGGGAAGTGTATGAGCATTTTGTCTGAAACTACAATGGTGATTGACTCTTACTTATTGATTGTATTTTTTGGGTAATAGAACCTGCCTTGCGTAGGGGTGATGCTGTCTATCTTGTTGGTTTAAATCGGAGCTTGCAAGCTACATCGCGTAAGTCGATTGTCACAAACCCAGGAGCTGCCTTGAATATTGGTGCAGCTGATTGCCCTCGGCACAGAGCCATGAACATGGAGGTCATTGAATTAGACACAGGTAATCTTTATAACAAATGCTCAAGGAGTTGATTGCATTTACAGTATACAAATAAAGGAAACTATTATTCTCAGCATTCTTCCAAAGCATTGTTTTTTGTACAGTTGCAGGCTGAGATTGTTCTAATTAAAAATTCTGTGAGTACATTGCATTGCCATTTCTGCAGATTTTGGGCATACATTTTCTGGTGTTCTAGCTGATGAGCTGGGAAGGGTTCAGGCATTATGGGGCAGCTTCTCCACGCAGGTTTGCTTCTTTTTTCTTTACCCTCTCCTGGAAGTCATTTTCATTTCATTTCTTATTATAACTAGTCCCATTGATAATCTCTTTTCATAAGTGGACATTAATATAATTTCATTTCTTTTCATTTCTCTCCCATGTCAGTATTCTTTTTATATGGGCAATTCTGAAGTTGTTTTCTTTCTCAAATTATGATTCTACTAAATATTCTTGTGTGGTGGAGTTAGTCATTGGACGACTGACCATTCTCTCTCTGTAAAGTAGATGGTTTTAAAGGTTTAAAATTTAATGCTTCGCACAATGTACTTTGACATGTAGTATGATCAGCTAATTTTTGTAGGTGCTTGCTGGAAAGACTATATAAGATACTGAATTTAGTATTTGTTTTGCATTGAACAGGTGAAATATAGCGATAGTTCGGATGATCATCAGTTTGTGCGAGGAATTCCAATTTATGCTATTAGCCAGGTGTTAGATAAGATTATAAATGGCACTGAAGGTCCACCTTTGCTTATAAATGGAATCAAAAGGCCTATGCCTCTTGTCCGCATTTTAGAGGCTGAGCTTTATCCAACCTTACTTTCAAAGGCCCGTAGCTTTGGATTAAGTGACGAGTGGGTTAGAGTATGTCTCCTCAACTAGAACTAAATATTCTTTTGACTTCTGATTTTGAAAGAAAGCCTGACATACAGATAAGCTTGCTGTTTTAGTTTAGACTTTAAAATTATCCTCCAGACCCATTCTATGGGGAAAAGTTGAACTTGTATCCAGATGTATTCCCATAGATATTATGTGTTTTGATCCCATTTTAATTCGTTTCTATCACAGGCTTTAGCAAAAAAAGATCCTATTAGACGACAGGTTCTACGTGTAAAAGGTTGTTTGGCTGGATCACGAGCAGAACTTGTTTTGGAGCAAGGGGACATGCTATTAGCCATAGATGGGGAACCGATTACCAATTTTCGTGATGTGGAGAATGCTTGCCAACGCCTTGATGAGTGCAAGAATCCAGAAGGAAATCTAAGAATGACGGTTTTTCGTCAGGTGTATATCATGGATTTTATTTTCTTGTTTTTGAGATCAAAATAGGAACATTCTACTATTATAACCTTTTCTTGATAAGTTGAAATCCTGGTATTTATTATACCTGTCAGAGGAGCTAAGTTTTGAATTGATCCATCAGGGTTTGGAGTTGGAGCTTCTTGCAGGGACTGATGTAAGAGATGGGTTTGGAACGACACACATGGCAAATTGGTGTGGGTCTGTTGTTCAGGACCCACACCCAGCTGTCCGTGCATTGGGATTTTTACCAGAAGAAGGGCATGGGGTATATGTGGCAAGGTGAGGGTGAGCCACAACCATAAAATATTTATTTTGTGTAGACCAGTGTTGCAAAACTTGTGGAGAAATCAATGAGTTTGCAATTTTCAGTGAGTGGAAATTGAAACAAGAAACTGTGCAGACAAAATCATGAATATTTCAAGAGTTATTGGTGTTCTTTTCAAAATCTCTGCTGTCATGATTTTTTTTCATAAAATGTGGTTTTCACTCTCTTTTCCCTCACACAATCTCACTGATTGTGCTTCTGCCAATGAAAAGCTACTTCCAGTGTGCTATTAGAGGGAAAACTTTGTGTTTATTCCCTGGCAAAGAATCTTTTGTGAATTGGGAAAATTAAATGGAATTTAATTGAATTTTTTGATTGTTCTCTTTTTTCCAGTCATTTATTTTAGAACTTGACTGGGTTATTCCCTAGTAAGAGTTTTGCAACACTGGTGTACACCAAGTTGGTTATACTTGGTTATACTTTGTGCTGTCTGTCTAAGAATCTAAAATAAGTTGGTGTCGTACAGATGGTGCCATGGAAGCCCTGTGCATAGATATGGACTCTATGCATTGCAGTGGATTGTTGAAGTGAATGGAAAGCCAACTCCTGATCTAAAGACATTTGTAAATGTAACAAAGGTATGCTTACTGTGTAAACTTGTCTGTATTTTTGAAATGCAGTAAAGTTAGGCAGTTGATCTATGGCATGTCTTTGGATGCTTGTTCAAAACATTTTGTCTCCTTTCATTTTCACCTTGAGAACCAACAAAATCTTACAAAACCAAAACTCAGCAAATATAACAACCTCTAGTTTTGGTCTTGAAAACCACATCATTTGTTGCAGAAGTTCTTCTCTTGTAGCATCTAACATGAATGCCTATATAGTCTGTTGAGTTGTTTATTTTTATGCCAACTTTACTGCCATTACTTTGTGCAAGTTATCAAATTTCTGTGTAGAGTTTCTATGGACTGTTTCAAACTGCTATCTTTTCCAATGACTTTCTGTGACATTGCTGACTCAATTTTATGACTCAGGAACTGGAGCATGGTGAGTTTGTTCGTGTCAGGACTGTCCATTTGAATGGAAAACCACGTGTTTTTACTTTGAAGCAAGATCTACACTACTGGCCTACATGGGAACTAACCTTTGACCCCGAGACTGCAGCATGGCATCGGAGAACCATCAAAGCTTTGGGGGATGATTTTTATTGAGACTGGTTTCTAAATTTTAGCATTTCATTTCACTACATTTCATCTCATTGTGCCTCTGCCTGTCCTTAGAAGCAAAGCGCTGTGTGTGTATCAGCCTCCAGTTCAACAACTTGTTGTTGCTTTGTCATAGTGATGGAAGGTGCAGAGAGTTTGTGTAGTGCTTTGGAGACTTCTATACCATGCCTACACTCATGTTAGGCAAAAGCCTGTGTAATACAAGAGTGCATAGTTTTATGGATTCCTTGTCCTGGCTAATAATTGCAACAAAAATATTAGAGTAACAAAACTGCTTCCTTGAGCATAAGCAAATCCCAAGAGCAAGGCAGTTCAAATTTTCCCACCTCAGTTTCAGCTAGGCAACAGAAACTCTCCAAGAGGCTATATTATGCAAAACATCATGTGAGCCATAGATTAAGGGTTAAATTTCCCAATGCTTATCATATGCTCTTAATCATAGCTTTGGTGTTTCTCTAGTATGATATGTGGGAATTATGCCCTCAAATCGTTATATTAAACTCAATAAGCATTTGGAATTAGCGGCACTAATAATAGGAAGAATGTAGCTTTTGAAATAAGATCAATCTCTAAAAGTAAATTCAGCAGCATTCCTTGGAATCTTTTGCAGAGTATATGTTTCGGCAATTTGATAATCCAAGAATTGATCAATCAAGATGCTGTAACTGAAATGGAAGGATGCCCAAAAGCTATAGAAATGATAATGCCATAATTGGCAACAACAATTATTATTCTTCAGAGTTTAGTATTCTCGACGAATGCATCACTCATGAGAATGCACCATACCAATGGTTTGATGTCAGCACGTTGTCCGAGAATTTTCATTTGAAAGATAATTTGTATCTTCTGTATGGTTGTGTTAGTGAGGTGTGATTGCACTGATAATAAATGTGTTATTTAAAGACAACAATAATCTAAAGGGGTATCATCATGTATCAGTGATACGTGATTGTAACGTTTGAATTCCAGTTGGGCCAAACTTTGAGCTAATCAATTTGGAATATGTAGGAGGTGCGCGTGGGATTAATAATATGCTCTGTATGGACTAAAAAACTATCATAGAATGGAGACATTTTTAGCTAATTGAAAATCATTTGGGATAAATCGTTACTAATTTAGAGTATTGAATTCATAAAGTAGATTACGCTTATTCATGTCATTATTTAGAGTAATTTAGATCATTAAATTTTATTTAAGAGGTCTAATTTGTTTCCTTGATTTGTGGAATGTATATGTTTGCAGGCCATTATGGCCCAAAGTTGCATTAAGGGGAAATCTATTTAGAACCATATTTTTTTAGCGAGAATGATGTTGTGATATGTTGTTGAGTGTTAGCATATAATATGTAGAATCATTTTCATTTTCTATGCCGTTAGTCCATATATAAGAATTATTCATAAAGGCAATAAGAATCTATATTCTCATTACCTTCGTGTCACCAAGAATAATAAGGTGCAATTTTTAATTAAAATAATATGAAGTACAATTCAACTCCAGGAGTTTCACGAATGAATGTTTTTATGAAGTTGCAATACATTTTTGAATAAAAGATTTCTTTGATTTAAAAGATGGAATACAAACTTTCTTCGAGTTAAAAGATGGATTCTCTCCCTTTATTCAGGGAGCAGTCGCTCTTTTGTTAGAAGATGGATTCTCACCCTTTATTCAGCAAGCAATGTTGATAAGATTTGAAAATTCCATTGTTTGAGATACTTGTTTTCTAATATCTATACGATGAAAATTTATTTTGATATTTTGATATTAGTTTGAGTTTGATTGGTAAATTTTGTATTGATATTCTCTTTACATTTGAATAGGACATGGTAGTATATAGTCTAATGTGCTCACATTATATCATTCAAAATGTGGATTCATATTGTTGGATGTGATCATTGTTATTAAATCATTCAAAATGTGGATTCATATTGTTGGATGTGATCATTGTTATTAAATTGTTGTATGCATGTTATATTGGGTGCATCACGTTTTATGTTAGAAATAACTATTAAGATAATTATGTTCTCTAGTTTGATAATTAATTCCAATTACACCATCAAAGATGGAGTGTTAGGAGGCCAAGCTTAAGTATGAGTTCATCATGGACGAGGCCTTAAATATGCTTCTAATTGAATTCATTAATGTTGGCCAAGTTCAACTTGTTGTTGAGGTAACCAAAACGTGTTATGTCTTGTCATATAGGTTATTGGTAATGTTAATACCCTTTTTGAAAACATACAAGATGGAGAACCAATAAGTTTGGGCTAGAGGTCTTCATATCTCACATATGGTGTCCACCCAAAGCAATGCTTATTGAAAGAAAGGTACTTCTGAGGGTGAGTTCTTTCTAGAAAAGAGAGGGCTTGACAACCTTGTTTCTATATTCTAAAGAACAAATGAGCCCAATATTTTAACTTGAAAGGGCATTAGAATGTTGTGAACACAAATATTTAAATATAAAATATAAATATATAAAGGAATAATCAATAGATCAATAATTAATTACTAATGAAGAGACACTTCATAATGAAGGGGTCGCGTCTCTTCATGAAAGGGCACCCCTGCGTAGGTATATATACAACCCTCATTCTCAATCATAATCATCTCATATATATATATATATATATATATAATGTGGTGAACCAATCCGGTTCATACACAAAATATTCAAGATATATGTGAATGAACTAGATTGGTTCACCACATTATATATATATATATACTGGGTATTGTGTATGAACCAGATTGGTTCACCACATTGGTATTAGAGAAAAGTCTGATGTTGGCTTTTGGACATCGGATCTTTGGTCAAATTTTGTTGACCTTAGCAACATAACTGCAGGGCATTGGCAACACTTGAAAATTTTCAGAGCTTCTCCAACTCCAATGTTTTTGACAAAAACACCAACCTTTGGTCATTTGTATTTTCAAAATTCTATTGAACAAAAGTAATTTTCTGTCTATCAGAGTCTTGAAAGAAAGAATTGATAAAAAAATAGTTTAAAAAGAAAAATTCATATAAAGAGAAGCACATAAATACTTTGCAAAAGCAGAGCTGCCACACACAATGTACCATTATGCAATACAATGGATCTACAATAGGAACTATTTTTCAAATTATTAAAAAACACTTGAATGTGTAAAAATAATTACGGGAGTCTTTTGAGGGTTTGAAAAGTTCACTGCAGGGCATTGGCCACAATTGAAAATTTTCAGAGCTTCTCCAAATCCAATGTTTTTGACAAAAATACCAACCCTTGGTCATTTGTATTTTCAAAATTCTATTGAACAAAAGTAATTTTTCTGCCGTATACCAGAGTCTTGAAAGAAAGAATTGATAAAAAAAAAATAGTTTAAAAAGAAAAATTCATATAAAGAGAAGCACATAAATAATTTGCAAAAGAAGAGCTGCCACATACAAGGTACCATTATGCAATACAATGGATCTACAATAGGAACTATTTTTTGAATTATTAAAAAACACTTGAATGTGTAAAAATAATTACGGGAGTCTTTGAGGGTTTGAAAAGTTCATTGTGACAAAATACAACAAAACAAATAAGTACCAACTAAAAATTCAGCAAAGACACCATAAAATATCATTCATTTCATTGCTCCAATTCAGCCTACAAATCGATTATGATATTGGGCTTGAATTTATCCTGTGGCCATAGGAACTAAGAGTATCACCCACCTTCATGACAATGTTTTCTGATCTAGATACTACCAGAAAACCGTCATTGCATATACCCTACGTTCGTTGTCAATAATCAAGGTTGTCAATGTCACTTGAGCAATCTATTCATTGCCTGAAAACTAAATTGGTAATGCTCCAAATTTTGAGGAATTAGGAATATTTGCATTGAAATTGGGCACTGTGTGGAGTGTATAAGATGAAGCTGCCATATTGGGCTGCCCAAATCACCGGGTTTAAAACTAAAAAAATAACTAATAAAGGAAGTTTACTCATAATGGTGTCCATCCATGCGTTGTATCGTGTAGCCATTGTTGTATCTGTGCACTTTATTGTATTAGAAGTGAGCATCGTGTGATTACCTATGGACGAGATTTGAAATTGCCACATAATTTTTTATAAAACTGCGACCCTTCGTAAAGCCATGACCCTACAAAGTAAATATCGAGTTATGTAACCGTTAAACCAAATTGTTGAGAGGATTAAGCAATTCTCTACATTAAAATTGTCTAAGAAGATATTAAAGTACTCTTATTTTAAGTAAACAATAGCAAGAAAAAAAACACTTTAAAAATATAAAACCTTTTATAACTAAGAAAAAGACAATTATTTAATAATGAGAAGGGTATTGGGAAGTATTTCGAAATTTGTGATTTTATTCCAAAGTCATAAACTTAGAAGTGAAAAGGGGTTGCTCAAAGCATTTAATACCCATTTTAAAGTTTAGGTAAGGAAAATCACCAAGGTTTTAAGTCAAAATCTAAAAAGCACACACACACACACATATATATATATATGGATTATCAAGGAATTACCTTATTATTAAGAAGTGTGTGACATACACTTTGTTATATTTTCATAAAGTGAACTTGTCATATACACCTTGCTATATGCTCATATGTGAACTTAGGAAAAGGTAAAAGAGGTAAGGTCTAAGATTAAATTAAAAGGAGGTAAAATAAAAAATCTAAGTTCCACCTTAAAGTTATAAAACGACCAATTCCAAATGAATAAAGGAGTATTATAAATTAAGTGTCTAGTATCAAAGAAACTATTGAAAAGAAGGAAAAATACTTATTAAAAGTATTATTTATGAGTGAAATCAAGGATTAAGTTAAAGTAGGAACCATGAATTCCACAGATGATTCTATCATTATGACGAAATGTCCCTAATGTGGAGAGGATGCCAAAAGTGCGATGATCTTCAAAACTCAAATGTCCCTAATGTGGAGAGGATGCCAAAAGTGTGATGATCTTCAAAACTCTTAATGGCCTTTTGCCGCTATTGTCAAAGACTATTTCAAGGTGATATGCAGATGCAACAATATGCGTTACAAATAAAAAAATAAATGATGAATTAGAAAAACGAAAAGAAAAAAATAAAGATCTCGTGGAGATTTTTTACAAAGAATCATTAGAAAAGGACCAAGAACTCAGTTGCCTAAAAGACCACAGTAAAAAATTACTTGCACAAACTAAGAAGTCAATACAAAACAACGCGTTCAAAAGTTGGAACAAGAGAATCAAGATCTCGAGAAGAACCTATCATAAAAAAAATGAAGAAATTTTTTGTTTGAAGAACCTTAATCAAGGGCTACCAGATTAAATCAGAAAGTTGAAAGAAGAGAAAATTGATAATCCAAACATTAAAGATATCGTCAAATCAGATAATGAAGAAAATTCACGTCAAAAAAATCATAATCAAAACTTACTAAGGCAAATTAAAAAACTTAAAAATGATAAGAAGTCGTTTGAAAAAAAGTCAGACCAAATCCATGAAGAAGCATCAAAATTCTTAGGTGTAAAAATCCAAGTTGTGGAACAAAGAACAAATACAGATCCAATCCACATCACAACTCAAGAAGATGCCTCTCCAATTGAAGAAAAAACATACAAGGAAGTTGGAGTACAAACAATGGAAACTCCAAGTGTACTTGCGAATACAATTTCATCAATTAACAATACCACATTAGTGCATGAAGAAAATAAAATTCCAAAACAAAATCAAGAAAGTGCTACAAATATGATAAGAGAAAATGATGCTACAATAACTCCTTATTGACATCGAAATCATAAAAGTAGATATCTTAACCAGTTC
This sequence comes from Picea engelmannii, assembly GCA_009831015.1. Taxonomy (NCBI): domain Eukaryota; kingdom Viridiplantae; phylum Streptophyta; class Pinopsida; order Pinales; family Pinaceae; genus Picea; species Picea engelmannii. The sequence continues at coordinate 1,069,167 of ML782235.1, forward strand.
GAGTATCAATATCACTTAGGCCGGAAACAACTGACTTATCTTTCGAAAAGTATTGATATTGACACAATTAAGTCTCATGATAACGGTTCATCATGCAAGTGCAACATTCAAAGAAATGAATTAGGATGGTTTGATCCTTTTACAGTTCAAAAATTTCTTTAGCACTCAGAGGTTCATATCATATAGTATCAAAAACTACTACAAAACAAAGAATGATGTGGTGACATTACAAGCCAAAGAAAAAGACATCCAATCCTTCCATCACTATGCTTTGAGGACAAAGCATTTCAAAAGGGGAAAGCAATGTTATGAACACAAATATATAAATATAAAATATAAATATATAAAGGAATAATCAATAAATCAATAATTAATTGCTAATGAAGAGACACTTCATAATGAATGGGTCACATCTCTTCATGAAAGGGTGCCCCTGCATGGGTACATACACCACTCATTCTCAATTGTAATCATCTCTCTCTCTCTCTCTCTCTATATATATATATATATATAGAGAGAGAGAGAGAGAGAGAGAGAGAGAGAGAGAGATTTCTTCATATTCCAAGTATTTTGGGTATTTCATGTATGAATCGGATTGATTCACCACATAGAAGAAGGTTTGAAAATATACACATTATATGGCTCACTTACCTAGCCAAAGGTCCTATTTGAGCAGGTACCTTAACAAGGCTTTCTAGATACATCAGATGGATGTGAAGACAACATTTCTTAATGGGATTATTGAGAAACAAGTGTATATAGAGAAACCTTAGGGATTTTATGGAAATGGGATGAAGTTTGATGTTTGCAAGCTTAAGAAAGCCTTGAATGGTTTCAAGCATGCACAAAGAATATGGTATTCTAGGATAGTTGGATACTTGCAGAGTATGGGCTTCACTAAAAATGACAAAGATCCCGACTTATATTAGATATTTGTTGGATTTGATTTACTTGTTTTGGTGTTGTAAGTAGATGAATTATTTCTTATGGGTGTAGAGATAAATGAAATCGACATGATGCATTACTATCTTGGAGGGTTGGTAGAAACTACAAGATATTTTCTTTGGTAAGGGTAAGTATGCAGTTGGGATTCTAAAGAGATTTCAGATGGAGGACTGCAAACCTATGGCCACACCCATGATCACTAATCTAAAGAAGGTGACGATCCCTGATTCTGAGTTGGTGGATCCCAGGTTGTACAGGTAGCTAATATATTTTTTGATGTATTTGGTCAACATCAGATTAGGTATATTTTTGGCAGTGAACACCTTGAGTCAGTGTGTGGTGGAGCCAAGGCAGGAGCATTGGGTAGCAACAAAACATGTGCTCAAATACTTGAGGGTCACAATGGAGTATGGTTTGAGATATCTTGGAGATGGTGACGTAAAATTGTAGGGGTATATTGACTCAGATTGGCTAGGCAGTGTAGCAGACAGGAAGTGTAGTTCAAGTTTTTGCTTTAGCTTGGGATCAATGATGGTATCCTAGTTCAACATGAAGAAGACTTCCGTGGCACTTAGCATAGTAGAGGCATAATACATGACAATCCGTATTGTTAATTGTGGGGTCATTTGGCTTCACAAGTTGCTTACATGATTGTTTGATCAGGACTTAGACTACATGGTCATTGCCTGTGATAATTAGAGTTGTATCAAACTCTATGAGAGTTTAGTGTTTCATGACAAGGCCAAATACATAAAGATCGGATATCACTTCATGCAAGACATGAGTTAGAAGGAAGTGATGAAGCTCCCGTATATTCCCACAAAACAATTGGTAATTGATATTTTTGATGAAGCCCTTTACAAAAGGGAAGTTTGAAACATTTAGAGGCACACTGGGATTGGTGCATAATTCCTTCCTTGTTAAGTGGGCATGTTGAGGGATTGGTGCATAATTCCTTCCTTGTTAAGAGAGAGTGTTGAGAAATGTAGTTCGAGTAGGAACTTCTTATTGATTTTTCAATAGACAAGATTTAAGCATGGAGTTCATTCCATTTTAACATTTTACTTAAACCATAACCAATTATATTGCAACAACCAAGATCACAAGAAGAAACACCATGCATAAGAACACAAGAAGTATCCTAGGAAAACCTTCTCAACAAGGGAAGAAAATCCAACCAAATCCTTTGCTATATTCTTCAAGAGAAATACCTTCACCACCAAGAAAACCTAGCACACAAGAGGGTGCTTGCAAACCTTAGAAGACTAGTGCCCAACAGAGGTGCGCACTTTTCACAAGATGTACTTGTTGAAATTTCCAAACTCACAAAAGATATGATTCCTCAATGGGGAATTTACCTTTACTTATATTAGACTTGACTTGTCAACAAAAATGTCAATTGGCACAACAGGGCTGACCTCTCTATCTCATAATATAATTAGTATTAACAAGATTAATTATCTTTTACATTAATTATCAATTACATTAAGGTGGGGCCGACCTGTACCCTTTACATTACAATTAGGGTTACATGCATGTTTGACTCTTGAACAACATAGCAAGGGATCTCATACACTCACTAGTGCTTAGCCACTAGGGGCACATCCATAGGGATGTCCATATCTCTATCTCACTGCATTTTATAGGAGAACCACTCTCACTAGTGCTTAGCCACTAGGATCACGTTCACTTGTGCTCGTCCATAGGCATGTACACTCAACAGATCTTTCCCACCGCATTACACATGAGAGTCATCTGGAGTTCATCATCTCAACTCTCTGCTTAGAGGAGGATAATACATCGTCTTTATCTCTGTCTCATGACGATGCACCCAACTCTATGGGAATTCACACGTTCACCTTGTGCTCAGCCACATGCACGTCCAACTCAACATATCTCCTTTCTCACTGCATTACACATGAGAATCATATGGAGTTATTCTCAACTCTCTGTAAGGAGGATACCATCACTACGTTCTAGTTCTGTCTCAAATAGGAACCACACACCCATTTCAGGGGCTCTCTCTCTCAGGTCTACTCAATCAGTCCGTGTCTTGGAGAATGTCTCACACAACTGTAATCATCAACACTCCCTCTCATCCAGGGAGGAATTTTTCTTCATTCCAAGTCTCACACGGATGTACTTTGAACTTTTTCTTGGTTGTAGTCATCAACACTTTCTCTCAACTAGGGAGGTATCCTTCACCAAGTTAATTTGGTGAAGATGTCTACAATTTTCTCATGTGTAGGAAGGTACTGCATGTGTACTATTTTCCTCTGCATCATGTCTTTGATATAATGATATTTTATCTCAACGTGTTTCGATCTATCATGAAACAATAGGTTCTCAAAGAGATTTACACACAACTTTGGTTATCATCTTAGAATCCATCACATGATGAAGTAAATATGTCAGAAGCTTGTGAAGTCACATTGCTTCGCACCCTTGATGCTATATACTCTTCTTCTGTGGTACTAGAGGCCACAGAGTTTTGTTTCCTACTGTACCAGGAAACCATGGCAAACTTCACAGTAAAACCACAATCAGATGTGCTCTTCCGGCCCACTGTATTCTCTGCTCAATTTGTATCAACATATCCTCTCAAGCTCAATTTCACACTTGGAGGCATATCTGAGGCCATATCTAACTGTGCCTCGTGTATATCACAATATATATGCTTTACTGTTATCTAGTGAGTCTACCTCGGTTGGCTCATGAATTGACTAAGCATATTCACTGCATAGCATGAATCAGGTTTGGTGTTAACCAGATACATCAATGATCCAATCATTTGTGGGTCAATCTTGTCTAGATCATCATCATTCATTTTCTTCAAATCCATCACGGTGGTTTTGCATTCTGTCATACTAAACTTCTTTAATATTCCCATTGTATATTTTCCTTGACTCAGGAAAATCTCATTGGTCCTCTGTCATACTTCTTGTCCCAAGAAGTAGTGCATCATACTCAGATCCTTCATGTCGAAATCAGAAGTCAAGGCTTACTTGTATCCAACAACAAGGCTTTCTGAATAAGTCATCAAAATCAGGTTCTCGTCACCAACACTGTAATAATATAGGTTTTGATCAACAACACTCTTGTTGAAACCCAAACTCATCAAGAATCCATCCATTTGATATAGTTTCCAACTCATGGATGGTAGTACTGATGGAAGTGTATCGTGCTTACTAGATCAAGTATATCATCATAGAAAACTCCCTTTGTTTGTGAGAATCCTCTAGTTATAGATCTTGCTTTGTATTTCTCGGCACTTCCATCAGCTGCATGCTTGATCTTATAGATCCACTTGGAAGTTACCACAAGCTTCCCTTCTGGTTTCTGAACAATATCTTATACATCATTCTTTAAGATATACTGGTATTCTTCTGTTATGACATCTTTCCATACATGTTCTCTTGTTGCTTCTTCAAGACAAGGGGGCTCAAAATCAATGAAGTGGCTCATAACTGAAGGGTAGCCTTGAAAAGTCTTTTGCTTTCTCAAGGTATCCCTTGAGGGACTTGTATGTTTCTCTTCCTTCTAGCAGAGTTGTGTTGATCCTAGGCATGCCTTTTATGCCCTACTGTAATATCTCTGGTCATATCAACTAGAGTAGTTGAGTTTGCTAGAATACTGTCTGTCTTCCTCTGAACTGCTGAAGGTATTATCTCTTTCTCCTTTTTATATTTTATTTTTTTTATTTTGTTTTGACTCCCTCTGAGTCAAGTAACTCTCTCTGAAGTCTGAAGGAAGGAAATATTCTTTTATTGCTTGTTAGATATTTTATGTCTTCTTGACCAACATAATAATCAATCAAATAAGTTTTGGATTCCCGTACCAGGGATAATGGTCCAAGTCTTGAGGGCTTCCATACTGGGGATAATACCCTTCATTTATTAAGAATGCAATCAACTATAAAATTAGAGATCAAACGATTTACCTGGGTTTGTAGTCATGTTAAGTTTTGAGTTTGTTTTTAGAGGAAGCACTTCCTCTCTCTTATCTTCATTCTTTTGAGGTGGATTTGGATCAATGTCAGCGGTAGAAGCATATTGCCTTCCCTTCTTCCTGGTTGGAAAATTTCTTTCATAGTGCCCATATTTGTCACATTTGAAGCACTGCATTTCTGAAACATCTCTTCTCTGATTATGACCTGAGGTTGAAGGCTTTTCATCTCTGAATGTTTGTCTGAAATTTATTTTGAATCTTCCTCCTTTCTTTGTATGAAATGCAAGGGCATGATTTTCATCAGGGGAGTCTTCCACTCCTCTATTTCTAAGTCTAAGTTATTCTTGAGTACATTCTGTGTACATACGATCAAAGGTTGGTAGACTTTCTCTTCCACTGTTACTTTGAAGAAAATGATCCCAATGTTTTGGAAGGTTGTTGAGAGTGGATAAGACAAGTTCTCTGTCGGACATGATTTCTCCAATGGCTTCTAGTTGTTCTTTAATATATGATATCTTTATAAAGAAGATGACAAATGTATCACCTTTCATCATCTTGGTACTTTGAAGTTGTCTCTTCAAGGTAAGATATCTGAGGGTGTTGTCACTTTCAAACAATTATTTTAATGCTTCATACATTTCATAAGGTGTCTTCAGGTTGGCAATACGAGGTAAGAGATGATCTCTTATTGAGTAGATGATTATTTTTCTTGCTTTGCCAACTTCCTCTTTTCTTATATTCTTCTCTTCATCGATAGCTGTATTTGGTAAAGTTTTAGTTACCACATCCAAAAGGTCATCTTCTTCAAGGGTGACATGAAGCTTTGATTTATAGGATTTGAAGTTTCTTTCTCCATCAAGACTATCTTCTACTAAAGTTTTGTTCTTCATTTGTTCGGATTTCTTCTCAAACTCTCGCCAACTCGACTTAGAAAACCTAATGATTAGGTTGGACTAGTAACCTTAGATGTTGTTGGGCTTATGACTGCCAACAATCAACTTTGAGAGTGTCACACTAATGTTTGTTGAGTTGAAACATTTCTTCAAGAAGTTGTAGAAACCCTAAGATCAAGATTTTGCAGAATATCTCGACACCCTTGAAACCCTAGGGCCAAAAACTCAAAATCCTTGAAATTTTACTTTGAAGGTCTCTGGAGATGCGCTAAGGAAGGTCGTACAACTTGGTTCAAGTTTTAGCTTCAACTTCCACTTGTAGAGTGCTGAAAGAGTTGATTAAGTGTGGGACGCACATATTTATGCAAAAACCCTAGAGGCCGTTCATAACTAGTTTATCCTTTTAAATGCTTGTGGAAGGGTTCTTCAAGACCTATGCTCTGATACCATGTTTATTTTTCAATAGACATGGTTTAAGCATGTAATTCATTCCATTTTAACATTTTAGTTAAACCATAACGAATTATGTTGCATCAACCAAGATTACAAGAAGAAACACCATGCACAAGAACACAAGAAGTATCTTGGGAAACCCTTCTCAACAAGGGAAGAAAACCCAACCAAATCCTTTACTATATTCTTCAAGAGTAATACCTTCACTACCAAGGAAAGCTAGTACACAAGAGGGTGCTTGCAAACCCTAGAAGACTAGCTCCCAAGAGAGGTGCACACTTTTCCCAAGAAGATGTACTTGCTGAAATTTCCAAACTCACACAAAAGATATGATTCCTCAATGGGGAATTTACCTTTACTTATATTAGACTTGACCTGTCAACAAAAGTGTCTATTGGCACAACAGGGCCAACCTCTCTATTTCATAATATAATTAATATTAACCATATTAATTATCTTTTACATTAATTATCAATTACATTAAGCTGGGGCCGACCTATACCCTTTACATTACAATTAGGGTTACATGCAAGTCTGACTCTTGAAAAATATAGCAAGGGATCTCATACACCCACTAGTGCTCAACCACTAGGATCACGTTCACCTGTGCTCGTCCACATGCACATCCACTCAACATATCTTCTTTCCCACTGCATTACACATGAGATTCATTTGGATTTCATCATCTCAACTCTCTGCTCATAGGAGGCTAATACATCGTCTTTATCTCTATCTTATGATGTTGCACCCAACTCTATGGGAATTCACACATTCACCTTGTGCTCAGCCACAAGCACGCCCAACTCAACAGATCTCCTTTCTCACTGCATTACACAAGATAATCATTTGGAGTTCTTCTCAACTCTTTGTAAGGAGGAGGCCACCACTACATTCCAGTTCTATCTCAGATAGGAACCACACATACATTTTATGGGCTCTCTCTTAGGTCAACTCAATCAGTCCGTGTCCTAGAGAATGTCTTACACAGCTGTAATCATCAACACTTCTTGCATAGGTTTTAGTGTGAACATGCAGGAAGTGGTTCAAGACATTTCATTGGTAACCACCTTGGAAAAGTGGTCACTAATTCCATCTTGTAATTTCACTTGAAAAGTAAAAGAAAAACTAATGTTTTGAAGTTGACTTAGTTTTAGGGGTCTAAATGATATGTTCTAGGAGTTATAGAACATTAATGACTTAGATTAGGATTTAATCTTAGCCCTATATCTCAAGATTGAGATAGGTGGCATCTAGGATTGAGGATATTAGGTTTTCTCTCAAAGAACAAAGAGGACAAGACAAGAGAGGTTGACATCATATGAGAAAGAGAGCAAGAGAGATGGAAGAATGAATAATGCATCATGAAGAAAAAGAGCAGATTTGCTAAAGAGATTGACAAGATACTAGTAGGTTGTACAAATTGTACCATTGTTGTAGCTATCCTTTATTTATGCGTAGCCCATTTAGCTTTAGAACATGTTGCACACACTGTATTGTTGGAGTGTACTTTAGTGTTGGGAGGAGAGAGAGTGTTTTTTTGTTCAAAAAATGTAGAAATAGAGTAGGTCGTACTGTTGTGGTTGTATCCTTTTTTACACAGGCCATACACTTTTGTTTGAGGTGCTTTTGTTGATCTTACAATTGTTGGTTCAAGTAGGCTGCAAAGGTCACCTTGTAAGCTTTGATGAAAGGAATGATAAGCTAAGTTGAAGGAGTGCTTCATTTTATTGCTTTCATAGTTCATTTTTTAGCTATTGTGTGATTGATGCAATGTTTATAAATTATTTTTCTGTTGTTAAATGGATTCTATTTTGAGTTATTTAATAAGAGAACATTAGCACAATAGTCACCCAATGTTAGAAAAAATTACAATTTGGTACCATTCTTTGTATAGGAAATTGATTGGGTGCTTGATATATCTTGTGAATATTAGGACAAATTTTCTATGCTGAGTCAAGTTATGGTTGCTTCGTAGGAGATTCATTGGGTATATGCAAAGCATGTTCTTAGGTACTTGAAGGGCATGATTCATTCTGGCACCATGTATACCTGAGATGATGGATTGTTTCCCCATGGATTTTTTGATTCGAACTGGGCTAGAGATGTCAACTCTCGGAAGAGTACTTCCAATTTTCTTTCAACATGGGGTAAGGGTTGATATCCCGGTGAAACTGGAAGCACATATCATTTGCACTTAGTTCTATATGGGTGGCGTATATATTAGCATGTTCAATGAGTCGTAAAGGAGTTTGACTTAATAAATTGATCGTTGAGCTAGGAGATATGTAGTTGGTGCCAATAGTTGTGTATTGTGACAATTATAGTTGTATCAAACTCTTTGAGAATCTTGTATTTCATGATTGCTCTAGGGACATTGACACTTTCTATCATTTTATGAGACAAGGTACAAAGGAAGATTGTAGCCTTTTATTATATTTATCTAGAGTTTCAGGTTGCTAACATTTTGACAAAGCCTTTAGCCAAAGGGAAGCTTGAGAATCCAAGGGAGAAGACATGATGTTATAAAAACAATTTTTCATAAAGAGAGAGTGTTAGCTTTCAAGGTTACTTTGAGATCGTTTACATCATTCTTGGGGGTGCTCCATGTGATGTGAGGTGCATGGTGTACAAATGGCCTTTGGTTGTATCATGATGGACATATGTATGGGAGGTGGCTTCTTCATTGATTTCTATATTGTATGGATTCTTGTGTGGCATTCTTCTTTTGAGCATTGGAGAATTAAACAACATGATGACATTCTTCATGATGCACACATGGAGAGTGGGTGGTTTTCTTGGAGAACGATTTTCCTAGGAGGGGTTTGACATGTGTTACCTAGAGTTGAATCACTTCACATGTGGGATTATAATTTTGTAGCTAGGTTTCTTGTAGCGAATGAGGTCCACTTTCTATTGCTTTTCCTCACCCATCTTTCATATAATTAGAGGGAGGACAAACTCTTTTCATTAATTTTCCGTCACACAGTTGTATTAGAGTTCTGAGAAGTCAAGTGTACTAGTCTGTTTCTATTGTAGTACTCCATTGGATTATTTCTTTTGTATTGGAGTAGGACTAGGACAAATTTCAAGGGAAATACTAGGGTTTTACCCTAAGGAGACAAATAATCTAGGGTTTATGATAAACCCTAGAAGGGTAAAAGAAGCATTGTATCTTGTAGCTCTCGTGAGAAAAGAAGATTGTAGTTTTTTTGCATGTGGAAACCTCAATGCTATTTGTTATAGTTGTTGTGGAAGAGGAGAAGGAAACATATTGTACATTGTGGGATATAAATGTAGGTATGAAGTGGGACCTATTAGTGATGATGTTGTCTTGTTGAGGATCCTTGGTGGAGTGACTTGCTTTGGTTAGGAGTGATGCTTAGCTAGGAGAAGTTGGTGGGTATAGGTTTTTATGGTTTCCCTAGCTAGGGTTTGGAGAGTTTGACTTCTATTATCTTTGTGTTGAATTTGTGGTATATACATGTACTTCATCTCTTGTATATATTTGAAGTTTCTAGTTTCTCAAATATCGTGTCCTTATAAATTTCATTTTTATCTTATGTCAACTTCTTGATTGGGTAGATTTTAACACTTGTTATGCAAGCTAATTTGACATAACATATAGTTGAATTGGTTAAGTAATTTAAAATTTTAGATTATCCCTAAGGTTGAAAGTTCATGGTGATTATATTTAGAAGCCTCTAGATTGAGGTGAAATTTTGAAAGTCGCAATATGGAAAAGTTTTCATAGAAGCACTCCATCATGTGATCGCACAAGCACTTTTTCTCTAGGATCATAATGAGTCTTCTGCAAAATGGTCATGGACAAGTTGTTTGGTGTTTGGTAGACACAAAAGTATCCCACAAATTATGCCCATGCTGACTTTAGAATTAATGTTATACCCTATGTCCTTAACAATCGAAACATGCAAGGGTGGAGCCAAAGGGAATCCCTAGAAGATTGATAGGAAGAGCCTCACCCTTTTAGATTTTATTTTGTTAATACATAAACATGTCGAGGCATCTGCAAAGAATGTTTCAATAGTGTATGAATATGGAACCCAAGCCTAAGGCATGGAGCATAGTTAGGATAGATGTAATATTCCAGATATAAAAAGTATGCAGAACATAAATAAAATGCTAGAAATGACAGATAAATAACAATATAACCAGAACAACACCACAGTAACATTGAAATGATATCAAAATAACACCAGAAAGAGCACTTTGATTCTGAGAGCAATGTTCATGGGCCTCTTCGAGGGGGAAACCTCCAGTCGAGAAGAGCTCTATTACAATAATATCCAAGCTAGGGTTCTCATACCCTCGACTCCTATTTATACTAAACATGTCTATGAAAAGAACCATCTAGAGGAAGATCCTTCTAGAAGCGAAAGCTTCTATTAGGTCTTCTTACATTCAACTTATTCTACTTTATTGCAAGGCCTTATTAATATTGACCTTTTTTACATCCGAATATATTGTTCTACATACGTGAGGGGATAAGTCCCTAACATATCCTCCCCCTTAAAAACAACCTTGTCCTCAAGGCTTGAGATGTGGAAATTGCTGCAGAATGGTAGCTGGTTCCCAAGTGGCATCTGCTAGAGTTGTATCTTTCAACTGAACTAACACTTCCTTGATGGTTCGCTGACGCAGGAGATGCTCACGATGGTCCGAAACTACTTGTGGCTGTAACCAAATGGATCCTTCTTCGTCCAACTTGGGAAGGTTGGTTGGAGTTTGGCACTTAGTTCCAATCACCTTCTTTAAGCATGAAACATGAAAAAAAAGATGTAGCTTAGAATGTCTGGGCAAAGCTAACTGATAAGTCACTTGTCCCACACGCTTGAGAACGGTATAAGGACCATAAAATTTAGGCGCCAACTTCTGACAATGGTCGACCTTGAGGAAATTTTTCTTGTAAGGTTTCAGTTGAAGAAACACTTGATCCCCTTCTGTAAATTGACGTTCAGAGCGAACTTGATCTGCTTGTTGTTTCATGCGATTCTGGACCATGACCAAATTCTCTTTGAGGGTACGGAGAATAGCCTCTTGAACTGTAAGCGTTTGGTCAACCGCCTGGACCTTGGAGACACCTGGTAAATATGAGAGAACTGAAGGTGGATTTTGTCCATATACCTCTTCAAAAGGGGTCACGCGGGTAGCTGTATGGTATGAAGTGTTGTACCACCATTCAACTAGGGGTAACCATTGAGCCCACTGATTTTTCTTTTCCGATGTAAAACACCTCAAATATGTTTCCAAACACTTGTTGACAACTTCAGTTTGTCCATCAGTCTGGGGATGATAAGTTGTGCTGAGATGCAATTGGGTTCCTTGAAGCTTGAATAGTTCTTGCCAAAAATTTCTGGTGAAAGTTGGGTCACGATAAAAAACAATAGGATGCAGCATGCCATGAAGCTTGAAGACCTGATCCATGAAAAGTTGAGCCACAGTGGATGTTGTAAATGGGTGTTGAAGAGCAGAGAAATGAGCATACTTGGAAAGGTGATTGACTACCACCATGATGAATGATTTATTTCCCGATTTAGGTAATCCTGTAATAAAATCCATAGAGATATCCCTCCAAATAGTAGGTGGAATCGGAAGTGGTTGTAGTGTGCCATGAGATTTGACTGTTTCACCCTTGTTGCATTGACACACATCACATTCAACTACAAAATTACAAACGTCTTGTTTCATACCATCCCATAAAAAAGAACGTTTGACCCTGTCATAGGTTTTGGTAAACCCAGAGTGCCTAGCTGTGGGTGTAGCATGAAACTCAGAAAGTACCGTGGATTTAAGTTTTGACTGTTTACTTAAATACAAACAGCCTTTGTATCGAAGCTCATCATAAACCCAAGAGTACCCTAGTGGATTGAAGAATTGGACTGCAATTGTTATATCATATGCAAACTTTTGGGATCATGTAGCCATTCCTAGCGAACGACTTGGAGCCAATCTGGTATAATGAAGGAGAGAGAAAAAAGGGATCCTTCATCTTCATATTTTCAGGAAAGTGCATCCACAACCACATTGTCTTTTCCTTTCTTGTAAATGATCTCATAATCATATCCAAAGAGCTTATTCACCGATTTTTGTTTCTCTGGGGAGGAAATGCGTTGTTCTAGAAAATACTTGAGGCTTTGATGATCTGTCTTAATTTGGAAGTGTTGCCTCGATAGATAAGGGCGCCACAGATCAATGACATGCATAAATGCCAACATTTCCTTTTCATAGATTGATTTGCCCAAATTTTGTTCGGACAGTTGTTTGTTGGTAAAGGCCAAAGGTCGACCTTCTTGCATAAGGACAACACCAATTCCTTTCCCTAAAGAATCACATTCCAGGACAAAGGTCTTTGTGAAATATGGAAGGGCCAGGACTGGAGTGGTGCACATGGACATCTTCAAGGTTTGAAAGGCCTGAGAAACTGTTGGAGTCCAAGTGAAATAATTCTTTTTAAGGAGTGCAGTGAGAGGTGTCGCAATCTTTCCATAATTCTTAACAAACTTGAGATAATAACCTGTTAAGCCCAGAAATCCACACAAGCTTTTGAGAGACTTTGGGTGATGCCAGTATTGCATAGCTTCAATCTTTTTAGGATCGACCCTAACGTCATCCTTTCCAACAAGATGACCCAACTACTCGACTTCCGAGGCACCAAAAGCACATTTATATTGTTTCAGGAAAAATTGGTGCTGAGAGAGTAGATGAAGAACTTGATCCACATGAGAAAGATGGTTTGTCCAGGTTTTGCTATAGATGAGGATATCATCAAATAAAACTAAGACAAAATGATGGAGAAAAGGACGGAAGATATGGTTCGTGAGGATTTGGAAGGTGGAGGGGGAATTACACAAGCCAAAGGGAATGACCAAAAACTCATAGTGGCCCTCATGAGTTCTAAAGGTAGTCTTAGGAATGTCTGCCTCTTTCATATGGATCTGGGTGTAGCCAGAACAAATATCAAGTTTAGTAAAGAACTGGGCGCCACTCAATTCATCCAAGTGGTCATCAATGACAGGAATGAGAAATTTGTCTTTAATGGTGAGTTTGTTGAGGGCACGTAAGTCATGACACATGATCCAAGAACCTTATTTCTTTAGGATCATGACCACAGGAGAAGAGTAGGGGCTCGTACTAGGGTGGATAACGCCCGCGTTAAGTATTTTTTGAACCATTTTCTCATTTTTATTTTTTTGGGAAAAGGGGTGGCGATATGGATGAATATTGGGAGGAAGGATTCCTAGTACAAGGGGAATGGAATGATCATGAACACAATGGGAAGGAGGGAGTCTATGATGAGTGGAAAAGACCAGTTGATGTTTAGAGATGATGGATTGGAGGTCTTGCGACAGAGAGGGTGTCTCAGTTGCTTGTATGGCATGGAGTTGGGCAATAATGCCAGAATGGCCTTTTTTGAGCAGCTTTTCCATGTGATGGGAACTAATGAACTCAGGTGAACCAAAGGTTATTTCTTGGAACTTATATTGTTGGCCCTCCTAGTCAAATTGCATGGTTAATTCCTTAAAATCCATGAGAATGGGACCCAAAGTCCTTAGCCAATCTGCACCAAGTAGAATGTAACAACCACCCATGTCGATAGAAAACTTATGAGATTTCAGGTGGTAGTCACCAATTTGGAGACACACATTTTCACAACGCCCTCCACATTTCATGGAGCCGCCATTGGCAATCATGATTTGGAAATTATTGACTGCATGGATATAACAATGGGTTTCTTGGGCAATGCGATGATGAATAAAATTATGGGTGCTTCCACTATCAACAAGAATGATGACCTTCCTATGCTTGATGTAGCCAATTAGCTTGAGGTTTTGGGGGGTAGAGAAGCCAGTGAGAGAATTTAGGGAAATGATCGGTTCTACTTCGGAAGGGTCTGAGGGAGGGGTTATGTCAGTGGGTTCAGGTGACTCAGACATAATGGGAGTTTCAACATCCTCTTTCGAAATATCCTCTGAGAATAAAAATATTTTTTTCCTTACACTTGTGGCCCGAAAAATATTTGTCATCAAAATTATAACAAAGGCCTTTGAGTTGGCGTTCATCCATTTCAACCCTGGTCAATTTTTGGATCTTTAGTGGAGCAGAAGAAGTAGTGGGATTTACTGGTTTAGTGTGAGGAATAAAGGGGGTTTCCAGTTTTGAGAAGAGACAACCTGTTGTGCTTCCTTAGCTCTTTTAGTAGCCTCCACCCAAATCTGAGGCTGAGCCATGAGGACATGAGCACAAATCTCATCCTTGAGGCAATTGATAAATCATTCTCAGAAAAAAGAATCCGACATACCCTTTGTACGAAAAGCTAGTTGCTCAAAAGCAGCTATAAAGTCTTCCATTGTTCCAGATTGTTTCAACTTTGTCAAATGGCCTAAATGGTTAGTGTCAGTGTCAAAGCGTTCATAAATCTCTACCACAAAGTGTGTCCAAGCAATATACCCTTGACGAGAAGTTTTTCTCCATTGCTACCATTGCTAACGTTCTTGATCTAGATGGAGAACACCATACCAGAGTTTGGCCAAATCATCTGTAATTTCGTACAAAGAGAAATAATGTTCCATTTGAGTTACCCAACCAGTGGGATCCGAGCCATCAAATTTGGTCACATCCACCCGCGGAAGGAGTAGGTCACACTGAAAGTGATGGGGCTGAAAATTATGGGAATGAGGGGAAGTTTTAGCTTCGGTATGCAAAGGTGGGTCAAATAAAGGGGGATCTATAGGGATATGAAGCTTGGTGCAAATCATCAAAACGACAGATTCAAGTTGGGTAGTCATGTCTTGTTTGAGGTCTTCTTTGAGTTTGGTGATTGGTGCGACGATGGAGAAGTGCATGTTTTGATTGATGGTGGCAATATTGGCACTGAGCTGTCTCACTTCTTGTTGGGTCTCTGTGAAATTAGATTGCAAGGTATTGAAGCGAGCTTCCAATTCTTGGCTACGGGTATGGGCCATGATGACGAGGGAACCGAAAAGGGGCAGGCGTGGTAAAAAAAATTGTTGAAAAATTATAGGTATGAATGTGATAAGGGCGAAGAGATAAATCCAGT
The DNA here is from genome assembly GCA_009831015.1 of Picea engelmannii. Taxonomy (NCBI): domain Eukaryota; kingdom Viridiplantae; phylum Streptophyta; class Pinopsida; order Pinales; family Pinaceae; genus Picea; species Picea engelmannii. Next base: position 1,084,482 of record ML782235.1, read on the forward strand.
GGAATAGGTCTCAAATAATGGTGCAAAAATTTCCAGACTTTTTTTTTTTTTAACACCTACAGAGTTATACTCTCGTCTGAAGAATATTGCAGTGATGAAATGCCCAAATACTTAACCAGGAAGAAATGTGTAGTGATTTGGCAACTCGAACACAGTTGTGCGACAATATATCTTATCTGTTTTATGTTTTGTTTTCATCCCCAAGGGTTAGGTATTCAAGGGTTCTACAGACAAGGGTTTGCCCTGTTCTATAACTCTCTGATATATGTGCGGGTTTCAACAGTAGTACGCAGCCCAATATCTCAGGGCACCATCTAAGGAGGCTAGACTGTTCCCTTAGCCGTACTACCCGACTACCCAGACATTAGAGAGTATCTTCCCGAGTGTTGTTCTCGGTGACACTATAGTAGTCAGGTGGCTGATCGGTTTTTCTAAAGAGGGCTTCAGGAAATCTAGGCCGGTCCATATACAGGTGTTGTCTGATGCGCTACCACTCGAAGGGGTACCAACAGGGGTTACAAGGGTGGCCAACAAATGTGCGCTTAAGAACCACTTGTATTTCCTGTGTGTATGAATCCCTCAACCGTGGGTTTATGCACTTAACGACAGATCTCTATAGCTTAAAGACACCAGAATATGTCTCTACCCTAAAAAAAATTAACCCACAATTTTTTGCCGAGGAAAGTGCTTTGATACCACTTGTAATATTCCAGATATAAAAAGTATGTAGAACAAAAATAAAATTCTAGAAATGGCAGATAAATAACAATATAACCAGAAAAACACCACAAGAACACTGAAATGATATCAAAATAACACCAGAAAGAGCACTTTGATTCTGAGAGCAATGTTCATGAGCCTCTTCGAGGGGGCAACCTCCAGTTGAGCAGAGCTCTATTACAATAATATCCAAGATAAGGTTCTCATACCCTCGATTCCTATTTATACTAAATATGTCTATCAAAAGAACCATTTAGAGGAATATCCTTCTAGAAGCAGAAGCTTCTATTAGGTCTTCTTACATTCGACTTATTCTACTTTATTGAAAGGCCCTATTAATATTGACCTTTATTACATCTGAATATATTGTTCTACATACGTGAGGGGTTAGGTCCCTAACAATAGACATCTATGAAATTGTAGGATTTGTCAAAATCAATCTTGATGAAGTGGGTGTCAAGGCTATAGGCTTGGTTCTATTTCATACCCTCCCATATTGTTATTACATTGTCCAAAATAAAGCTCCTAGAGATAAACCCACTTTATTTAGGGAAGATGAATATCATAATAATATGTTTAATGAAAAAAGTCAATGCCTTAGCCATAATTTTGTAAGACATTGAGTAAAGTAATGGGTCTCTAACTAGCAATAGGTTATGCGTCGCTTAATTTTAAGGCCTTGTTTAATGCCTTCCCTCAAATAGCCATTTCCAAGAACTTCGCTATACACCTATAACATATTGACCCAATAAAAACCAACAAAGCCATGTAAAACTCACAAGGGAAACTATCAAGGCTAGGTTTTTGTCATCCTCCATTTCATGAAGGACCACTTTCAGTGCATCCAAGGATAAATCTAGGTCACATGCTTGACATTGTTATTCAAAAACCATATGAGGAATGAGATCCAATTTTTTTTACTAGCCTCTACCTTTTATCAATGAGGCCTTGCATTTGAAAAACCATTTGGTGGTGTTTCACATTTCTTTTTCAATTTCTTCTCCAATTTCTTCCTCAATGGTGAGTTGACCCTAAGTGGTCTTTAGGGCCAAAATATTTTCATTAGCCTTCTTCATGGAAAATATTTAAAAAAAATCTTTGGTGGGTCAGTTCCCCATCATAAGTCAATAAAGTTGATATTAGGGTCCTACCCTAACCTCCCTATTTAGGGGTATATAGGATTTATCTAATTAATGTACATGGCCATTTTCTTTGAGTAAGACCTAGTAACTAGTTGGTGTGTAGTTAATGAATGTAAAAATACCATTATGAAATAATCCCTTGTAGGTAGTCGGTACTCAATAATCTTGGGAACACTAGAGGTTAAGGTTTAGGTAATGAGAACCTATATATAGTGGTAGGAAGCTATGTAATCAATGAAAATGATTAATATTGTATTGGAGGTTGCTTCATAGAGACAAGTGAATATTACTCACCTTTTGGAATATCAATAAATGTTGGGGACACAAAAAATTGAATAAGCGTGAAGCACATTTTATTCAAGATATGATACACATATAAATACATTATTTATGACCTTTGGATTTGTATTCCAAGGTCTCATGGACTCTCGAAAACCGTTACACTAATTTTTCATTTCATATTCCTCCACGACATGGATTAGGTTTCCAACATTCCCCCCTTAATTCAAAGGGGTGTATGTGAGTCCAAGGTAAGAGATGATATCTAAAAGTGGGCAACTAAAATTTGGAAGTGTGCCGTTGTTGATGCCTGAAAGTGCTCTTTGAATATGATGGTTTTGGGATGGCCAAAAATCGAATGGCTAGCAGAAGCTAATGTCTTCTACTAAATGGTGATGGTGGTTTAAGGAAGACCACAAACCAATTTGGTGGTTTAAGGATGAACACAAACTCTGGAACCTTGCTCTAGGCTCAATGGTTCCCAGAACATTTCCTAAGTTAGCTAGAATCTGAAGCTGGTGATGTCTTTTGCTAATTGGAAGTGCTCTCGATGTTTGTTTAAAGATGACCATAAACTGTGGTGTAGAAGAAGATGAAAGTATTCTACCAAGTGGAGGTTTAAGGAAAACCACAAACTATTGTCCAACAAAAGTTGTAAGTCTTCTACTAAGTGGCAATTTAAGGAGAATAAAAAACCAGTCATGCTTGCTTGTTGCTCAATTGATAAGACTTTGAAACTTGAAGCCTGACTATAAATCACTTCTGTTGTTCCCCCCTGTCACGGACAAGGTGAGAAGACACAAATCCTTTCACTACAGGATGGCTCAATAATCGAGATTGGATTCGTCGGTATGATTGATATATGTTCTTGACTATTGATCACCATCGCCAATAAGCCATCCACCTATAATGGCTATTTACTCTTACAATCGTCTTGTGTTTGAAACACCTATTTGAATGATGATTATGTTGTCCACAATGCTCACAAAGATGAATATTGAAGCACTTATCTTCAACATGTCCAACTCGTTGACAATGTTGACATTTTTGAATTTTCTCTTGAACTGGTGCAAGTGAATATGAACTGTCTTGGAGTAGTCCAACACTCTAAAACTGGATCAGTTTCATGTAATACGGATTATGATTATGAAATGTGACATCCTTTTCATATTCGATACCCATCTATGCTTGCTTTTCTTGATTTCTTCCCAAGGTCTTATGATTAGCTTGGAAAGAGAAAGCTGATATGTACTTGAATCTCGAGCTGGCTCACTGAGTGGTTGTTGTGCTGGCTGTTGATTTGAATCGTCATCTTCATCTTCGAAAAGAGGGTTCTGAACATGGACTAGTTCAAAATGTTGTCGAAGATTCCTTAGCTAAAGTTCATCGTGAAGGAGTCAATTCTGAGTTTGCATCAATGCTTCTTTGGCTTGCGTAACTTGCAAGCTGGTTACAATAAAGTGAAGAGTGATTTTGTTAGTAGATAGGATTAGAGTGTTTATTAACCCTAACAGTTCCTCAACTCGAGCCATTTTAAAGATAGAAATAGACCTCAAAGGTTTCTTTCACAAGCAAAATCGAAAGTGCAAGCAACAAATGGAGGATGTCGGTTTCTACCGAAAATGCACCCGTTTACAAAAGAAACAATAAACTTATTGCTTCATCACTGCTATTGTGTGTTGTCCATGATCAGAGAGTTGTGAGATGATTGGAGGGTATGGAACCCATGCTTTTACCACAATATAGTGCACAATATCACGAGCACGCAAACTGCCCTGATCATATCCTTTGTTGGACAAACTCTACACTTGCTATGGGAGCTGCATGTCGTGACAGCCAACCTCATCTTCGGAAATGGGTAATCTCTCCATTTACTTTCCTTTTGCAAGAAGCATAGGCAACCGACAGATGAATGGACTTCAACATATTAGCAGAAATACCTAGCTGTCGAAAATGGGTCATCTCTCCATAGGGTGAGTGCTATTGGCAGCTGTCTACTTATTCCGTCTGGTCAAAAGTGTGCAATTTCCAATGTCACCTCCAACGTTCATTTATATATCAACGCAAATTGATATCGATGTGGAATGCGACACTATTTCTTGGTGGCAAATCTTCGTTTCGGCATCTCCCTCTCCATGCCTCTGCTTAAGGGATTGCCCATACCTATAGAGCTCAAAATATGATGGTCAGAGAGACATTCAGACGTCCATTACACTCCGTCGACATACAACAACGCAGACATCAGCAGTGGTGGTTAATCTGGTCGTCAAGGACAGTCACGAAGAAGCAGGGTTCAACTTCACATAGCTTCTAGAGATGGGTTTGAATTGGACGTAGCAATGAACAGTCGAGGTAGTGAGTAATGGAACAATTGACTGTCGCTGGAATTGGGGTTTCTGAAATAGAAAACTGTGAAGAAAAAACTCAGATTTTGTGGTGTTAGCTACCTTATTTTTCGGAAGAAATTTGAAATTTAGTATGGTTCTTAACCCTCGCCCTGAGTTATCCAGCGCCCAATGCGGTGAAAAGTGTGAAAATTTCCTTCGAAACTGAAGAATCTTCTTCAACATGTAATGGATGCGAACAGTTGAATGTAGATGCGAATAGTTGAATTGTTTACTGCACAATCAAAACCCGCGACCACAGCAGGAGGAAACAATGGAGGTAAGGCCTTAGTAGAGGTTCCACTGCAGAATTTTGGACAATAATGGAAAAATCGAGGCTACGCGAGGGAGACGAGAAGCAGCTCCAGGTGTGCTCTATTCACCATAGCGGGAACCACAGGAAACAAAAACGTAGAATAACCCTAACGATTGCGCACTAGTAATCAACCAATAAGGTGGCTCGGGATAACATGCTTACCCCAATCTAATTGGTAGATAGAAACCCACTGCGTTTCTTCACGTAAAAGAAAATGCCTAAAAGAAAATCCCTTCCCTAGGAACTAAGCAGCTCTCGTACCATTGTTGGACACACAAAATTGAATAAGCATAAAGCACATTTTATTCAAGATATGATACATATAAATACATTTTTTTATTTATGAACCTTGGATTCATATTCCAAGGTCTTTTGGACTCCCTACAACTATTAAACTAACTAGTGGTTTCATATTTCTCCACCTTATGGATTAGGTTTCCAACAATAAACAGTTTTATTTCAATAGATGTTGTATTATTTTTTTATTGTTATTTTATATCTTATTGTTCGAATTTTTTGATATATTTTCCTTAAAATCTTTGTATATGCTATTTAAGTATATTACAAGTGGTATCAAAGAACTTTCGTGTGCAACACACCCTAATTTCAAAGACTTTGTTTGTTTGTTTGTTAAGTTAGAGATGTGTTTTGGTGTCTAGGTCACAAGTTCGAATCCAGAGGGAGATAGGTATGTATACCTTCGTATAATTTAGTACTCAAATCAATGCACAAAGGGGGTCCCTTGTCTCACAAACAAGGGGGTCTCATACACCAATTTGGTGTCTGGCTTGGTCATGACCTTAAAAATCAGATTATTATTATTATAAACACAAATATTTGTTGTTGTTTAGTAGCTTACGTGCTAACAAATTTGTTTTAAACCACCAATTCATATTCTATTAACAAATTTCTCAATTTCCTGCAATTGTGTTTAAAATTGGCTTACAATATTAAATATTAACATTTAAAAGCTGAAATTTGAAAACATATCTAAAAATGACACAGGAAATACTCAACAAATTGACAACAGAGTTCATCCGTATGGGATACATCTTTGGGTTTGCTTCAAATGACAATTTGATCCATTAAAAATGATGCAAGTATAGCATTCCAACTCTTTACATCACATAATGGCCTTCAATCTGCAAAAAAAATCACTCTCTTGATCCTTAAGAAGATAACAATGGTTTCTTCCTACAATAAAATGAACTCAGGCTTGCTTATTCTCCCAATGAAGGGGCTTCTTCTCTTCTCCCAAATACAATATTGCCTCCCTTATATTATTTCCCAAGCAAAAGGTGTAATGGCTACGATGTTATCCTTTTTCCATGGAGGTACAGGTTCAAATTCCTCCAAATATGGCCTCCTTTTCCTTTCTTGGGAATGAAATCCCACATACTATGCGTAAATAGGAAAATGTTGTGAAAGGTTTTTAAAAACATATCTTTCAAATATTTTAAAAATAAAATTAACCTCCACATTTCTTATTGGGAGAACAATAAATTTGCCACCGATGCGAGTGATTTTAATTTTTAAAAACAAAAAATTCATATAACACGAATTGATAGCAAAGGAAGAATCGCATCAGAATTTGGATGATTCCAAATCTGTTTTAAAAGCAATCTGGGTGTTGATTTTTTGCAAAGATTGAAACATGTTGGATAAAAAAGGATCCTCCTGGATCACTCCTTCCCACTAAGAATATTTTGGATTGCCAAAAGCCCAGTTTCAATCATAAAATAAGTGAGGGTATGAATCCCTCACTTTTTTGGTTTCTATCCATTGTGATTTACTTGGATGCATTCCTTTTAGACCCACATGAAGGTACTCTACATCCCATCTTTGTGAATTCCTCACCCTTTAGTAAAGAATAACATCTTACCGCAACCCATCCAGATATTGAGGAGAAAAATAATCAATGGAAGGAACTTGAACATTCTCACCTTGATCCATGATCATAGGAGGCTAATATAGTTTCAAGTTTTCCAAAATTATAAATGGACCATCCCTAATTGTCTTGAGAGTTTTACCTTCACCTTTAAGGCGTTCTTTGCTAATGTATAGCCAAACTTGATCACTGACTTGGAAGTGATGATAAACCCAATGCTTTTCATGCCTAGTCATATAATTAGCTTGGTTCTTTCCCAATTGTTCTTATACATCTTGATGAACCAATTGGATCTTTTGGATGAACTTCTTGGCTTTTTTTGCATCATTACAATCATCTTCCATTGAATCTTTCCCAAGATTAAAGTCCATAGGAGACTTAGGAAAATATCCAAAACATGTTTCAAAAGGATACCTCTACATAGAAGAATGTATGACATAGTTATATACATGATGTACATAATACAATTGTTCATCCCAAATCTTAGGATTTCTATTAAAATATCCTTGGTGTAAGTGTATCAATGTCTTGTTGACCACTATTGTTTTTCCATGAGTATGTGGATAAAAAACAATTCTCTTTTGAATCTTAGTGTCCATTAACCCCCACAAAGTTGACCAAAATGTTGATGATTACAACTTTGTGAGACATCCTCCAGGACACAGACTGAGTGAGTTGACCTGTGAGAGAGACCATGTGTTGGGTGTGTCGTTCCTCTCTGGACTAAGATGAGATGATGTGTTCCCCTGTGTGGGGTGAGGATGCCCATGAGATGGGTGTGTCATTCCTCTCTGGACTGAGATGAGACGATGTGTTCCCCTGTGTGGGGTGAGGATGCCCATGAGATGGGTGTGTCGTTCCTCTCTGGATTGAGATGAAACGATGTGTACCCCTGTGTGGGGTGAAGGTGCCAATGTGATGGGTGTGCACCAGACTCTGGACTGAGTTGTTATGATGTGTGGTCTCCTGCCTTGTGGAATCAGTTGAGTCAGGATTGAGATGGTACTCCAGATGATTCTTCTGCGGACTCAGTGAGATAGAGATCTCTTGGGTAGGACGTCCCTGTGGTTGAGCACAAGTGGACATGCCCTTAGTGGTTGAGCACTAGTGGATGTGTGAGATCCCTTACTATATTGTATGAGAGTGAGATTTACCTATAGCCCTAATTGTGATGTAAAGGGTACAAGTCGGCTCCACCATATGTAAAAGATAATTAATGTTTGTTGTAATAATTAATTATTTTCTGAGTTATTGAGGTCGGCCTTGTTGTGCCAATAGACACCACTTTTGGTCTATCAAGTCTAGTATAAATAAAGGTAATTTCCCCATTGAGGAAACACACAACACACACAAGTTACTTGTCATTTGGAAATTTCAGCAAGTAACATCTTCTAGGGCCGAAGTGCACACCTCTCTTGGGCACAAGTTTCAAGGTAGTAGAGAACCCTCTTATGTGAATTAGGGTTTCATGGTTGGAGGATCTTCTCTTGAGAATATAACAAGGGATTGCTGGGTTTTTTCTCCCTTGTTTTGAAGGGTTTTCCCAGGATATTTCGTGTGTTCTTGTGCATGGTTATTCTTCTTGTGATCTTGGTTATTGAAACACTTGTACATTGTGTAGTTGCATTTGTTTATGGTTCAAGTAAATGATAAAATGAAATAAACCTCATGCTTGAGCCTAACATAGTGAAAATTCAACATGGTATCGGAGAATATGTATTGAAGAACCCATTGCACAAGATTCTAGCAGCCTTCCTCTCTCTCTTCTATAGAACAGTACGACCTCCTAGGGTTTCCAGAAATCCGTACAACCCTCTCTTATTTGGGTGTTCCAACACTTAAAACTGAAACGTTGGGGATAAAATTTACATAGGGGTTTACGAACTCCCTCAGTGCACCTCTAACAACTCTCATATTGCAATTCCAAGAATTTTGGATTTTTGGCCCTATGGTTTCTAGGGTTTCACAATTTTCTATAGAAAATTCAGATCTAGGGTTTCTGCAGCTCATTGAAGGAGATTTTCATCTCACTAGTGTTCTTTTGACTTTCAAGGCTGATTGTTGGCAGTCATAATCCCAAAAAAACCTAAGTTTGCTAGCCTAGCCTAGCCATTGGGTTTTTTATCCCAGTTAGCAAGGGTTTGTGAAGAATCTAAAAATATGATGAACAAAACCTTGGTGGAAGATAGGCTTGATGGATCAAGCAAATTCAGTTCTTGGAAGTCAAGACTTTAGGTCACCCTTGAATAGAAAGAATTATTGTGGGTGATACAAAAGGGTTTACCAGAGACATTTACCGATGAAGAGAAGGAAGAAAGGAAGGAAGATGATGCAAATGAAAGAAAGATAATCATCTACTCAGTAAGAGATCATCTCCTGCCTCATATTTCCAACATGAAGAAAAATTATGGAATGTATGAAGCATTGAAGAATATTTTTGAGAGTAACAACACCCTCAGAGCTCTTACATTGAAGGGCCATCTTCAAAACATCAAAATGACAAAAGGTGACACCGTTGTTAGCTTCTTCATGAAGATGTCAGAGATCAGAGATCAACTAGGTTCCATTAGAGAAATCATATTGGACATAGAACTTGTTTTGTCCACTCTCAATAATCTTCCAAAACATTGGGAACCATTTCTTCAAAGTATCAGTGGTAGAGAACAATTACCTACTTTTGATCGTCTATGGACAGACTGTACCCAGGAAGAAATCAAATTTATAGCTAGAGGAGTGAAAGACTCCCCTCATGATGATTGTTGGAGCCGCCCTTGTTTTTCACCTTGCGTAATTTTCAATTTTTGATACTTGATATCTAAAGTGGTTTTTCTTTTCCTTCCGAAGTCTTAAAACTCTGAAATCTTGTCGCCTGGATAGCAATGCTTTTTCACTTTCAAAAAAGATCCATTTTTCGCAAGTATGTTTCCTCTTTTGTTTTATTTCGGGATATCGCAAGCCGGATACTTCAATCTTTGAATTCATAAGTCCCGAGACGCGAAACTGCAAATTCGTTTTTGTTTTTTCGCGCAAAACATTAACTAGGGTAAAATTTTTAACTCATGAGTATGCATTTTCGGGAATTCGCGCCTCGACGTTCGTCGAACCTAAGTTTTTTGTTTTTACACCCCCGAGAGCCGAGAACGCGATAACTTTTGTGATAACCTTGGTCAAGGACTAAAGGTAAAAAACTAACCATGGTTAAAATTTGGTTCTCGGCACATCGTCACACGACACTTTCTTTCATAAAGTTAAGGTGTCCAAAACCCCGATTCACGAAGTTGCGACATGATTATGTCGAGATTAATTAGTCACCTAAATCTAAGATTTCCTTTTCATAATTCGAGCCTTAATTATCGCCACATCGCGATATCGCGACTCTGCATATCATTCTCCCAAAAGTCCGTCTTCGAATTCCCGAGTTGCGATATGGCGAATAAATTAATTATATAATTAAGGATGCGCCAAATCACGGTTACTGTTAATTAAGGTAAAATCGGCACTCGCAATCTCGCAAGTTGAAGAGTCAAAATGTGAAAAGGAAATTCACGATGCAGCGAAAAGCGAGAAAATTCTTTAAGTCGTTAAGATTTGAAATTTTAAATTAAACGAGATACGTCCCGCACTTCGAGGTTGGCACACTTCACGAGGTAGCTACTTGCTCTCCATAACCCGACTGCCTGTCAAGCCGCCGAACATTGATGACATTAATGAAGAATTAGGGTAAATCCACTAATAAATAAGATCGGATTTATACAATAAATTTGTCTCCATTTGCGATTTGACAGATTTATTTCAAATATACGAGAGTTTCATTCTATTTTAACATTTCTCATAAGCGCACAGAGCTCACCTTTCTCCGAGCGAACTAATTTCTGCATGTATACACAGGTCTATCAAAGAAGAGCGAAAAAGCAAGCTTCAGCCATGGCTCCACGGAAAGCCGCGAAGGCAAAGGTCGAAATCGCAGTGCAGGGTTCCGACACTGTCTCTGATACTTCACCTCGGACTGGCGGCTCAGTACCCAACTGGTCGTTTGTTTCAGATATTCTTCAATCGGAATTGGTGAATTACTCAGACTCTGATGACAATGATAACGAAAAAGACGACTTGAACACAAAATACAACATAGTTGTTCAGTCGGGAATGCACCTGGTTGCAACCAGACCACGATTGCTCCCATACTACGACATGATCCGATGGGCATTGGATCACGTAGACCTGCCCACCAGAACCATCATAAGTGACCAACGGACCACGGTCGGAACTTTCAGACCAGAGCATATCCAAAACATGTACAAGCTCCCAACAACTTCTGAATACACATATAATGCTGAATTCCTGGAGGAATTCAAAAAGAAGGAGTGCACAGAATATGACAAAACTATGCCAGGTTTGATAAAGGATTGGGTCTCATGCTCCACGACATTTAGAGCGAATGACAAGGGCGTGTATTCAATTGCTTCGTTGGAGCCACAATATATGTATGTGGAAATGATGGCATGTCGACTGTTCGGAAGGGAGGATACTTCGCATTTCTACATTGCGTGGGTACCTCTCATATTTCGGGTAGCAGAAGGTTGCTCATTCAATTGGGCGAAGGTACTCTCAGATAGTTTGTTCAACCGGATTACAGAGTACAGGGAGCAGAAAGCAGCCGGGGGACCATCCGCATTCTTCATGTCTGCGTATATCATGGATGTGATATGCTCCATGACACCTTTCCCTTTGATGAATTGGGCTTGGAGTCCGACCCAAGAAAAAACTGTGCATGAATACCACGACAAACTGTGGGAAAATAAAGTAAATGAATTTATTTATGAGATTTTCAACAGGGTGATGGTGCCCCTGCACATCGCCATTTTTGGTCGTTCACCACCTCGCATCTCTGATAGCATTACTGCAAATATGAGTCGTATCACGGACTGGTACATAGAAGCAGAGTTCTCCAATTTTAGAGTTTTCGGAGCTGCTGTTCCTCTGCTTGCGCTACAACTGTTCATCCCCGACAAGCTGGCCTGTTGCGAGATTGCCCGACAAACAGTGATTGGCAGAGTAAGTAAAGAGCTTAAAGCATCATCGAAGAAGGTATGGCCGTTTTTCCCAATTCGGCTAAATTCTTATTCTTTATTGGATTTTGGATATGCTAAGGCTGAGGCTGCAACCTTAGAAGACTTAAGTTTGGTCTCTATTGAGTACAAAAAGTAAGATCCTCAGAGAATCGTAAGCACCCATTTGGCAAATTGTGGATTGAAGAAGTTTGAACACGAGTGTTCACCCTCGGATGATATTTTCCGAGGGGCAAGGTCCTATGGGGAATTCCTAGTTTGAATCAAATCTTTAGCACCCGAAGACATGGCCTCAGTCTTAAAGTTTCAGGAGCATAGAAAAATATGTCTCCCCGTTGTGTTAGGAGGTTTGGGTCTTTCCAAGGATAAAGAGAAGGAGGCTGAAAGTTCTGAGGGCCAAACTTCTAACCCCGAAAAACGTTAGGAAGGGGAGCAGGAGAAGAATCTCGAGCAGGAGAAGAATTCCGAAACAGAAGAGGAGAATACGGACCCACCCAAGGAACATAGTCCAGAGGTGGAAGTAAAAAACACAGACCCGCTAGAAACTTAGAATCCAGAGACAGAGACGAAGACTTCTGATCCTCCGAAGGAACAGGACTCACTCGGCACACCGGGAAAGGCGACGAAGCAAATCGGGGAACCCATCTCCTCTGTCACACCCTTGCAGTCGGCACATGGAGATGTTAGCGAGGGATGGATATTTGGTGAAGAACTGAGACCTATAAGGGCAGAGGAACTCCCTCCTAATGAGTTCTTTTTTGACAAAAAGAGAAAAGTTGTAGTAAAGCGATAATTTTATCAAGAGGGAGAGTCCACTGTTAAAAAATACAAAATCATGACAGATGGAAAGAGCAAGAAAAGTGACCAGCTTGCTACTGAAATCGCTGGAACACTGGGCGCCTACGCTTCGGCAAATTAATTCTCGGTTGGGCAGATGAATCTCCAATTAAAAAGAAAGAATCACCTCATCAGGACCCTCGAGGCCAGGTTGGCTACAGCCACAGAAAATGCCAAGGGCCAGGCCAACATAGAGATGGAACAGGCTAGATTGGCTGATAAAAATGAGATAGAAACGC